>CM077214.1:33040353-33120353 GCA_039654625.1 Rhinogobio ventralis
ACATTATGGGATGCTACTTTTGAATGTTCTCTGAACGTCGAGGAAACGTTCCATTGTATCATTCTTCAGACATTATGGGATGTTACTTTTGAATGTTCTCTGAACGTCGAGGAAACATTCCATTTTATCATTCTTCAGACATTATGGGATGTTTCTTTTGAATGTTCTCTGAACCTTAAGGAAACGTTCCATTGTATCATTCTTCAGACATTATGGGATGTTTCTTTTGAATGTTCTCTGAACGTCGAGGAAACATTCCATTTTATCATTCTTCAGACATTATGGGATGTTACTTTTGAATGTTCTCTGAACCTCAAGGAAACGTTCCATTGTATCATTCTTCAGACATTATGGGATGTTTCTTTTGAATGTTCTCTGAACGTCGAGGAAACATTCCATTTTATCATTCTTCAGACATTATGGGATGTTACTTTTGAATGTTCTCTGAACGTCGAGGAAACATTCCATTTTATCATTCTTCAGACATTATGGGATGTTTCTTTTGAATGTTCTTTGAACGTCGAGGAAACATTCCATTTTATCATTCTTCAGACATTATGGGATGTTTCTTTTGAATGTTCTCTGAACCTTAAGGAAACGTTCCATTGTATCATTCTTCAGACATTATGGGATGTTACTTTTGAATGTTCTCTGAACGTCGAGGAAACGTTCCATTGTATCATCAGACATTATGGGATGTTACTTTTGAATGTTCTCTGAACGTCGAGGAAACATTCCATTGTATCATTCTTCAGACATTATGGGATGTTTCATTTGAATGTTTTCTGAACCTTAAGGAAACGTTCCATTGTATCATTCTTCAGACATTATGGGATGTTTCTTTTGAATGTTCTCTGAACGTCGAGGAAACGTTCCATTGTATCATTCTTCAGACATTATGGGATGTTTCTTTTGAATGTTCTCTGAACGTCGAGGAAACATTCCATTGTATCATTCTTCAGACATTATGGGATGTTACTTTTGAATGTTCTCTGAACCTCAAGGAAACGTTCCATTGTATCATTCTTCAGACATTATGGGATGTTTCTTTTGAATGTTCTCTGAACGTCGAGGAAACGTTCCATTGTATCATTCTTCAGACATTATGGGATGTTTCTTTTGAATGTTCTCTGAACGTCGAGGAAACATTCCATTGTATCATTCTTCAGACATTATGGGATGTTACTTTTGAATGTTCTCTGAACGTCGAGGAAACGTTCCATTGTATCATCAGACATTATGGGATGTTACTTTTGAATGTTCTCTGAACGTCGAGGAAACATTCCATTGTATCATTCTTCAGACATTATGGGATGTTTCTTTTGAATGTTCTCTGAACCTTAAGGAAACGTTCCATTGTATCATTCTTCAGACATTATGGGATGTTACTTTTGAATGTTCTCTGAACCTCAAGGAAACGTTCCATTGTATCATTCTTCAGACATTATGGGATGTTTCTTTTGAATGTTCTCTGAACGTCGAGGAAACGTTCCATTGTATGATTCTTCAGACATTATGGGATGTTACTTTTGAATGTTCTCTGAACGTCGAGGAAACATTCCATTGTATCATTCTTCAGACATTATGGGATGTTTCTTTTGAATGTTCTCTGAACCTTAAGGAAACGTTCCATTGTATCATTCTTCAGACATTATGGGATGTTACTTTTGAATGTTCTCTGAACCTCAAGGAAACGTTCCATTGTATCATTCTTCAGACATTATGGGATGTTTCTTTTGAATGTTCTCTGAACGTCGAGGAAACGTTCCATTGTATCATTCTTCAGACATTATGGGATGTTACTTTTAAATGTTCTCTGAACGTCAAGGAAACGTTCCATTGGATCATTCTTCAGACATTATGGGATGTTTCTTTTGAATGTTCTCTGAACCTCAAGGAAACGTTCCATTGTATCATTCTTCAGACATTATGGGATGTTACTTTTAAATGTTCTCTGAACCTTAAGGAAACGTTCCATTGTATCATTCTTCAGACATTATGGGATGTTTCTTTTGAATGTTCTCTGAACGTTAAGGAAACGTTCCATTGTATGATTCTTCAGACATTATGGGATGTTTCTTTTGAATGTTCTCTGAACGTCGAGGAAACGTTCCATTGTATGATTCTTCAGACATTATGGGATGTTACTTTTAAATGTTCTCTGAACGTCGAGGAAACGTTCCATTGTATCATTCTTCAGACATTATGGGATGTTACTTTTAAATGTTCTCTGAACGTCGAGGAAACGTTCCATTGTATCATTCTTCAGACATTATGGGATGTTACTTTTGAATGTTCTCTGAACGTCGAGGAAACGTTCCATTGTATCATTCTTCAGACATTATGGGATGTTTCTTTTGAATGTTCTCTGAACGTCGAGGAAACGTTCCATTGTATCATTCTTCAGACATTATGGGATGTTACTTTTGAATGTTCTCTGAACGTCGAGGAAACGTTCCATTGTATCATTCTTCAGACATTATGGGATGTTTCTTTTGAATGTTCTCTGAACGTCGAGGAAACGTTCCATTGTATCATTCTTCAGACATTATGGGATGTTACTTTTGAATGTTCTCTGAACGTCGAGGAAACGTTCCATTGTATCATCAGACATTATGGGATGTTACTTTTGAATGTTCTCTGAACGTCGAGGAAACATTCCATTGTATCATTCTTCAGACATTATGGGGTGTTACTTTTGAATGTTCTCTGAACGTCGAGGAAACGTTCCATTGTATCATTCTTCAGACATTATGGGGTGTTACTTTTGAATGTTCTCTAACGTTAAGGAAACGTTCCATTGTATCATTCTTCAGACATTATGGGATGTTACTTTTGAATGTTCTCTGAACGTCAAGGAAACGTTCCATTGTATCATTCTTCAGACATTATGGGATGTTTCTTTTGAATGTTCTCTGAACGTCGAGGAAACGTTCCATTGTATCATTCTTCAGACATTATGGGATGTTTCTTTTGAATGTTCTCTGAACGTCAAGGAAACGTTCCATTGTATCATTCTTCAGACATTATCGGATGTTTCTTTTGAATGTTCTCTGAACGTCGAGGAAACGTTCCATTGTATCATTCTTCAGACATTATGGGATGTTTCTTTTGAATGTTCTCTGAACGTCAAGGAAACGTTCCATTGTATCATTCTTCAGACATTATGGGGTGTTACTTTTGAATGTTCTCTGAACGTCGAGGAAACGTTCCATTGTATCATTCTTCAGACATTATGGGGTGTTACTTTTGAATGTTCTCTAACGTTAAGGAAACGTTCCATTGTATCATTCTTCAGACATTATGGGATGTTTCTTTTGAATGTTCTCTGAACGTCGAGGAAACGTTCCATTGTATCATTCTTCAGACATTATGGGATGTTTCTTTTGAATGTTCTCTGAACGTCAAGGAAATGTTCCATTGTATCCTTCTTCAGACATTATCGGATGTTTCTTTTGAATGTTCTCTGAACGTCGAGGAAACGTTCCATTGTATCATTCTTCAGACATTATGGGATGTTTCTTTTGAATGTTCTCTGAACGTCAAGGAAACGTTCCATTGTATCATTCTTCAGACATTATGGGATGTTACTTTTGAATGTTCTCTGAACGTCGAGGAAATGTTCCATTGTATCATTCTTCAGACATTATGGGATGTTACTTTTGAATGTTCTCTGAACGTCGAGGAAACGTTCCATTGTATCATTCTTCAGACATTATGGGATGTTACTTTTGAATGTTCTCTGAACGTCGAGGAAACGTTCCATTGTATCATTCTTCAGACATTATGGGATGTTACTTTTGAATGTTCTCTGAACGTCGAGGAAACGTTCCATTGTATCATTCTTCAGACATTATGGGATGTTACTTTTAAATGTTCTCTGAACGTCAAGGAAACGTTCCATTGTATCATTCTTCAGACATTATGGGATGTTTCTTTTGAATGTTCTCTGAACCTTAAGGAAACGTTCCATTGTATCATTCTTCAGACATTATGGGATGTTTCTTTTGAATGTTCTCTGAACGTCGAGGAAACGTTCCATTGTATCATCAGACATTATGGGATGTTACTTTTGAATGTTCTCTGAACGTCGAGGAAACGTTCCATTGTATCATTCTTCAGACATTATCGGATGTTTCTTTTGAATGTTCTCTGAACGTCGAGGAAACGTTCCATTGTATCATTCTTAAGACATTATGGGGTGTTACTTTTGAATGTTCTCTGAACGTTAAGGAAACGTTCAATTGTATCATTCTTCAGACATTATGGGATGTTACTTTTGAATGTTCTCTGAACGTCAAGGAAACGTTCCATTGTATCATTCTTCAGACATTATGGGATGTTACTTTTGAATGTTCTCTGAACGTCAAGGAAACGTTCCATTGTATCATTCTTCAGACATTATGGGATGTTTCTTTTGAATGTTCTCTGAACGTCAAGGAAACGTTCCATTGTATCATTCTTCAGACATTATGAGATGTTACTTTTGAATGTTCTCTGAACCTCAAGGAAACGTTCCATTGTATCATTCTTCAGACATTATGGGATGTTTCTTTTGAATGTTCTCTGAACGTCAAGGAAACGTTCCATTGTATCATTCTTCAGACATTATGGGATGTTACTTTTGAATGTTCTCTGAACCTTAAGGAAACGTTCCATTGTATCATTCTTCAGACATTATGGGATGTTTCTTTTGAATGTTCTCTGAACGTCAAGGAAACGTTCCATTGTATCATTCTTCAGACATTATGAGATGTTACTTTTGAATGTTCTCTGAACTTCAAGGAAACGTTCCATTGTATCGTTCTTCAGACATTATGGGATGTTTCTTTTGAATGTTCTCTGAACCTCAAGGAAACGTTCCATTGTATCATTCTTCAGACATTATGGGATGTTACTTTTGAATGTTCTCTGAACGTCGAGGAAACGTTCCATTGTATCATTCTTCAGATATTATGGGATGTTTCTTTTGAATGTTCTCTGAACGTCGAGGAAACGTTCCATTGTATCATTCTTCAGACATTATGGGATGTTACTTTTGAATGTTCTCTGAACGTCGAGGAAACGTTCCATTGTATCATTCTTCAGACATTATGGGATGTTACTTTTATATGTTCTCTGAACGTCGAGGAAACGTTTCATTGTATCATTCTTCAGACATTATGGGATGTTTCTTTTGAATGTTCTCTGAACGTCGAGGAAACGTTCCATTGTATCATTCTTCAGACATTATGGGATGTTTCTTTTGAATGTTCTCTGAACGTCGAGGAAACGTTCCATTGTATAATTCTTCAAACATTATGGGATGTTGCTTTTGAATGTTCTCTGAATGTCAAGGAAACGTTCCATTGTATCATTCTTCAGACATTATGGGATGTTTCTTTTGAATGTTCTCTGAACCTTAAGGAAACGTTCCATTGTATCATTCTTCAGACATTATGGGATGTTACTTTTGAATGTTCTCTGAACCTCAAGGAAACGTTCCATTGTATCATTCTTCAGACATTATGGGATGTTTCTTTTGAATGTTCTCTGAACGTCGAGGAAACGTTCCATTGTATGATTCTTCAGACATTATGGGATGTTACTTTTGAATGTTCTCTGAACGTCGAGGAAACATTCCATTGTATCATTCTTCAGACATTATGGGATGTTTCTTTTGAATGTTCTCTGAACCTTAAGGAAACGTTCCATTGTATCATTCTTCAGACATTATGGGATGTTACTTTTGAATGTTCTCTGAACCTCAAGGAAACGTTCCATTGTATCATTCTTCAGACATTATGGGATGTTACTTTTAAATGTTCTCTGAACGTCAAGGAAACGTTCCATTGGATCATTCTTCAGACATTATGGGATGTTTCTTTTGAATGTTCTCTGAACCTCAAGGAAACGTTCCATTGTATCATTCTTCAGACATTATGGGATGTTACTTTTAAATGTTCTCTGAACCTTAAGGAAACGTTCCATTGTATCATTCTTCAGACATTATGGGATGTTTCTTTTGAATGTTCTCTGAACGTTAAGGAAACGTTCCATTGTATGATTCTTCAGACATTATGGGATGTTTCTTTTGAATGTTCTCTGAACGTCGAGGAAACGTTCCATTGTATGATTCTTCAGACATTATGGGATGTTACTTTTGAATGTTCTCTGAACGTCGAGGAAACGTTCCATTGTATCATTCTTCAGACATTATGGGATGTTTCTTTTGAATGTTCTCTGAACGTCGAGGAAACGTTCCATTGTATCATTCTTCAGACATTATGGGATGTTACTTTTGAATGTTCTCTGAACGTCGAGGAAACGTTCCATTGTATCATTCTTCAGACATTATGGGATGTTTCTTTTGAATGTTCTCTGAACGTCGAGGAAACGTTCCATTGTATCATTCTTCAGACATTATGGGATGTTACTTTTGAATGTTCTCTGAACGTCGAGGAAACATTCCATTGTATCATTCTTCAGACATTATGGGGTGTTACTTTTGAATGTTCTCTGAACGTCGAGGAAACGATCCATTGTATCATTCTTCAGACATTATGGGGTGTTACTTTTGAATGTTCTCTAACGTTAAGGAAACGTTCCATTGTATCATTCTTCAGACATTATGGGATGTTACTTTTGAATGTTCTCTGAACGTCAAGGAAACGTTCCATTGTATCATTCTTCAGACATTATGGGATGTTTCTTTTGAATGTTCTCTGAACGTCGAGGAAACGTTCCATTGTATCATTCTTCAGACATTATCGGATGTTTCTTTTGAATGTTCTCTGAACGTCGAGGAAACGTTCCATTGTATCATTCTTCAGACATTATCGGATGTTTCTTTTGAATGTTCTCTGAACGTCGAGGAAACGTTCCATTGTATCATTCTTCAGACATTATGGGGTGTTACTTTTGAATGTTCTCTAATGTTAAGGAAACGTTCCATTGTATCATTCTTCAGACATTATGGGATGTTACTTTTGAATGTTCTCTGAACGTCAAGGAAACGTTCCATTGTATCATTCTTCAGACATTATGGGATGTTACTTTTGAATGTTCTCTAACGTTAAGGAAACGTTCCATTGTATCATTCTTCAGACATTATGGGATGTTACTTTTGAATGTTCTCTGAACGTCAAGGAAACGTTCCATTGTATCATTCTTCAGACATTATCGGATGTTTCTTTTGAATGTTCTCTGAACGTCAAGGAAACGTTCCATTGTATCATTCTTCAGACATTATCGGATGTTTCTTTTGAATGTTCTCTGAACGTCGAGGAAACGTTCCATTGTATCATTCTTCAGACATTATGGGGTGTTACTTTTGAATGTTCTCTAACGTTAAGGAAACGTTCCATTGTATCATTCTTCAGACATTATGGGATGTTACTTTTGAATGTTCTCTGAACGTCAAGGAAACGTTCCATTGTATCATTCTTCAGACATTATGGGATGTTTCTTTTGAATGTTCTCTGAACGTCAAGGAAACGTTCCATTGTATCATTCTTCAGACATTATGGGATGTTACTTTTGAATGTTCTCTGAACGTCGAGGAAACGTTCCATTGTATCATTCTTCAGACATTATGGGATGTTACTTTTGAATGTTCTCTGAACGTCGAGGAAACGTTCCATTGTATCATTCTTCAGACATTATGGGATGTTACTTTTGAATGTTCTCTGAACGTCGAGGAAACGTTCCATTGTATCATTCTTCAGACATTATGGGATGTTACTTTTGAATGTTCTCTGAACGTCGAGGAAACGTTCCATTGTATCATTCTTCAGACATTATGGGATGTTACTTTTAAATGTTCTCTGAACGTCAAGGAAACGTTCCATTGTATCATTCTTCAGACATTATGGGATGTTTCTTTTGAATGTTCTCTGAACCTTAAGGAAACGTTCCATTGTATCATTCTTCAGACATTATGGGATGTTTCTTTTGAATGTTCTCTGAACGTCGAGGAAACGTTCCATTGTATCATTCTTCAGACATTATGGGATGTTTCTTTTGAATGTTCTCTGAACGTCGAGGAAACGTTCCATTGTATCATTCTTCAGACATTATGGGATGTTACTTTTGAATGTTCTCTGAACGTCGAGGAAACGTTCCATTGTATCATTCTTAAGACATTATGGGGTGTTACTTTTGAATGTTCTCTGAACGTCGAGGAAACGTTCCATTGTATCATTTTTCAGACATTATCGGATGTTTCTTTTAAATGTTCTCTGAACGTCGAGGAAACGTTCCATTGTATCATTCTTAAGACATTATGGGGTGTTACTTTTGAATGTTCTCTGAACGTTAAGGAAACGTTCCATTGTATCATTCTTCAGACATTATGGGATGTTACTTTTGAATGTTCTCTGAACGTCAAGGAAACGTTCCATTGTATCATTCTTCAGACATTATGGGATGTTTCTTTTGAATGTTCTCTGAACGTCAAGGAAACGTTCCATTGTATCATTCTTCAGACATTATGAGATGTTACTTTTGAATGTTCTCTGAACCTCAAGGAAACGTTCCATTGTATCATTCTTCAGACATTATGGGATGTTTCTTTTGAATGTTCTCTGAACGTCAAGGAAACGTTCCATTGTATCATTCTTCAGACATTATGGGATGTTACTTTTGAATGTTCTCTGAACGTCAAGGAAACGTTCCATTGGATCATTCTTCAGACATTATGGGATGTTTCTTTTGAATGTTCTCTGAACCTCAAGGAAACGTTCCATTGTATCATTCTTCAGACATTATGGGATGTTACTTTTAAATGTTCTCTGAACCTTAAGGAAACGTTCCATTGTATCATTCTTCAGACATTATGGGATGTTTCTTTTGAATGTTCTCTGAACGTTAAGGAAACGTTCCATTGTATGATTCTTCAGACATTATGGGATGTTTCTTTTGAATGTTCTCTGAACGTCGAGGAAACGTTCCATTGTATGATTCTTCAGACATTATGGGATGTTACTTTTGAATGTTCTCTGAACGTCGAGGAAACGTTCCATTGTATCATTCTTCAGACATTATGGGATGTTTCTTTTGAATGTTCTCTGAACGTCGAGGAAACGTTCCATTGTATCATTCTTCAGACATTATGGGATGTTACTTTTGAATGTTCTCTGAACGTCGAGGAAACGTTCCATTGTATCATTCTTCAGACATTATGGGATGTTTCTTTTGAATGTTCTCTGAACGTCGAGGAAACGTTCCATTGTATCATTCTTCAGACATTATGGGATGTTACTTTTGAATGTTCTCTGAACGTCGAGGAAACATTCCATTGTATCATTCTTCAGACATTATGGGGTGTTACTTTTGAATGTTCTCTGAACGTCGAGGAAACGTTCCATTGTATCATTCTTCAGACATTATGGGGTGTTACTTTTGAATGTTCTCTAACGTTAAGGAAACGTTCCATTGTATCATTCTTCAGACATTATGGGATGTTACTTTTGAATGTTCTCTGAACGTCAAGGAAACGTTCCATTGTATCATTCTTCAGACATTATGGGATGTTTCTTTTGAATGTTCTCTGAACGTCGAGGAAACGTTCCATTGTATCATTCTTCAGACATTATCGGATGTTTCTTTTGAATGTTCTCTGAACGTCGAGGAAACGTTCCATTGTATCATTCTTCAGACATTATCGGATGTTTCTTTTGAATGTTCTCTGAACGTCGAGGAAACGTTCCATTGTATCATTCTTCAGACATTATGGGGTGTTACTTTTGAATGTTCTCTAACGTTAAGGAAACGTTCCATTGTATCATTCTTCAGACATTATGGGATGTTACTTTTGAATGTTCTCTGAACGTCAAGGAAACGTTCCATTGTATCATTCTTCAGACATTATGGGATGTTACTTTTGAATGTTCTCTAACGTTAAGGAAACGTTCCATTGTATCATTCTTCAGACATTATGGGATGTTACTTTTGAATGTTCTCTGAACGTCAAGGAAACGTTCCATTGTATCATTCTTCAGACATTATCGGATGTTTCTTTTGAATGTTCTCTGAACGTCAAGGAAACGTTCCATTGTATCATTCTTCAGACATTATCGGATGTTTCTTTTGAATGTTCTCTGAACGTCGAGGAAACGTTCCATTGTATCATTCTTCAGACATTATGGGGTGTTACTTTTGAATGTTCTCTAACGTTAAGGAAACGTTCCATTGTATCATTCTTCAGACATTATGGGATGTTACTTTTGAATGTTCTCTGAACGTCAAGGAAACGTTCCATTGTATCATTCTTCAGACATTATGGGATGTTTCTTTTGAATGTTCTCTGAACGTCAAGGAAACGTTCCATTGTATCATTCTTCAGACATTATGGGATGTTACTTTTGAATGTTCTCTGAACGTCGAGGAAACGTTCCATTGTATCATTCTTCAGACATTATGGGATGTTACTTTTGAATGTTCTCTGAACGTCGAGGAAACGTTCCATTGTATCATTCTTCAGACATTATGGGATGTTACTTTTGAATGTTCTCTGAACCTTAAGGAAACGTTCCATTGTATCATTCTTCAGACATTATGGGATGTTACTTTTGAATGTTCTCTGAACGTCGAGGAAACGTTCCATTGTATCATTCTTCAGACATTATGGGATGTTACTTTTGAATGTTCTCTGAACGTCGAGGAAACGTTCCATTGTATCATTCTTCAGACATTATGGGATGTTACTTTTGAATGTTCTCTGAACGTCGAGGAAACGTTCCATTGTATCATTCTTCAGACATTATGGGATGTTACTTTTGAATGTTCTCTGAACGTCGAGGAAACGTTCCATTGTATCATTCTTCAGACATTATGGGATGTTACTTTTGAATGTTCTCTGAACGTCGAGGAAACGTTCCATTGTATCATCAGACATTATGGGATGTTACTTTTGAATGTTCTCTGAACGTCGAGGAAACGTTCCATTGTATCATTCTTCAGACATTATGGGATGTTTCTTTTGAATGTTCTCTGAACGTCGAGGAAACGTTCCATTGTATCATCAGACATTATGGGATGTTACTTTTGAATGTTCTCTGAACGTCGAGGAAACGTTCCATTGTATCATTCTTCAGACATTATCGGATGTTTCTTTTGAATGTTCTCTGAACGTCGAGGAAACGTTCCATTGTATCATTCTTAAGACATTATGGGGTGTTACTTTTGAATGTTCTCTGAACGTTAAGGAAACGTTCCATTGTATCATTCTTCAGACATTATGGGATGTTACTTTTGAATGTTCTCTGAACGTCAAGGAAACGTTCCATTGTATCATTCTTCAGACATTATGGGATGTTTCTTTTGAATGTTCTCTGAACGTCAAGGAAACGTTCCATTGTATCATTCTTCAGACATTATGAGATGTTACTTTTGAATGTTCTCTGAACCTCAAGGAAACGTTCCATTGTATCATTCTTCAGACATTATGGGATGTTTCTTTTGAATGTTCTCTGAACGTCAAGGAAACGTTCCATTGTATCATTCTTCAGACATTATGGGATGTTACTTTTGAATGTTCTCTGAACCTTAAGGAAACGTTCCATTGTATCATTCTTCAGACATTATGGGATGTTTCTTTTGAATGTTCTCTGAACGTCAAGGAAACATTCCATTGTATCATTCTTCAGACATTATGAGATGTTACTTTTGAATGTTCTCTGAACCTCAAGGAAACGTTCCATTGTATCGTTCTTCAGACATTATGGGATGTTTCTTTTGAATGTTCTCTGAACCTCAAGGAAACGTTCCATTGTATCATTCTTCAGACATTATGGGATGTTACTTTTGAATGTTCTCTGAACGTCGAGGAAACGTTCCATTGTATCATTCTTCAGATATTATGGGATGTTTCTTTTGAATGTTCTCTGAACGTCGAGGAAACGTTCCATTGTATCATTCTTCAGACATTATGGGATGTTACTTTTGAATGTTCTCTGAACGTCGAGGAAACGTTCCATTGTATCATTCTTCAGACATTATGGGATGTTACTTTTATATGTTCTCTGAACGTCGAGGAAACGTTCCATTGTATCATTCTTCAGACATTATGGGATGTTTCTTTTGAATGTTCTCTGAACGTCGAGGAAACGTTCCATTGTATCATTCTTCAGACATTATGGGATGTTTCTTTTGAATGTTCTCTGAACGTCGAGGAAACGTTCCATTGTATAATTCTTCAAACATTATGGGATGTTGCTTTTGAATGTTCTCTGAATGTCAAGGAAACGTTCCATTGTATCATTCTTCAGACATTATGGGATGTTTCTTTTGAATGTTCTCTGAACCTTAAGGAAACGTTCCATTGTATCATTCTTCAGACATTATGGGATGTTACTTTTGAATGTTCTCTGAACCTCAAGGAAACGTTCCATTGTATCATTCTTCAGACATTATGGGATGTTTCTTTTGAATGTTCTCTGAACCTTAAGGAAACGTTCCATTGTATCATTCTTCAGACATTATGGGATGTTACTTTTGAATGTTCTCTGAACGTCGAGGAAACATTCCATTGTATCATTCTTCAGACATTATGGGATGTTTCTTTTGAATGTTCTCTGAACCTTAAGGAAACGTTCCATTGTATCATTCTTCAGACATTATGGGATGTTACTTTTGAATGTTCTCTGAACGTCGAGGAAACATTCCATTGTATCATTCTTCAGACATTATGGGGTGTTACTTTTGAATGTTCTCTGAACCTCAAGGAAACGTTCCATTGTATCATTCTTCAGACATTATGGGATGTTTCTTTTGAATGTTCTCTGAACCTTAAGGAAACGTTCCATTGTATGATTCTTCAGACATTATGGGATGTTACTTTTGAATGTTCTCTGAACGTCGAGGAAACATTCCATTGTATCATTCTTCAGACATTATGGGATGTTTCTTTTGAATGTTCTCTGAACCTTAAGGAAACGTTCCATTGTATCATTCTTCAGACATTATGGGATGTTACTTTTGAATGTTCTCTGAACGTCGAGGAAACATTCCATTGTATCATTCTTCAGACATTATGGGATGTTTCTTTTGAATGTTCTCTGAACCTTAAGGAAACGTTCCATTGTATCATTCTTCAGACATTATGGGATGTTACTTTTGAATGTTCTCTGAACGTCGAGGAAACATTCCATTGTATCATTCTTCAGACATTATGGGGTGTTACTTTTGAATGTTCTCTAACGTTAAGGAAACGTTCCATTGTATCATTCTTCAGACATTATGGGATGTTACTTTTGAATGTTCTCTGAACGTCAAGGAAACGTTCCATTGTATCATTCTTCAGACATTATGGGATGTTTCTTTTGAATGTTCTCTGAACGTCGAGGAAACGTTCCATTGTATCATTCTTCAGACATTATCGGATGTTTCTTTTGAATGTTCTCTGAACGTCGAGGAAACGTTCCATTGTATCATTCTTAAGACATTATGGGGTGTTACTTTTGAATGTTCTCTGAACGTTAAGGAAACGTTCCATTGTATCATTCTTCAGACATTATGGGATGTTACTTTTGAATGTTCTCTGAACGTCAAGGAAACGTTCCATTGTATCATTCTTCAGACATTATGGGATGTTTCTTTTGAATGTTCTCTGAACGTCAAGGAAACGTTCCATTGTATCATTCTTCAGACATTATGAGATGTTACTTTTGAATGTTCTCTGAACCTCAAGGAAACGTTCCATTGTATCATTCTTCAGACATTATGGGATGTTTCTTTTGAATGTTCTCTGAACGTCAAGGAAACGTTCCATTGTATCATTCTTCAGACATTATGGGATGTTACTTTTGAATGTTCTCTGAACGTCAAGGAAACGTTCCATTGGATCATTCTTCAGACATTATGGGATGTTTCTTTTGAATGTTCTCTGAACCTCAAGGAAACGTTCCATTGTATCATTCTTCAGACATTATGGGATGTTACTTTTAAATGTTCTCTGAACCTTAAGGAAACGTTCCATTGTATCATTCTTCAGACATTATGGGATGTTTCTTTTGAATGTTCTCTGAACGTTAAGGAAACGTTCCATTGTATGATTCTTCAGACATTATGGGATGTTTCTTTTGAATGTTCTCTGAACGTCGAGGAAACGTTCCATTGTATGATTCTTCAGACATTATGGGATGTTACTTTTGAATGTTCTCTGAACGTCGAGGAAACGTTCCATTGTATCATTCTTCAGACATTATGGGATGTTTCTTTTGAATGTTCTCTGAACGTCGAGGAAACGTTCCATTGTATCATTCTTCAGACATTATGGGGTGTTACTTTTGAATGTTCTCTGAACGTCGAGGAAACGTTCCATTGTATCATTCTTCAGACATTATGGGGTGTTACTTTTGAATGTTCTCTAACGTTAAGGAAACGTTCCATTGTATCATTCTTCAGACATTATGGGATGTTACTTTTGAATGTTCTCTGAACGTCAAGGAAACGTTCCATTGTATCATTCTTCAGACATTATGGGATGTTTCTTTTGAATGTTCTCTGAACGTCGAGGAAACGTTCCATTGTATCATTCTTCAGACATTATCGGATGTTTCTTTTGAATGTTCTCTGAACGTCGAGGAAACGTTCCATTGTATCATTCTTAAGACATTATGGGGTGTTACTTTTGAATGTTCTCTGAACGTCAAGGAAACGTTCCATTGTATCATTCTTCAGACATTATGGAATGTTTCTTTTGAATGTTCTCTGAACGTCGAGGAAACGTTCCATTGTATCATTCTTCAGACATTATCGGATGTTTCTTTTGAATGTTCTCTGAACGTCGAGGAAACGTTCCATTGTATCATTCTTCAGACATTATCGGATGTTTCTTTTGAATGTTCTCTGAACGTCGAGGAAACGTTCCATTGTATCATTCTTCAGACATTATGGGGTGTTACTTTTGAATGTTCTCTAACGTTAAGGAAACGTTCCATTGTATCATTCTTCAGACATTATGGGATGTTACTTTTGAATGTTCTCTGAACGTCAAGGAAACGTTCCATTGTATCATTCTTCAGACATTATGGGATGTTACTTTTGAATGTTCTCTAACGTTAAGGAAACGTTCCATTGTATCATTCTTCAGACATTATGGGATGTTACTTTTGAATGTTCTCTGAACGTCAAGGAAACGTTCCATTGTATCATTCTTCAGACATTATGGGATGTTTCTTTTGAATGTTCTCTGAACGTCAAGGAAACGTTCCATTGTATCATTCTTCAGACATTATCGGATGTTTCTTTTGAATGTTCTCTGAACGTCGAGGAAACGTTCCATTGTATCATTCTTCAGACATTATGGGGTGTTACTTTTGAATGTTCTCTAACGTTAAGGAAACGTTCCATTGTATCATTCTTCAGACATTATGGGATGTTACTTTTGAATGTTCTCTGAACGTCAAGGAAACGTTCCATTGTATCATTCTTCAGACATTATGGGATGTTTCTTTTGAATGTTCTCTGAACGTCAAGGAAACGTTCCATTGTATCATTCTTCAGACATTATGGGATGTTACTTTTGAATGTTCTCTGAACGTCGAGGAAACGTTCCATTGTATCATTCTTCAGACATTATGGGATGTTACTTTTGAATGTTCTCTGAACGTCGAGGAAACGTTCCATTGTATCATTCTTCAGACATTATGGGATGTTACTTTTGAATGTTCTCTGAACGTCGAGGAAACGTTCCATTGTATCATTCTTCAGACATTATGGGATGTTACTTTTGAATGTTCTCTGAACGTCGAGGAAACGTTCCATTGTATCATTCTTCAGACATTATGGGATGTTACTTTTAAATGTTCTCTGAACGTCAAGGAAACGTTCCATTGTATCATTCTTCAGACATTATGGGATGTTTCTTTTGAATGTTCTCTGAACCTTAAGGAAACGTTCCATTGTATCATTCTTCAGACATTATGGGATGTTTCTTTTGAATGTTCTCTGAACGTCGAGGAAACGTTCCATTGTATCATTCTTCAGACATTATGGGATGTTTCTTTTGAATGTTCTCTGAACGTCGAGGAAACGTTCCATTGTATCATTCTTCAGACATTATGGGATGTTACTTTTGAATGTTCTCTGAACGTCGAGGAAACGTTCCATTGTATCATCAGACATTATGGGATGTTACTTTTGAATGTTCTCTGAACGTCGAGGAAACGTTCCATTGTATCATTCTTCAGACATTATCGGATGTTTCTTTTGAATGTTCTCTGAACGTCGAGGAAACGTTCCATTGTATCATTCTTCAGACATTATGGGGTGTTACTTTTGAATGTTCTCTAACGTTAAGGAAACGTTCCATTGTATCATTCTTCAGACATTATGGGATGTTACTTTTGAATGTTCTCTGAACGTCAAGGAAACGTTCCATTGTATCATTCTTCAGACATTATGGAATGTTTCTTTTGAATGTTCTCTGAACGTCGAGGAAACGTTCCATTGTATCATTCTTCAGACATTATCGGATGTTTCTTTTGAATGTTCTCTGAACGTCGAGGAAACGTTCCATTGTATCATTCTTCAGACATTATCGGATGTTTCTTTTGAATGTTCTCTGAACGTCGAGGAAACGTTCCATTGTATCATTCTTCAGACATTATGGGGTGTTACTTTTGAATGTTCTCTAACGTTAAGGAAACGTTCCATTGTATCATTCTTCAGACATTATGGGATGTTACTTTTGAATGTTCTCTGAACGTCAAGGAAACGTTCCATTGTATCATTCTTCAGACATTATGGGATGTTACTTTTGAATGTTCTCTAACGTTAAGGAAACGTTCCATTGTATCATTCTTCAGACATTATGGGATGTTACTTTTGAATGTTCTCTGAACGTCAAGGAAACGTTCCATTGTATCATTCTTCAGACATTATGGGATGTTTCTTTTGAATGTTCTCTGAACGTCAAGGAAACGTTCCATTGTATCATTCTTCAGACATTATCGGATGTTTCTTTTGAATGTTCTCTGAACGTCGAGGAAACGTTCCATTGTATCATTCTTCAGACATTATGGGGTGTTACTTTTGAATGTTCTCTAACGTTAAGGAAACGTTCCATTGTATCATTCTTCAGACATTATGGGATGTTACTTTTGAATGTTCTCTGAACGTCAAGGAAACGTTCCATTGTATCATTCTTCAGACATTATGGGATGTTTCTTTTGAATGTTCTCTGAACGTCAAGGAAACGTTCCATTGTATCATTCTTCAGACATTATGGGATGTTACTTTTGAATGTTCTCTGAACGTCGAGGAAACGTTCCATTGTATCATTCTTCAGACATTATGGGATGTTACTTTTGAATGTTCTCTGAACGTCGAGGAAACGTTCCATTGTATCATTCTTCAGACATTATGGGATGTTTCTTTTGAATGTTCTCTGAACGTCGAGGAAACGTTCCATTGTATCATTCTTCAGACATTATGGGATGTTACTTTTGAATGTTCTCTGAACGTCGAGGAAACGTTCCATTGTATCATCAGACATTATGGGATGTTACTTTTGAATGTTCTCTGAACGTCGAGGAAACGTTCCATTGTATCATTCTTCAGACATTATCGGATGTTTCTTTTGAATGTTCTCTGAACGTCGAGGAAACGTTCCATTGTATCATTCTTAAGACATTATGGGGTGTTACTTTTGAATGTTCTCTGAACGTTAAGGAAACGTTCCATTGTATCATTCTTCAGACATTATGGGGTGTTACTTTTGAATGTTCTCTGAACGTTAAGGAAACGTTCCATTGTATCATTCTTCAGACATTATGGGATGTTACTTTTGAATGTTCTCTGAACGTCAAGGAAACGTTCCATTGTATCATTCTTCAGACATTATGGGATGTTTCTTTTGAATGTTCTCTGAACGTCAAGGAAACGTTCCATTGTATCATTCTTCAGACATTATGAGATGTTACTTTTGAATGTTCTCTGAACCTCAAGGAAACGTTCCATTGTATCATTCTTCAGACATTATGGGATGTTTCTTTTGAATGTTCTCTGAACGTCAAGGAAACGTTCCATTGTATCATTCTTCAGACATTATGGGATGTTACTTTTGAATGTTCTCTGAACCTTAAGGAAACGTTCCATTGTATCATTCTTCAGACATTATGGGATGTTTCTTTTGAATGTTCTCTGAACGTCAAGGAAACATTCCATTGTATCATTCTTCAGACATTATGAGATGTTACTTTTGAATGTTCTCTGAACCTCAAGGAAACGTTCCATTGTATCGTTCTTCAGACATTATGGGATGTTTCTTTTGAATGTTCTCTGAACCTCAAGGAAACGTTCCATTGTATCATTCTTCAGACATTATGGGATGTTACTTTTGAATGTTCTCTGAACGTCGAGGAAACGTTCCATTGTATCATTCTTCAGATATTATGGGATGTTTCTTTTGAATGTTCTCTGAACGTCGAGGAAACGTTCCATTGTATCATTCTTCAGACATTATGGGATGTTACTTTTGAATGTTCTCTGAACGTCGAGGAAACGTTCCATTGTATCATTCTTCAGACATTATGGGATGTTACTTTTATATGTTCTCTGAACGTCGAGGAAACGTTCCATTGTATCATTCTTCAGACATTATGGGATGTTTCTTTTGAATGTTCTCTGAACGTCGAGGAAACGTTCCATTGTATAATTCTTCAAACATTATGGGATGTTGCTTTTGAATGTTCTCTGAATGTCAAGGAAACGTTCCATTGTTTCATTCTTCAGACATTATGGGATGTTTCTTTTGAATGTTTCAGAACGTTCTGAAACAAGTAGCAACATTTAAAAATATTAGACGAACATCCAACTAAAACGTTTCAGAAAGTTCCATGAATAATGTTTTTGTGCTAACATTTTGAGAACATCTCTGATGCACTTCAGTAATTTTTGACCAAAACAAATTTACGTTTTTTCATTTATTTACTTTTTTAATTTTCGACGTCATCAGAACGGTCCGACACTTGGTAAAGGCTTTGGCTCTTGCTGTGTGAACACACAAATAAATCATACACACGATTCGAAAGGATTAAATGGTCCTGAAAACAATAGTCACACTTGTGCTCCTCGCGGTCAGAAATGAGCGGATTGGAAATGAATGGAGATGAATCTCATCTAGTGGAAGTACTGGTACTGCACACACTCACACACACACACTGAAAGATCATTGTATCAGATATCAAACTCAAATTTGGAACACAACTCATTTAGATTTATGGCTTTGATTTTCTTGCAGTTTTAGAATAAAACTTGTTTTTGAAAATATATATTTCAAATAAAAATTCTAAATAGTATTTTTGTGCATTTTTCATAACAATAAACATAAAATTCTGTAACTTTTTTTTAAGTTCACTTTTTAAAACTTGTTTCACTTCAGTAATAATCTGCCACGTGTCTTTAAAAAGAGCTCAAACTTCAGCCTGTGATCCAAAGCATTCAAGATTTATGAGTTTGAGCTGGAAATTTCATTTTCAGGTCCATGCTCAAAAGGTCAATAAATGGATTTATAACTACAGCATAAATATAATTTAGTAGCATAAAATCCCTTAAAAATACAAAATATTAAATAAAAAACATCAAACTAAAATATAGTACATTCATTTCATTGAAATAAAAAAAAAAATTCTGTCATTTTTTACCGATACGTGAAGAGCACCAGAGGGTTAGCATTCTATTAGCATCACTGGAAGAACGTTTGTTCATAACTTTGAGAGAACGTTCTAGGAATATTCCCCGTTAGTCATTGTGGCACATGAGGACATCAGCTAGAAGATCATTTTCATATTTTAATAATCTTTTGAAATGTTGATCTTAACCAAACTGATTAGTGTCAAACGGTATTTAATGTTTTACATCAAATAAACATCCATCAAATCCATACTTCCTGTCTATTCTGCGGTTTGCCCTCCAAAATGATGTCACTTCCTGCGGGATGATGTCGTTCAGCCAAGGGATTTTACAAAGGACTGGCAGGATGGAAAGTTATATTAAGACACAGGAAAAAAAACAACTTTTGAAAGAAAACATGCTTAAATTTTAAAAGATTTAAATAAGGAAAACATGAAGAAATCAAAATCCACAGCAGAGGAATGATCTAAAGTTCACCTCGTTGTGATGAAAGAAAACTATATGCTTTAATCTTGATAGATTGTGAGTTTAATATGTTGTCCAGTGTATTCAGACATGTATATGATGCACAGGAGGAAACAGTTTCGCATCAGAGAGTTTCTGTTTTTCGGCTTTCTTGAGTTGAACTCTTCATTCATCCACGGAGAGTCTTAATATTTTCATATCTGTAAACGGATGATTTCACTGACACCATATCAGAAACGTACCCCACACACACCATGGAGAGATTCTGGAGTATCAAACACACTCTTAAACATAAAGCTTCTGTGTTGGCATTGATGGTTCCACCTTTAACATCCATGAAACTCTAAGAATCTCTAGTTCTACACATTAAGAAAAAATGAACTGATCAAGTGGTTCTTCTGGAAGCTTTATTTTTAGGAGATAGGTCAGATACAGCACTAGCAGATTGCGACGGCGCTGTTGTTTTCAGTTGCATTCAATGTGTTTATTAAATAGCAGAATCTGATTGCTTTATTAAAGGCAAATGGAGACATAATGACTGAACTGACTAGGGAAGCTTTAGAAGAGTTTACCGTTATATTTTAACACCGTAACAAAGACAAACTCCCGCATGAGCGTCTGTTCATTAAAGGATTAGTTAACTTCAAAATGAAAATGTCCTGATCATTTCCTCACCCCCATCTCATCCAAGATGTTCATGTCTTTCATTCTTCAGTCGAAAAGAAATTCATTTTTTTGAGGAAAACATTCCAGGATTTTTCTCCTCACCATAGACTTCAATGGGAACCAACGGTTGAAGGTCCAAATGCAGTTTCAGAGGAAGGGCTTCAGAGGCTCTGATGATCCCAGAGGAATAGGGTCTGATCTAGACAAACCATCAGCCATTTTCAACAAAAATAAACATTTATACACTTTTTAACTCAAATGCTCGACTTCGGTGTTCTTCTGCGCATGACGTCATGACGTCATCACGTCGGAAAGTTCACATGACGCAGGTGGAAGTACCGACCCAGTGTTAAAACGAACGTGCAAAGACTAAATCAAACGCCCTTTACAAAAAATGAAGCTAAAACAGCGATGTGACAATTTTAAAATTGGAGGAGAACATGAGATGGAGTTTTTCGGCACTGAGTCAGTAATTTCACCTGCATGACCTGCATGAATGTTTATTTTTGTTGAAAATGGCTGATGGTTTGTCTAGATCAGACCCTATTCCTCTGGGATCATCAGAGCCTCTGAAGCCCTTCCTCTGAAACTGCATTTGGACCTTCAACCGTTGGTTCCCATTGAAGTCTATGGTGAGGAGAAAAATGTTTTCCCTCAAAAACTGAATTTCTTTTCGACTGAAGAAAGAAAGACATGAACATCCTGGATGAGATGGGGGTGAGGAAATGATCAGGAGATTTTCACTTTGAAGTGAACTAATCCTTTAACACCACGAGGTGCAGATCACACTGCGTTCCATTCAACTCAAGACAAGTCTGAATTATCATAGAAGTCGGACTTCCAATTGAAACTGGGAATGGTAATAGTATGTGCACTGTGCTGGTTAGTTAGTGCATGTTTATCTGACCTGTTTCGGATCACACAACTCCAAATTAGTCATTAAAAGCCATCGGGTTTAACTCTCATTTCCCCAGAGGTTACTTGATTTTTCCTCGTTCAAACATCTACGGCATTAATGCTTCTCTTGGGCGGTTTAAAAGATTAATCTTTAATTGACCCCTCTGAGAAACTGTCAACGTCTTATGATATTTTAAATATACTGTAATGGACATTACACCTCAGACATTACTACATGAACCACTGTGCTAGCTAACGTCTGGATTTGGTTCGTTCGAGTTAATTTAAGTAAAAAAACGAACAAAAAGTAAGTAAAAACTGACAGCATACAAGTGTAGGTTAACATCTCGGAGGCAAAATGCAAACATAAATATTTCCCACACAAGCAGGGAACATTTCAAATGAGATATCATTTGAGTCAATCTCTAAAAATAATCAGTAATTTGGTGGTTAAAAAAAGTGCAAGTAGACGAAAGTATAAAACATGCTGCTCAGACAGCCAAACTTCACCGATAAACTAAACAGCCACAAATATTCTACTACTGGAAGTTTAAAGTAAGGTTTTTAATCTAGTGGAGCATAGCTGTGCTATCATGCTGAGAGTCTGAGACTGGTACTTCCATCTGGTTTTTGCTTGTAGTTCCTTTAGGAAACAGTATTACAGACTGACCTTTGGGTCTAACATATTAACATCATTTCAGGCAACCTTTGCTCTCTTTCTGAAGACCATCACTGCATGTAATCACTTAAATTACTTGTAAGGTGCGGTCACATTTACCATTGTTCTGCAAAATCCAGCCATTTCAATAGGAATCCATGTGAGGGCAAAAGATTTCCCCACGTTGACCATCAGAAAGTTGCTTGTTTTTTGGTGTGAGCTGTTCTTCATACATCGCTACACTAGTAATGGACGATGAACCTTTTATGCCAAGCAAACTTTCGCTGAAAATACTTTCTGAAGACCATCAAATGGACAGAGTAGAAATTTAACTAGAAATGTGTGGCCTTTGTGATGGTCCTAGACTCTACCAATGCGAAATCCATGTGGGGAAATTTCCGAACGCATAGATTCCTATTGAAATGACAGGATTTCACTTGTGATAATTTGCTGAAATTACTTTCTGAGGACCATTCAAACAGAGTAGAAATTTAACCTTTGTGAAGGTTGCACTTTGGCCTTTGTGATGGTCCTAGACTCTACCAATGCAAAATCCATGTGGGGAAATTCCAAATCGCGTGGATTCCTATTGAAACGACTGGATTTTGCTTGTGAAAATTTGATGAACAAATTCCACCAATGTGACCGTACCTTTAGTTTCATATCAGACAAGAGTCTCGAGCGAATCACCTAGTTAAATTTCTACACTGTCCATTTCCACATCCTCTAAAGTAGTGTCTGATTGAGAAACCATTATGAGTTTTTGTTTCTTTGAATATTGTCTGACCACACCGCTCTCCTCTTGGTCCGTCTGATTGTGATGCTCTTGGTCCTTTTCCAAAACCTCAACAGAACTCCCATGACTAAACATCGCATTGTCCGTGGACTCGAAGGACTCGCCGCCCAGGCCCTCGAGTTTGGTGTAGCCTCCGCCGCCGAGGCCCTCCAGTCGAGGGCAGCTGAGACGTCTCAATCGCACCTGCCGGTCTGTAGGGGTAGACGCACAGATATCCAGATCGATAGACCTGGAGTAGTCCGACAAAGCGCTTAAAGACAGGTGAGATCCTGTGGCCTTGCGTCCTGGCGAACACGGTGGAAGCAGTTGAACCTGGGAACCCTGCAGAGAAACTCGAGGTGCTCCTTGCAAACTGCCGCTACTCCTGTAAACCTCCACCGAGTCCTGCGGAAGCTCTGGATGAGTTCGAGCCGGTTCCACTTTGGCCTTTGTGATGGTCCTAGACGCTACCAGATCCTCCAAACGTCTGCAAATGGCCTCGGCGTCCAAAAACTCTCTCTTGGCTTCTCCGGTTTTGTCCGACCCCCTTCTTTCGGACGCTCCTCGGTTGTTGAGCTTCATCATTGGCAGGGTGAAAGCATTGACTGAAGTGGACACGATGGTTCTGGTCTCCCACTGCTTGAGCTCAGGTGGGATTCGGTTCTGATCTTGATAGATACTGTAGACGGTGTCCGTAAAGCTCTGCTTTTCCAAAGACGAGACTCGTGGAATGGTGGTAGACACACGTCGGGATGAGATTATGCTACTTGCGTCGTGTCGACCGGAGCCTGGAGAAGACCAGGAGCCTTTATGAGGGGCTCCGTGTGATTTGTTCTCTTTCGATTGGCAGTAGTTCACGAAACCGTTCAGCGGCCCGGACTCCTTGCTCCGCAAACTATGAATGTCAATCACCGTTGAGTAGATGTCTCTGAGGTTAATGATTTTAGTTTTTTTGTCTCTGTTTTCATGAAGTACTGCATTAGCACAAATGAATAGGAAGATCCCGATGCCCATAATTAAAGGTCCGAACACCTTCAGCTTGTCTGAATACAAGTATCTGTTAATAAACGTAGCAAATGCTCCTAGCTTAGGCGAATCCTGCTCAGCAGTCCCATTGGAGCCATTATAGCTCCTGAAGTCTTTATCTAGTAGATCCCATCTGACGGTCACATTGACTAATTCACGGTCTCGGCTCTGAGCGCTCTGTGTGTTCACCAATCCCGGATACAGCGCACTCTCTCTGGGCCAGTAGCCCAACACAGCCATGGCGACGCCAACCAGCATCACCAGAATCCCAATGGCAGCGACCAGTCCAGATACGGAGCACAGCTTCAGCTTTCCTTTAACCACAACCACTTCGTTCTTCCTCTTTTTCTTCGCTTTTCTCTTGCGCTTGTTTTCAGCGTGGTTCTTAGCACGGAGGGAGTCCTGTCGCCTGGCAGATATCCGCAGCAGACCCCCTGTGGCAATCATGATGGCGCTCAATTAATCATCCTGGAAAAGATAGGAAGAACATGAGAACATTAGTGTGGGCTGGAAAAGCCATGAGATCTAGACACATACTCACTAAATATAGCATGTAGCATGTGCATATACAAGCAACAACGAATAATAATCATAAAAAAATCGAAACACAAACAAAAACAACACAATACACAATACCAGAATTAAGATTTGTTAATGTTTCCTGAAAGAGTCACCAAGGCTGCATTTATTTGATCAAAAATGCAGTAAAAATATCTGTTTTCTATGTGAATATATAGTAAAGTGTAATTTATTCCTGTGATTTTCAGCATCATGACTCCAGTCTTCAGTGTCACATGACCCTTCAGAAATCACTCAGATATGATAACATTTATGATTATTATCAATGTTGAAAACAGTTAATTTTTTGTGGAAACTGATACATCTTATTTCTCATGATTCTTTGATGAATATAAAGTTCAAAAGAACAGCGTTTATTTGAAATAGAATCTTTTGTAACATTATTAATGTCTTTACTGTCACTTTTCTCCGAACTTTTGAACAATAGTGTATCGGGGTTTCCACAAAAATATCAATCAGAAATGTTTCTGGAGCATCAAATCATCATATTAGAAGGATTTCTCTTATCATGTGACACTGTAGAGTAAAAAATATAGCTTTGATCATAGAAATAAATTACATTTTACTATATATTCACATATAAAACAGCCATTTTAAATAGCAATAATATTTCAAAATTTTTCCTGTATTTTTGATCAAAGAAATGCGTGACTCAGTATCACCCTTTTTCAATGAATGTCACACACCAGCATTTGCTGTGCTCCTATTGGTTCCTCATTAGATGGACGTTCCAGAAGCTCGCTTATCTTGATGAAAGCTCTGTCAAATCCGGAAGGCTGAACACGAGAGAGGATGAACACAAAGCAGGCGAGGCGAAGCTCCGTCTCAGACGAGTGTTCACTGGACTCTCCGGCACGCTGAGTGGGAGCGAGAGGCTGCTTCCTGTGAACGGCATATGGACGGTGTGGGTTAATGCAGCACAAACACACAGCAGTGATCAGCAATCACGGACACATGAGCAGTGTGCGGCGGAGACAGATGACATGATTCACTTCAGACTCCAAACATAAAGAGCTAAAGCATCTGTTTGGTGTTGATTTGACATAAAAGCTGATTCTATCACAAACTGTGGGAATGAGTGAGCCAAAATAACATCACTGTCTGCCAGTCAATGATTCACTTACTGATGTCAGCGGGTAAACATGATCTATAGGCTTTTGAAGGTCCTGTCCAGACAATAGACACTGAATTAAAGCTTTAAATTCACATGGGCTCAAATAAAGAAGACATGTGACATGCTGTGTTTGAATAAGAGACATCTCAGGGCGGGGCAACCTGTCACTCACATGAGATCAACCAATAGCAAACCAACCTCATACAATCAATTCCAAATGGACAAAATCAAGCCCCGCCCTACATTTGTGACACGTGCTGGCAGAATAAGTCGCAATGAGCAAATTTTCAAAAATGAGTTATTTTCATTCTCTATTCAAAAACCTTCACAATTATGCAGGGCTCGACATTAAGCCTTTTCATGTGCTTGTCGTAAGTAAATCGGTCATTCGCTTGTCCAGAAAATGTGTGTTGTAAATATAATTTATTCTGAAGCAATATTCTGTTCAATCTGCTTTTTAATCTTTATAAAGGGCATTTTTTCCTTGATTGTTTTAAATTTTAGAATTTAAAATGAAAGATGAAGCATATATTAAATTAGAATAATAAGACACTAGAGGGCTGTTACCAATCAAATTAAATCATTTACACTGAAAAGTTACGACTGCATTAAATAATGTTATAAGATTGTTTTAAACATATTTTGAATATAAAAATAAATGTTGGAAAGAATGACACTTTTAAACATGAAAATAAACTGCCAGTAGGTGGCGACAGGTGACCGTCTTAATGAGTGAGTCATTGAGTCGTTCATTCAAATGATTCGTTCAAACGGCTGATTCATTCAGGAATGAGGCAGTTGTTTATGAATGAGTCAGTGACTCAACCGATTCGTTCAAATGGCTGAATCATTCAAGAGTGAGGCTGTTTATGAATGAGTCAGTGACTCAACCGATTCGTTCAAATGGCTGAATCATTCAAGAGTGAGGCTGTTTATGAATGAGTCAGTGACTCAACCGATTCGTTCAAACGGCTGAATCATTCAAGAGTGAGGCTGTTTATGAATGAGTCAGTGACTCAACCGATTCGTTCAAACGGCTGAATCATTCAAGAGTGAGGCTGTTTATGAATGAGTCAGTGACTCAACCGATTCGTTCAAATGGCTGAATCATTCAGGAATGAAACACGGCTGAGTGTTGCTGTGAGATGTGCTGTGGTTCTTCTGTAATCTTGAAACTATTTTCGCTGCTGAAACAGAACAAAAACAGTCAATATTGCATCTAAAATGTAAGTGACTTAATATTAATGACAGTACAGTACATTATTATTATTCCCTATCAATCACCACTTACACTAAATGAATGCAGAATCAAATCGCGTTTTGGTAATTCCCTAGTTATTTTTTGTTATTGACGTTTTAATCAGGATACTTGTCCGGTCAGGCAAGTAAAATTCTCTTTCAGAAAATCCACTTGTCCAAGCGTTAATGTCGAGCCCTGTTATGTATGATTTGTTTGAATTGGACAAAAAATGACTGAGCTACACCTGTTTGAGTCGATTTTGAGAAAAATCGAGGTAAAGTTTCCTAAATGTTCCCAAACAAAACAACCTCAAAATCCCTGGTAATAACACCAAATTTGACACACACCAAGTCAACACCAAATATCTATAGGAAAAATATATATTCAACTTTTTTTCCATGATACCACAATTGTTTGATTAACATTGAGACAGATCTAATATAACGTTACACATCAGATGTTTCTCCCCAACAGTTAACCAAACGTTCACTTAAGACACAACAGATGATGTCTGCGTGAATACTCGCCATGACGGATATTTTGAAATACTGTAATTCTGTGTGTGTGTGTGTGTGTGTGTGTGTATGGGGATCGCGCGCTGTCTGAGAGGTGTCTTTGTGCGCACGCGTCGGATCTGTCCGTCAGCGCGAGTGAGATCGTTTTCATGGACAAAGGAAAGGTACTCCTCACTGAAAACGTACAAATAAAGAGGTTTAATTTCTATTTGGAGCATTGGGATCGCTAGACGAGGGCTTAATGAACTCATTTTTGCGAAAACCTTTTCACTTTTTTTGCCTGTAGCTCGAAATTATTTTGCCAGCACGGGTCACATTTGTTCCAGAAGCGTTTCACTCTGAAAAGAAGAAAAGATGAGCGCAACTTCCCCTTCATGGTGTCGTTCTAAATAAACTCCCAAAGATTCAGATTTATTAGTCTTTCTCAAGGGTCTCACAGCCTCATTAAAGCTTGTAGAGACTATTTAGTCCAGTAGAACACACTGTGTGTTTATTACATGTTCTTAATCAAAACAGACTTTGCAGTGGCCTTCGTGAACCCATCCACTTTTCTGCAGTAGAGCCTAATAATTTATGGCACCAATTAAATCTTTATGTTGTCTTCCAAAAGGGACTTCCAGAGGAAAATACAAATTTGAGTTTCCAGCAGGTTCATTAGTTCTGAATCCTCGGGAGAAAAGAAGAGAAAAGTGCATTGGTTTCTCACTGAGTGTCCATTTCTCTTCATGTGTAACGCGGCGCATTGTGCCGGCGTGCTCGTTAAACGTCTCTCAACGCATTAGATGAACATTGATTTAACGTGAATCAGCAGATACGACGTGATAATGACCCTCCAAGGCTTCATAAACCTGATGAGAGTAAACAAACATGAAGCATGTAATTACGTGTCCTCGTCAGTCATGAATCTATCAGCACAGAATATCACTTGACTTTGCTATGATTCTGGAAAACGAGATTTAACTCTTACTTCATGTCGGGTGAATGATGGTGCACTTTTATTGTCCTTCAGTATATGGCATCTGACATCCCACTAGATCACAACACAGTCAGGAAAAATGCGAGAGAAATAGTCACTTTCCCTCCTGTGAAGCAAGCAAACGTCTCAGTTATGAGTGTTTATGGACCTGCACTAAATTTACTACTTAAAGTTTATGGCTGGTCAATCTGTGGAAATGCACTGCTTGTCTTTAAATGAAGACGAATTTACTTATAGCACATTTCACAAAACACAGTTTTAGAGCAGCTTTAGAGAAAATCATCATGTTAATGTTTATAATATCTTAATGCCTTATAGTTGCATTTAGCAGATTAGAGCTGGACAATAATATAGTTGCATTTTGCGATGCTATAAACAATCGGTTGAGATTTGCTAAGTAGCATGTATCGCTTTAGATGATTGTACTGTATGCAGATAATGATGGACATTCTTATATATGCAACTTTATATATATCATCACTTGTGATGAAATCGAAAAAACAGGCAGTTGAGATTCACTATATATATATATATACACACTCACCTGAAGGATTATTAGGAACACCTGTTCAATTTCTCATTAATGCAATTATCTAATCAACCAATCACATGGCAGTTGCTTCAATGCATTTAGGGGTGTGGTCCTGGTCAAGACAATCTCCTGAACTCCAAACTGAATGTCAGAATGGGAAAGAAAGATGATTTAAGCAATTTTGAGCGTGGCATGGTTGTTGGTGCCAGACGGGCCGGTCTGAGTATTTCACAATCTGCTCAGTTACTGGGATTTTCACGCACAACCATTTCTAGAGTTTACAAAGAATGGTGTGAAAAGGGAAAAACATCCAGTATGCGGCAGTCCTGTGGGCG
This sequence comes from Rhinogobio ventralis, assembly GCA_039654625.1. Taxonomy (NCBI): domain Eukaryota; kingdom Metazoa; phylum Chordata; class Actinopteri; order Cypriniformes; family Gobionidae; genus Rhinogobio; species Rhinogobio ventralis. The sequence goes on from CM077214.1 coordinate 33,069,749, forward strand.
AAAATGCCTTGTTGATGCTAGAGGTCAGAGGAGAATGGGCCGACTGATTCAAGCTGATAGAAGAGCAACTTTGACTGAAATAACCACTCGTTACAACCGAGGTATGCAGCAAAGCATTTGTGAAGCCACAACACGCACAACCTTGAGGCGGATGGGCTACAACAGCAGAAGACCCCACCGGGTACCACTCATCTCCACTACAAATAGGAAAAAGAGGCTACAATTTGCACGAGCTCACCAAAATTGGACAGTTGAAGACTGGAAAAATGTTGCCTGGTCTGATGAGTCTGGATTTCTGTTGAGACATTCAGATGGTAGAGTCAGAATTTGGCGTAAACAGAATGAGAACATGGATCCATCATGCCTTGTTACCACTGTGCAGGCTGGTGGTGGTGGTGTAATGGTGTGGGGGATGTTTTCTTGGCACACTTTAGGCCCCTTAGTGCCAATTGGGCATCGTTTAAATGCCACGGCCTACCTGAGCATTGTTTCTGACCATGTCCATCCCTTTATGACCACCATGTACCCATCCTCTGATGGCTACTTCCAGCAGGATAATGCACCATGTCACAAAGCTCCAATCATTTCAAATTGGTTTCTTGAACATGACAATGAGTTCACTGTACTAAAATGGCCCCCACAGTCACCAGATCTCAACCCAATAGAGCATCTTTGGGATGTGGTGGAACGGGAGCTTCGTGCCCTGGATGTGCATCCCACAAATCTCCATCAACTGCAAGATGCTATCCTATCAATATGGGCCAACATTTCTAAAGAATGCTTTCAGCACCTTGTTGAATCAATGCCACGTAGAATTAAGGCAGTTCTGAAGGCGAAAGGGGGTCAAACACAGTATTAGTATGGTGTTCCTAATAATCCTTTAGGTGAGTGTATATATACACCGATCAGGCACAACATTATGACCACTGAAAGGTGAAGTGAATAACACTGATGATCTCCTGTTAGTGGGTGGGATATATTAGGCAGCAAGTGAACATTTTGTCCTCAAAGTTGATGTGTTAGAAGCAGGAAAAATGGGCAAGCGTAAGGATTTGAGCGAGTTTGACACTTCATTGCCTTATGGCCCACATATCTCACATTTGAATTGTGATGACTAGACGACTGGGTCAGAGCATCTCCCAAACTGCAGCTCTTGTGGGGTGTTCCCGGTCTGCAGTGGTCAGGATCTATCAAAAGTGCTCCAAGGAAGGAACAGTGGAGAACCGGAGACAGGGTCATGGGCGGCCAAGGCTCATTGATGCACGTGGGGAGCGAAGGCTGGCCCGTGTGGTCCGATCAAACAGACGAGCTACTGGAGCTCAGATTGCTCAAGAAGTTAATGCTGGTTCTGATAGAAAGGTGTCAGAATACACAGTGCATCGAAGGCCAGCCTTCGCTCCCCACGTGCATCAATGAGCCTTGGCCGCCTATGACCCTGTCTCCGGTTCTCCACTGTTCCTTCCTTGGAGCACTTTTGATAGATCCTGACCACTGCAGACCGGGAACACCCCACAAGAGCTGCAGTTTTGGAGATGCTCTGACCCAGTCGTCTAGCCATCACAATTTGGCCCTTGTCAAACTCGCATTTTTCCTGCTTCTAACACATCAACTTTGAGGACAAAATGTTCACTTGCTGCCTAATATATCCCACCCACTAACAGGAGCCGTGATGAAGAGATCCTCAGTGTTATTCACTGGTCATAATGTTATGCATGATCGGTGTATATACCTTAGATACAACATTACATAATATATTACTGTTTAAAATTTTGCGACAATATCAATCGTACAATCAAAACATTACAGTCAATATTTGCTGTATATTGCTTTATGTGCACTGTAAGTCTACAGCAAACATAATAATTGCGTCTCTTCCTCACTTTAATCATTTTCATTGGACAAAACACAATGGTAAAGTTCATATGGCTGTACAAAGCTTATGAATATTTAATGACATAAACATTCAGATTGGATATTTGCGCCTGAACATTTCACTGAAAACCTTTATCACCACAAGTCAGTGCTCATAAAACAGGGTTAAAAATGATGCAAAACCAATTGATAATTGGATTAGCAAAGATTTCAGCTAGTGTAAATGCATTACATGGAGCTGCGGTCACTAATGTTGTGTCTCATATTGTATATACACTGCTCGGCTACCAACAAATGAATGTTTCTTTCATAAAGAGCCCTATTCTGCTGTTCTCCATCTCTCTTCAGTGTGTGATGCTGCTGTTTGAGCATGAGAAGCACCAGTTCTTCTCTATATCAGTGTCAGTGTTCCTGAACTCCTGAAACGCCTCCACTCCACGCCTGTCACAATATTCCTCATTATGTTAATTAATGCGCAGAATAAAGGGGCGGGGCCTGGTTGAGTTCGTTGTGTTGAAACTGGCGGTTATGGTAAGGGGCGGGACATTTCCCAAACACCAATCACAACACACTGCTCCAGCCGACCAATCAGAGCACAGTGTGCTTTTCAGAAGGAGGGGCTTCATAGAGACAGGAACTAAACAGAGCGTTACTGACAGACTGGGAAGAGAGGAGCCGCAACAATGGAGAATATGGGGAATAATCAACATTCAAGCAGGAAAACCTGCTCTAGTAGAGCCAGAAACAACATCAAGACTTTGAGGGCATAATATTAACAAATCAACGCTCAGACGCTGATGTTACAAAACAAACTGCTTTTAAGAAACAAGGCTTCTGTGTTGGCACTGCTTCTGTTTTTCCAACCACAAAGATTTATAGATTTGATGAATTCCTGAGAGTGTTTGGCAACAAAGGACTCTACGTTTAATCAAATAAAGCTGAAAACTCTCTGACAGTCCAGACAAACAGACGTTCACGCAGGCCGCGGGAGTTCAAAGGTGTGTGCGGATCCTTCCACATCAAAGCAAACAGCAGAGAATCAGTGCGAACAGAGAAATGAGCGGCGGGATCCACAGAGACTTCACACATCAATTGACATCTCAAACACGGGTGAGAAGGATTTATGGATCACAGTGACCTTTACATTCATATCTGAAGGGCTGGATGAAGGGCAGCGAAGATGGAAATAAACATCATGAGGACAAAACACAAAATGACAGCGATTGTGTAAGACTGCCAGAATGAGTTTGCTTGTAAAACTAGAGACGTAGCAGAAATGTGATTTCCCGGCAGCTCCATCATCACGCAGTCAGTGCAGGGAAACAAAGGTAATGGAGCTAAAAATGACGGCTATTACCATCCGATTCCACTCACGAACGCGGGCCGCACAAGTCAACAAACAATACTCTGCACACAAATAAACAAATTTCACCGAGCATATGCTGCTGACATTCATTCGTGGGCGAATGAAAATGAATGATATGCTGTTCACAAAAGCAAAATCCATCTGAAATATGTGCTGCTGGCAAAAGCTGCATTTCACTGATCTGAATCCAGCTCTAGATTTGGTTTATACAATGTGTGAGTTGCAGTCTATGTTTCTAACAACATACAATCAATACAGCAACAAGAAACAAGATTGCCGTTTGACTTTAAAAGGATCAATACATCCATTATTGAACTCACTGTTTAATGGAAACTAATGACTGTGAGAGACAGATGCAGTTTATTCAATAGGGTTTAATTGCTCATTGAAAATATGTGACCACAATGGCAATAGCCAACAATGCATTGTATGGGTCAAAATTATCCATTTTTCTTTTATGGCAAAAATCATTAGGATATTAAGATCATGTTCCATGAAGATATTTAGTCAATTTCCTACCGTAAATATATCATAAATGTACTATTAGTTGTAATATGCGTTGCTAAGGACTTAATTTGGACAACTTTAAAGGAGATTTTCTCAATATTTAGATTTTTTTGCACCCTCAGATTCCAGATTTTCAAATAGTTCGGCCAATATTGTCCTAACAAACCACACATCAATGGAAAGCTTATTTATTCAGCTTTCAGATGATGTATAACTCTCACAACAAATTCTAGAGGACAAAAAGGTTGTGAACATTAGACTTTGAATCAATCAACCTCTCACTGTCTCATTTGCATAAAATTAAATATGCAATCCATACTGACCCTTACTAGAGTCGATAGATGGATCTGGTCTTTAATGCGGGACTTGGATTGTAATAAGGAATCTGTGCTTTAATGCAAGGCCAGTTGCAGCAAATCCCTTAAGTGAAAGAAAACCCTGGTTATGGGTTTGTTTCAACCGGCTGCCGGTCTGTAATGTAAGCTAAGAACCACTTAGTGGTTTACAGCATATAGGCCAGTTCTATTGCAGGTGGATCTGCGATTAATGCATGTCGATCACTTTACACTGCACTTGTTATTCCAGATTTTTGGTCAGCTTGAACAGATTCTCATGCACACTGGATGCATTAATGATAGCACAAACAACCTCTCATGCATTCCTGCATTAGTTATTGCACTGACAATATCAAATCATAACAAACTCTACAGTCTTATGCATAAATACTGTCCTCATTGAGCTGTTTGACCAGCACAAAGTCAACTACATACATGCCACTAAGGTTTTTGGTGAATTGGTAGTTATTCACTGGACAGGTGAATATTCACAGGTATGTTTCATATTTTAGAGTTGTTAGCATCCTAGAAGACCTTTAAAATAAAGTCTAATACACAGAACATAACATGCACCTGGAACATGGACAGGTTCACCTCAGTGTTACAACAGATACACAGTATTCAGCCCTTAAAATCAATAATAATCAATAATGAATGACCCTACCTACTCTTCAGTGTCTTCTAACAGGTATATTCGAGAATGAGCAGATTTATAGTCAATTAAGCTATAATGTTCGTATTTAATAGTTTTCTGTAATGTTACCAAACGTTTCTGATCTCAATATAGACACGGGGATCATGAAAAGAGACGAATTTGAATGTAAATATTAGAGTTTTATTAATATTTGCACATAAAATGGGGATTGTGAGCTACTGCTCGGATTACCAGCCTCTATTAAAGGGATTTCTGTCGAAGGAATTAAACGAAATAACGAATAAAGGTAATTTAAATCAGCCTGCTGTTCAAAATGAACGTAAAACTGGATAGAAACGGGAAAATCAGGGGGTTTATGCGTAGAAAATAACGTGCGTAACAGCTCGTGACATTCGGTACATTTAACGAGCCCTAAAAATACCTAAAACACAAGATACAGACAGTCATGCGTTGACATATTAATCATTTACATCATTCATCGATAAATCTACTCCATCGACACAGTGAAGGAACAATAAACGATCGCTTACCGTCAAATATGGCTAATAAATTCGTATTCGGGCATTTAAACGAAAACTTTCTCCCTTCAGAAGAGAACATTTTGCGCGAAGGTAAAAAAAAAAAAAAAATAAGTTCGTTATTTCCGTTATTTCCAGTCAGGAATATTCCCGCGCTCCTCTCAGCCGTTTGTGGGGAGTGTCGCGCGCGCGGGTTTTCTGATCCAGAGAGTTTTGTGCTTCGGGTTCGGGTGATGCAGCTGATGTGCTTCTCGGGTGTTGTTGCTATGATACCGCAGCCCGAAATCCAGTGGAAGTGCTGCAGGATTTGAATAATTGCCTTCTAAACTGTTTAACCCCATGAATGACGGCGCTCGCGATGCTCAAACGCGCGTAACGCCGTCGGAGCCGGTCAGCAGAAAGAGAGAGAGAGAGAGAGAGAGAGAGAGAGCGCGCGCGATGGTGACGCGCGCTTACCTGCGCGATGCGACGTGCATTGACTAGTTTTGTCGCGTCGTGCCACTTCCTGTTAGAGAAAAAACACACAGAATATTCATGCGGCATTTGGAACATTAAGACAGGAAATTCACCAGTGAAAACAAAAGTACAATGGCAAAGCAACATGCAGTACTTTCCCCCTTCAAGATGCTCAAAAGAACACAATGGTACATGTCCAAAAAACACTGTATAGCCATATTCAAAACATGTGTTTGAGCAAGATATCTTAATGCATGATCAATAAAATGCTGATTAACTCATTAAATGCAAGTAATTGTTTGTAAACATCTGTTAGAAGAGGAGCGTATAGGGTTAAATCAATACCATTATAGGATCAATATCATTCCAGAGGCCAGAGATCAATAATCAGCTTAAGGGATCTAAACCAGCAATTGACAAATGTTGAGTAGGAAAAGAAACATTCATAATCCAAATTCAGACTAAAACCATCCCCTTCTGGTTATAATGTATGTCATGTTAGTCCTTGTAAAAATTAATCATGGTTTTCCTACACTAACCATAGTCTAAACATGGTATTTGTAGTAAAACTGTGGTTAAACTTACTCGATCTGAATTACGACACTATTCTGTAGATGAATTTTCATAATTGATCACAAAGTTATTGAACTGAATAATGACACTACTGTCCTCTGTTGGGCTAATTTACAGATTAAATTGAATTCATAATTGATAATTAGCTTTGTTATTTTCCTGTTTATCACTGTGAAGCTTCTTTGAAACAAAGCACTACATTCTATAACATAAAGGTTCCTTATTTGGTTCCATGAAGAACCTTTATACACCGATCAGGCATAATAACAATGCTTAGGTAGGTGGTACGTGTCAAAGTAACATCCACATGGATGGCAGGACCCAAGGTTTCCCAGCAGAACATTGCCCAAAGCATCACACTGCCTCCGCCGGCTTGCCTTCTTCCCATAGTGCATCCTGGTGCCATGTGTTCCCCAGGTAAGCCACACACACGCACCCGGCCATCCACGTGATGTAAAAGAACACGTGATTCCTCAGACCAGGCCACCTTCTTCCATTGCTCCGTGGTCCAGTTCTGATGCTCACGTGCCACTGTTGGTGCTTTCGGCGGTGGACAGGGGTCAGCATGGGCACCCTGACTGGTCAGCGGCTATGCAGCCCCATACACAACAAACTGAGATGCTCTGTGTATTCTGACACCTTTCTATCAGAACCAGCATTAACTTCTGGAGCAGTTTGAGCTCCAGTAGCTCGTCTGTTTGATCGGACCACACGGGCCAGCCTTCGCTCCCCACGTGCATCAATGAGCCTTGGCCGCCCATGACCCTGTCGCCGGTTCTCCACTGTTCCTTCCTTGGAGCACTTTTGATAGATCCTGACCACTGCAGACCGGGAACACCCCACAAGAGCTGCAGTTTTGGAGATGCTCTGACCCAGTCGTCTAGCCATCACAATTTGGCCCTTGTCAAACTCGCTCAAATCCTTACGCTTGCCCATTTTTCCTGCTTCTAACACATCAACTTTGAGGACAAAATGTTCACTTGCTGCCTAATATATCCCACCCACTGACACCGACTAAATCAGTGTTATTTACTTCACCTGTCATAATGTTATGCCTGATCGGTGTATAATCCATCCCACAAAAGGTTCTTTAGATTATTAAAATGCTCTTTAAGAACTATTCTACCACTGCGGAAACCCTCTTTTGTAACCTTTATTTGTAAGAGTGTAAGGTTTATGGATGGGTGTGGATTGCAATATCTGTAACGCATTCACAATCTTGGCAACACCAGCATATTTGATTGGTAACTCTTCACATGTAGCCCAAGACTGGTTTCCCACTGAAGCTGGGTCACTACCTGGATGGGAGACTCCTGGGAAAATTAGGTATCTGCTGGTAGAGGTGTTAGTGAGGGGGTGCTCCCCCTGTGGTCTGTGTGGGTCCTAACGCCCCAGTATAGTGATGGGGACACTGTACTGTAACAAGCACCGTCCTTCGGATGAGACGTTAAACCGAGGTCCTGACTCTCTGTGGTCATTAAAAATCCCAGGATGTCCCTTGGAAAAAGAGTAGGGGTGTAACCCCAGCATCCTGGCCAAATTTGCCCATTGGCCCCTGTCCATCATGGCCTCCTAATCATCCCCATACATTGATTGGCTTCATCACTTCATCATCGTCTCCTCTCCACCAATCAGCTGGTGTGTGGTGGGCGTTCTGGCGCAATATGGCTGCCGTCGCATCATCCAGGTGGTGCTGCACAGTGGTGGTGGTTGAGGAAGGGGGTTCCATGTATAGCGCTTTGAGTACCCAGGAAAGGGCTATATAAATGTAACAAATTATTATTATTATTTATTATTATCATCTGTAATAAATCGTACCCAAAGTGCTTCCTGTAGATGTTGAGCTCAGGATAAAGATGAAACGCTTCAAAACCAAGAAGGTTGAGGCGGCTGAGATCCTCAGAGAGATGCTTATTATCCAAACCTCCACGGCCTTTGAAGTTCTCTCTGCTACATCTCGCCTCAAGACACAATCAAGGAACACAGTCTTCGGAAACGCTCACCGATGGCCGAGTGCATTTAACAAGCTCCAGCGCTCCTCTGGGATCTGTCAGGAAACAGCTTCCCTCTCCCACTACAGCCAAAGGATCTCACCGCACACAACAGCGCGGTCACGTGTCCGCAGGACATCTCATTCCCACAGCGTTTAAGACTTGCGTCATCAAATTCTCCCATAATCCTCACTGCGTTCCAGAGACGCCTCATGAGACGGGACGAGTCTGACCTGAGGGTTATTTTCGTTTACTGCTCACATGGAAAATAAAACTCAGATGGAAAAGGCTAAACACATATAACTGGGGCTAGTTGTCACAAGACTTTGACATGTTGATTTATCGAATCCTAATAGGTCTAAAATCAGGATAATATCGTTAACTAAAATGCCAAAAGCATCAAACTTTTCCAATAGTAGTTGGTTATTGCAAAAATACGCTGAATTTGAATAAGTTGAATTTTACATAAATGTCACATTTAACTAGAACCTGAAAGGGAATGGAAGCCAAAACTTTGGGTTAAAAAATATGGGTTACACTTTATTTTAAATTATATTATTTTAAATTAAATTATGTATTTAAGTACACTTTACTTCAAGGGACGTTTAAGTACGGAGTAATATTAATTAACATAATTTACTTAGGGTTTGATTAAGTTGCATGTAATTATGCATAATTTATTATTATAGGAAGTACATGTTACATGTAACAAGGACACTGTAACAAAGTGTTAGCATGTTACCTGATAATACTATAACGGTCAAACATGTAAAAACCATGTAAATATATTTTCTTTCCTGCGACAGAGAAGCACGTCTATGACTGTCATTATGAATGAGAATTCAACCATTAAAGGAATAATTCACCAAAAATGATCATTCTGTCTTCATTTACTCACCGTTCCAAACCTGTATGACTTGCTTTTTGCTGTGAAACACAAATCAACACCGACCCCATTGACTTTGAGGAAAAGACAGAGATTTGTGAGTAAATGATAATCTGTGGTATAATCTAAGAGTCTTTCAGAAGAGTTTCCCACAGACAGCAAATGAAATGTGATTTATAATATTGTGCAGCTCTTTTTTCTGTTAAACCACAACCAAACCTGAGTGTTTTCCTGTCAGACCTACTCACATCTCCATCTACGTCCAGCGGTTAATCATGAGGGATGAGCATTGAAGGACACTGTCAATCACAAAACATCATTAGACTGCACCAAAACACTGTCAGGATGCTATAAATGCATGTGTGATTCAACGGCTGTAAAACCTCTGACATTCTGATGGGATTTATGCCGCTGTGCCTGTTGTTAGTGTTGATGTTCTGCCGTGTTTTGTCTGTCTGCGCTTCACACCATAATAATTAAATTCACATTTCCTGAAACAGCCGCATTATTATTCCCTCTTACTGAACATCTGCTGTTACAGCCGACTCTTTTAAAGTGACCGTGTTTCTGTCACATTTGCATGAAGAGCCTTCAGGTGTTTCCTCAGCGAGCGGCCAATCACCGAGCCAAACACAAACATCAAACACACACTGTTAATGATTACACCACATAACAACAGCCTTAAACCTGACATACTCACCCTTAGAAGAAAAGGTTCTATATAGAACCTTAAAGGGTTCTGTCAGGCACTTCTTTTAGAGGTTCCCATCATGGGATCATTTTATGGATTTACTTTTGGTTCATTTTTAATTTTCATTAAATAATTTAATTAAACAGCTCATAAACGAACATGAAAATATTATGCAATCATTGAAGACTTTTCACCTTAAATAGAACCTTTTTTTGGCATAAAGCGTTCTTTAAAATTGAGTCGAGAACCCTAGAGTTCTATATAGAGCCTTTTTGGCATGAAGCGTTCTTTAAAATTGAGTCGAGAACCCTAGAGTTCTATATAGAACCTTTTTGGCATAAAGCGTTCTTTAAAATTGAGTCGAGAACCCTAGAGTTCTATATAGATCCTTTTTGGCATAAAGCGTTCTTTAAAATTGAGTCGAGAACCCTAGAGTTCTATATAGAACCTTTTTGGCATAAAGCGTTCTTTAAAATTGAGTCAAGAATCCTAGAGTTCTATATAGAACCTTTTTGGCATAAAGCGTTCTTTAAAATTGAGTCGAGAACCCTAAAGTTCTATATAGAACCTTTTTGGCATAAAGCGTTCTTTAAAATTGAGTCGAGAACCCTAGAGTTCTATATAGAACCTTTTTGGCATAAAGCGTTCTTTAAAATTGAGTCGAGAACCCTAGAGTTCTATATAGAATTTTTTTGGCATAAAGCGTTCTTTAAAATTGAGTCAAGAACCCTAGAGTTCTATATAGAACCTTTTTGGCGTAAAGCGTTCTTTAAAATTGAGTCGAGAACCCTAGAGTTCTATATAGAACCTTTTTGGCATTAAGCGTTATTTAAAATTGAGTCGAGAACCCTAGAGTTCTATATAGAACCTTTTTGGCATAAAGCGTTCTTTAAAATTGAGTCAAGAACCCTAGAGTTCTATAAAGAACCTTTTTGGCATGAAGCGTTCTTTAAAATTGAGTCAAGAACCCTAGAGTTCTATATAGAACCTTTTTGGCATAAAGCGTTCTTTAAAATTGAGTCAAGAACCCTAGAGTTCTATATAGAACCTTTTTGGCATGAAGCGTTCTTTAAAATTGAGTCGAGAACCCTAGAGTTCTATATAGAACCTTTTTGGCGTAAAGCGTTCTTTAAAATTGAGTCGAGAACCCTAGAGTTCTATATAGAACCTTTTTGGCATAAAGCGTTCTTTAAAATTGAGTCAAGAACCCTAGAGTTCTATATAGAACCTTTTTGGCATAAAGCGTTCTTTAAAATTGAGTCGAGAACCCTAGAGTTCTATATAGAACCTTTTTGGCATAAAGCGTTCTTTAAAATTGAGTCGAGAACCCTAGAGTTCTATATAGAACCTTTTTGGCATAAAGCGTTCTTTAAAATTGAGTCGAGAACCCTAGAGTTCTATATAGAATTTTTTTGGCATAAAGCGTTCTTTAAAATTAAGTCAAGAACCCTAGAGTTCTATATAGAACCTTTTTGGCGTAAAGCGTTCTTTAAAATTGAGTCGAGAACCCTAGAGTTCTATATAGAACCTTTTTGGCATTAAGCGTTCTTTAAAATTGAGTCGAGAACCCTAGAGTTCTATATAGAACCTTTTTGGCATGAAGCGTTCTTTAAAATTGAGTCGAGAACCCTAGAGTTCTATATAGAGCCTTTTTGGCATGAAGCGTTCTTTAAAATTGAGTCGAGAACCCTAGAGTTCTATATAGAACCTTTTTGGCATAAAGTGTTCTTTAAAATTGAGTCGAGAACCATAGAGTTCTATATAGAACCTTTTTGCCGTAAAGCGTTCTTTAAAATTGAGTCAAGAACCCTAAAATTCTATATAGAACCTTTTTGGCATAAAGTGTTCTTTAAAATTGAGTCAAGAAACCTAGAGTTCTATATAGAACCTTTTTTGGCATAAAGTGTTCTTTAAAATTGAGTCGAGAACCCTAGAGTTCTATATAGAGCCTTTTTGGCATAAAACGTTCTTTAAAATTGAGTCGAGAACCCTAGAGTTCTATATAGAACCTTTTTGGCATGAAGCGTTCTTTAAAATTGAGTCAAGAACCCTAGAGTTCTATATAGAGCCTTTTTGGCATAAAGTGTTCTTTAAAATTGAGTCGAGAACCCTAGAGTTCTATATAGAGCCTTTTTGGCATAAAGTGTTCTTTAAAATTGAGTCGAGAACCCTAGAGTTCTATATAGAACCTTTTTGGCCTAAAGCGTTCTTTAAAATTGAGTCAAGAACCCTAGAGTTCTATATAGAACCTTTTTGCCGTAAAGCGTTCTTTAAAATTGAGTCGAGAACCCTAGAGTTCTATATAGAGCCTTTTTGGCATAAAGTGTTCTTTAAAATTGAGTCGAGAACCCTAGAGTTCTATATAGAACCTTTTTGGCCTAAAGCGTTCTTTAAAATTGAGTCAAGAACCCTAGAGTTCTATATAGAACCTTTTTGGCGTAAAGTGTTCTTTAAAATTGAGTCGAGAACCCTAGAGTTCTATATAGAGCCTTTTTGGCATAAAGTGTTCTTTAAAATTGAGTCGAGAACCCTAGAGTTCTATATAGAACCTTTTTGGCATGAAGCGTTCTTTAAAATTGAGTCAAGAACCCTAGAGTTCTATATAGAGCCTTTTTGGCATAAAGTGTTCTTTAAAATTGAGTCGAGAACCCTAGAGTTCTATATAGAGCCTTTTTGGCATAAAGTGTTCTTTAAAATTGAGTCGAGAACCCTAGAGTTCTATATAGAACCTTTTTGGCATAAAGTGTTCTTTAAAATTGAGTCAAGAAACCTAGAGTTCTATATAGAACCTTTTTTGGCATAAAGTGTTCTTTAAAATTGAGTCGAGAACCCTAGAGTTCTATATAGAGCCTTTTTGGCATAAAGTGTTCTTTAAAATTGAGTCGAGAACCCTAGAGTTCTATATAGAGCCTTTTTGGCATAAAGTGTTCTTTAAAATTGAGTCGAGAACCCTAGAGTTCTATATAGAGCCTTTTTGGCATAAAGTGTTCTTTAAAATTGAGTCGAGAACCCTAGAGTTCTATATAGAGCCTTTTTGGCATAAAGTGTTCTTTAAAATTGAGTCGAGAACCCTAGAGTTCTATATAGAACCTTTTTGGCCTAAAGCGTTCTTTAAAATTGAGTCAAGAACCCTAGAGTTCTATATAGAACCTTTTTGCCGTAAAGCGTTCTTTAAAATTGAGTCGAGAACCCTAGAGTTCTATATAGAGCCTTTTTGGCATAAAGTGTTCTTTAAAATTGAGTCGAGAACCCTAGAGTTCTATATAGAACCTTTTTGGCCTAAAGCGTTCTTTAAAATTGAGTCAAGAACCCTAGAGTTCTATATAGAACCTTTTTGGCGTAAAGTGTTCTTTAAAATTGAGTCGAGAACCCTAGAGTTCTATATAGAGCCTTTTTGGCATAAAGTGTTCTTTAAAATTGAGTCGAGAACCCTAGAGTTCTATATAGAACCTTTTTGGCATGAAGCGTTCTTTAAAATTGAGTCAAGAACCCTAGAGTTCTATATAGAGCCTTTTTGGCATAAAGTGTTCTTTAAAATTGAGTCGAGAACCCTAGAGTTCTATATAGAGCCTTTTTGGCATAAAGTGTTCTTTAAAATTGAGTCGAGAACCCTAGAGTTCTATATAGAACCTTTTTGGCATAAAGTGTTCTTTAAAATTGAGTCAAGAAACCTAGAGTTCTATATAGAACCTTTTTTGGCATAAAGTGTTCTTTAAAATTGAGTCGAGAACCCTAGAGTTCTATATAGAGCCTTTTTGGCATAAAGTGTTCTTTAAAATTGAGTCGAGAACCCTAGAGTTCTATATAGAACCTTTTTGGCATAAAGTGTTCTTTAAAATTGAGTCGAGAACCCTAGAGTTCTATATAGAACCTTTTTGGCATAAAGTGTTCTTTAAAATTGAGTCAAGAACCCTAGAGTTCTATATAGAACCTTTTTGGCATAAAGTGTTCTTTAAAATTGAGTCAAGAAACCTAGAGTTCTATATAGAACCTTTTTTGGCATAAAGTGTTCTTTAAAATTGAGTCGAGAACCCTAGAGTTCTATATAGAGCCTTTTTGGCATAAAGTGTTCTTTAAAATTGAGTCGAGAACCCTAGAGTTCTATATAGAACCTTTTTTGGCATAAAGTGTTCTTTAAAATTGAGTCGAGAACCCTAGAGTTCTATATAGAACCTTTTTGGCATAAAGTGTTCTTTAAAATTGAGTTCGATATAGCACCCCACTAAAAAGTTATTTCTATAATCTGTATTAAAAAGCATTTTCTTTAAAACAAACAGCCTGGCACATGATGAGTGGTTTATAAATCCATATATAAATAGTGTTAACATGATCGGCTGATTTACCCATGACCGCTCGTCCAGGCGGTTAATGTACATCTGAAGGTCGTGGAGCTGCTGGCACGAGCACACAAACTCAAACTGAACAACATTCACAGATTTCACATTCATATTCAGACACTGATCCAGATGTATCAGATCTAGCGTCCGGCTGCTTCGGGTCAGCGGATTCTTCTGCTTCGCTCTGGTTGAGCTGAACTCTATTAATAAACGCAGATAAATCAATGTGTTCTTCCACTAATGCTGCTGCCAGAGATAAGACGACAGACAGACATTTCTTGTGTCCTGATGAACCACGCTGAGAAAAAACGTGTGTTTTTCCCAAGAATATCCACCAATAATTTTACATAAAGAAGACAGACGACAGTATGAGGAGATTTGCACTGTTTATTAGGGTGCTGATGTGGACTGAAGGAATTCTGTTGTACAAAGTGTGAGTGAGTGTAAGAATAGTGAGGGTTCATAAATATGTTCAGAATCAATAAATCAATCATTGTGGATGAATGGACTGAACAGCAGTGAACAATGCACAGCAATGCAATGAAAACACAACTGATCATCTTCATTCTGGGGTGTAAAACTGAACTACAACACGCAAGATGGACGTACATTCCTGACGTTTGGCTAAATGAAATAAGTGTTCAAAATGAGACAGATTCAATTAAATCACATTAATGTCAAAATTCATAGCAAATATATATATATTGTTTGCTTTGTGCATTATAGCAAGTCTTTAAATAATCATCAGAAAATCCCCTGATGCGAAACAAGAATTCAGATCACGTGACCTGCTCCATCTAACAGAGCCAATGAGAGCGCAGCATTCACACTCCAATAAACTATTATAATATTTCATTAAACATAAACGGGGAGTCGTCTTATTCCGGGCTCTGTGCAATACATCACAAAAATAAACACTCTTCAATTTAAAACAAATCCTTTTGGCATTTGAAATTTATCATATACAATATATTATTATCCTTCACTGTGCAAACATACGGTGATTTTGCACAATAAATAAAAGGTGATTCATCAGGTACAGCAAAATCATACAGCACTGTACAAAATAGAATAAAATTAGAGGAAGTAACAGAAAGGGCACAATTCTCTGAGTATTAAGGAAGAGTTCAGACACAAATCATCGTTCCGTCATCATTTACTCGCCCTCGTGAGACTTTGCGGCTGTTCGTTTCCATTTAATGAAAGAAGATGCTCCAAAAAAGCACCATAAAATAGCACAGAATCAAGGTTACATGATAATACACAGAAACTGAAGTCATTATTGACTGATAATCTTCCACTGAAATGGACATCGATGTCATTGATATCAGCTTGATCTGAAAGATCAATATTTTCAGTCAATGAGATTTATTCCTAATTCAAAGCTATTAAATATTATTATATGGTGCTCAAACACATTCAGTCTCTATTTACTCACATTAAATGGATGTTATTTTGATGAAAGTGACACGAGGGTGAGTAAATGATGACAGAACGATCACTATTGGACAAACTATTCGTTTAAAGTCATCTCACACACACACTCGTTCGAGAGCAAATCCTGTAGTCGCTGTTCACCTGTTGTGTTTTGAATAGAAATAGCACCGTGACCGAGAAACCCCTGATAACACGCCGTTGACTGCGTCTGATTGATTGTCATGTCGTTGAGTTTAAGTGAGAGGAGTTTGCACATGTGCAGACGGTCCACTACGTCTGTTTAAAGGCAGAACCGGGAAACACACAGGAACCTGATCAAAAGGAGAGGCCGTACGGGTGAGGGCGTTTGGGGCACGAGAGGTGTCGGAATGCATCGATACAGCAGATTTAGATCTGTTTCACATACATACTCGCAGGGGGAGGGGCGCCGGGCTGCGATTGGTCGCTCTGGCTTCATGTGTTGCTGTCGCTGGCTGCTGATTGGTCATCCTCAGCGTGTCTGAACATCAGGATGGAGTTGTAGATCTTGAGGGCGGGGCCGAGCTTCACACTCATTATCTTCACGATATCTCGCTGCGTCAACAGCAGAAAGGCCTTCCCGTCGATTTGCTAGTGAGGGAATCGAGAGAACATGACAGATGAAGGGTCATATACAGCTGTATCTCTAGAATATCATAATGTGATGATCATATGTGACCCTGGAGCACAACAGCAGTCCTGATCTCACGGGTGTGTCTGTGGCAATAGCCAACAATGCATTGTATGGGTCAAAATAATCAATTTTTTTTTTATGCCAAAAATCATTAGGATATTAAGATCATGTTCCATGAAGATATTTTGTAAATGTCCTACTGTAAATATATCAAAAATGTACTATTAGTTGTAATATGCGTTGCTAAGGACTTCATTTGGACAACTTTAAAGGAGATTTTCTCAATATTTCGATTTTTTTGCACCCTCAGATTCCAGATTTGTAAATAGTTGCCAAATATTGTCCTAACAAACCACACATCAATGGAAAGATTATTTATTCAGCTTTCAGATGATGTATAAATCTCAATTTCAAAAAATTAACCCATTGGTTTTGTGGTCCATTCTGTCAGGCGAGCGCTTCCGCTTCTTCCGCTCGTGTGTGTGTGTGGGAACGCAGCACTGTTTATCATATTACACACATCTGAGTGTGTTAAAGTGGTGTTATAATGCTGCTCTGTGCGTCCGCTCAGCGCTACTATGAGACACTTGTTCACACTGCAGTGAGCGAGATCATATCAGGCATGGTAAAACATGGTACTCGCGGTAAATCAAGAACACCAGATCTAAACAATAAGACTAACTGTGTTGAGCTGGAGAACAATGATTAGTTTCTGTCCATGAATGATCCAAACAGTTGCTCACCGTCTAATAAAACACATCAGATATTAAAGCGGCTTTGGGGTTTCCATGGTTACTACAAAATAAAACCGGAGGGTGACGCGGGTATGATGTCATTGATAGGCGACGCACGCACACGGTCCGTGTCCTGATTAAAATCGCTGATTTCTGTGGATTTAAACATTCTTGGAAACATCTGGGATAATGCAAGAACACGAGTCAACAAAATATACAACCCTGTTCTAGTGGATATTTTAATCCTAAAATCTTACATATTGTGCCTTTAATGGAGCCTTGGTGACTTTTTCCAGAAACAAAAAATCTTACCCCAAACTTTTATAATTTCTCACATATGCGTCTCAAGTAAATCCTATCTGAAAAATGCTTTGAGCAGTCGAACATTCTCTCTTCTGATACTTTTACTTGAATCGGAGACACAAACACTGATTAGGAGCATCTGCTTGAGATGTAGCAGGCATGATTTCAGAATGTATCAGATCACAAATCATAACACAACGCTGTATTTGTACTGGAGTAGAGTTCATTCCCTCATCAGTGTTTGATTTGATCTCCTGCGGCTGCAAGACATGAAACTCCACAAGTACCTCCTCTCTGAACTGCTTGGCCTGTTCCTCACAGCCGGGTAAAGAATGGATGAAATCAGCCACCTGAAACACACACACACACACATCAGGAGAGTTCTTCAACAGATAAAAGACCATTTACACTACATAAGACACCAATGCTCATAAAATAGTTATATGTATTAATAATGACCAAAAAATATTTTCCTCTACTATATTTTAGACTTGTTTTAATCACAAAATCAATCAATTTAGAGTCTCAATCAAGAGTCAAATCAATTTACTGTGTAAAAAACATGATCTTAAAGACGCGTGTGTGTGTGTGAGACGGGTCAGCTCAGCCGAGGTTTGTGCGAGAGATTCAGAACCTTCTGCAGCGTCAGCAGCGGTGCAGAAATATCCTGCAGCGTTTACAGAGAAACACACTCAGAAACATCTACTACACTCAGGGATATCCAACAATCAGCTGTGCTAAGAATAGCCCGTCTGAACGATCGCAGGAGTGAGGGGAGGAGGGCCATCCATGAAGAAAATCAGAGGTGCCTTTGCTAGGTTTAATCCGTTTCACTTGAAACGAGCCTCCACTTGTGCTCGAAAAAGAGCAAAAATCCTTCCAAAAACAGACATGCTGCAAAAACAATCTCTATATAACTTGTTCTTAATATTTATAAGCAATATCACACGAGCAAAAGTGATGTTTTCCCGAATATAATGATATTGATTTTATACAACAATTCAATTAACAATAAGTGTATAGGCTATTAGGGGACTTGCATTTTACAAGTCAATATTGTCTAATTTTTCCTCTAATTTGCCAACAAAAACAGTTCCAAACATTAGAGCCATTGCGCGTCTTTGAGCAACAGTTTCAGTTTCGTTACTGAATGAATTTGCGTCTTTGAACGAATCATTTGAGTGAATGATTCAATGATAGATCAGGGGTGGAAATTAACAGGGGATTGGGGCAAAATGCCACCAAAAAATGCTTCTAAAAATGACTTAGACACAATATTGTCTGATTTTTTCCTTTATTTTCCAAATGAAAATAGTTTCAAACATTAGAGACATTGCACGTCTCTGAGGAACACAGTTTCAGTTTTGTTACTGAACGAATCTGCGTCTTTGAACAAATCGTTCTAATGAATGACTCAACGACTCACTGACTTCTGCTTTGTCCCTGAATGAATCAGCCGTTTAGAATGAATCGTTTGAGTCAATGATTCAATGACTCACTCACTTTTGCTTTGGGTCTGAAAGAATAAGCCATTTGAGTGAATCACTTGAGTGAATGATTCGATGACTCACTCACTTCTGCTTTGGGTCTGAAAGAATAAGCCATTTGAGTGAATCACTTGAGTGAATGATTCAATGACTCACTCACTTCTGCTTTGGGTCTGAAAGAATAAGCCATTTGAGTGAATCACTTGAGTGAATGATTCGATGACTCACTCACTTCTGCTTTGGGTCTGAAAGAATAAGCCATTTGAGTGAATCACTTGAGTGAATGATTCAATGACTCACTCACTTCTGCTTTGTCCCTGAATGAATCAGCCGTTTAGAATGAATCGTTTGAGTCAATGATTCGATGACTCACTCACTTTTGCTTTGGGTCTGAAAGAATAAGCCATTTGAGCGAATCACTTGAGTGAATGATTCGATGACTCACTCACTTCTGCTTTGTCCCTGAATGAATCAGCTGTTTTGAACAAATCGTTTGAGTGAATGATTCAATGACTCACTCGTTAAGACAATGATTTGCTGCCACCTACTGGTGGATTTAGTATCATTTAATGAAGATTGAATGCTGTTTTTGTTTTCGTTCATGATTGTAACAATAGTTCTGGTTAAAGAGGTTGCATGCAATGTCTTTTTTCTCCGACTGTTTCTCTGAAGAACATCACTGATGTGCTCTATGACACTGAGTTTGCAGCCTGTAGATGTTCTTCTCAGATCGGACTCTAACCCCTTACTGCACAATCACAGGAAGAGGGTCTCTGGAGCCGCGCCGGACTTTAATTCAACTCCACAAACTCCATTTATTATAAAACAACACCAAGTGCCAAGATACACCAGACTGACCTTCTGCAGTCCTCAGATCATACGCATTGAATTGCCAGCAACAACAACTATATCCTGATGCATGCTTTCATTAATGCACAGTCGTGTCTTTCTAATGCATCAGCAGAATTAAGGCCTGTTGGTTGCTGATAATGAAGACGTGTGTGCGTCTCTAATGAACCCGAGAGCCGGCCGCAGATTAAGACTCAATCCGGCCGGACAGCAGAAGTGATTAAAGGAAGCATCACAAATGTACAGACTCTTTTTTACCATCACACCCTTTTATAAAAGTCTTCAAACAAAACATTGAAGCGATCTATATTTTGCCTAAGATCGATCCAGCTTTCATACTCCCAGAGAGCACAGGAATAGAACTAGAACTCCTGGCAGGATCCATCAGACGTTCTGACCGCTGCCAAATAATCTGCGGCGTTTAGGTCATGTCCATTTAGAGCGCTTGTGTTCGTCTGATATGCTAATGGATTTTCCACAGTTAAAAGACCTCGAATGACAGCAGACATTCAGACACACGAGAGACGCTTCCACCAGCGTGACGCTTTCAGCACTGCATTATGCAAATATCATCTCTAAAGATGCCAGTATCAGTCAATCAACTACAAACTCCACAAACTACCATTCAAAAGTAACAGTGAAGACATTTATAATGCTACTTTTGAACATTCTATTCATCAAAGAATCCTGAAAAATAAAATGTATCACTGTTTGTATCACAGATGAGACATGTGACACTGAAGACTGGAGTAATGATGACTTTGATGACAGGAATAAATTACACTTTAATATACTACATGGACCCCACTAGACCCCTGAAGGTGTGCTGTGGTATCTGGCACCAAGATGTTAGCAGCAGCGAGGTGGGGCCTCCATGGATCGGACTTGCCACAGATGCTCGATTGGATTGAGATCTGGGGAATTTGGAGGTCAAGTCAACTCTTCAAACTCGTTGTTGTGCTCCTCAAACCATTCCTGAAACATTTTTGCTCTGTGTCAGGAGCATTATCCTGCTGGAAGAGCCACAGCCACCAGGGAATACCGTTTCCATGAAAGGCTAAAAAGGCTGTACATGGTCTCAACAATGCTTAGGTAGGTGGTACGTGTCAAAGTAACATCCACATGGATGGCAGGACCCAAGGTTTCCCAGCAGAACATTGCCCAAAGCATCACACTGCCTCCGCCGGCTTGCCTTCTTCCCATAGTGCATCCTGGTGCCATGTGTTTCCCAGGTAAGCCACGCACACGCACCCGGCCATCCACATGATGTAAAAGAACACGTGATTCATCAGACCAGGCCACCTTCTTCCATTGCTCCGTGGTCCAGTTCTGATGCTCACGTGCCACTGTTGGTGCTTTCGGCGGTGGACAGGGGTCAGCATGGGCACCCTGACTGGTCAGCGGCTATGCAGCCCCATACACAACAAACTGAGATGCACTGTGTATTCTGACACCTTTCTATCAGAACCAGCATTAACTTCTGGAGCAATTTGAGCTCCAGTAGCTCGTCTGTTTGATCGGACCACACGGGCCAGCCTTCGCTCCCCACGTGCATCAATGAGCCTTGGCCGCCCATGACCCTGTCTCCGGTTCTCCACTGTTCCTTCCTTGGAGCACTTTTGATAGATCCTGACCACTGCAGACCGGGAACACCCCACAAGAGCTGCAGTTTTGGAGATGCTCTGACCCAGTGGTCTAGCCATCACAATTTGGCCCTTGTCAAACTCACTCAAATCCTTACGCTTGCCCATTTTTCCTGCTTCTAACACATCAACTTTGAGGACAAAATGTTCACTTGCTGCCTAATATATCCCACCCACTAACAGGAGCTGTGATGAAGAGATCATCAGTGTTATTCGCTGGTCATAATGTTATGTCTGATCGGTGTATATTCACACAGAAAACAGCTGTTTAAATAGTACAAATGTTTCACATTTTTACATTTTTAAATATTAACATGTTTGTATTTTTGATCAAATAAATGCAGCCTTGGTGAACCTTTAAATATCTTACCGACCCAAAACCTGTGAACAGTAGTGTATATAAAAAAGAAACTCATTTAGAGAAATTAGTCAACAAATTGTTGCTTTAACAAGTGACATCATCAAGCACATCTCACACATCTCGCACACTATCCCACAATCCCTCAGCCTGTTTGAGCAGTGAGCGGCAGATATTTACACAGTCTGTAGTTCAACACGCACGGTGTGTGTTTATCTCTGCACTCTGTTCATCCTCATGGCCCGGGGTCAGAGTTTCAGCCGCACCTGGTTACCATGACAACCATCCCATCATGTCCCTGGCGGCATGAAGAGGCTAGATTTTACCTCTGCAACCCAACATTACCATGACAAACAGCCTGAAACTACTGCGCGGTGACAGCCAGTAAACCACTGGAAGTGTTTATACTCTCCGAGTCGGGTCACATGACCTCCAGTGTCTGCACTGCCATTGGTCGACACCACATCACATAATTTGCATAAACGCCTGCTCAACTGTGACATTACGAAAGTTGCAGCTCATGAAGACAGTAAATCAACTCGCTGTCAGTATGGATAATTACTGTAGATATTATAAATCTACATTGTTTAATGCAATATTCATACAAAAGATGGATGACTTTCTTGGAAACGTAATCATTGAGATTATATGGATCGAACAGGAACAAATAAACCATGATATGACCTGCATTCAGACTCTAATACGGACTGTCAACAATACATTCATGCATTTAGCAGATGCTTTTATCCGCAGAGACTTACAAAAGAGGAACAAAAGCAATTCCTCAGTTCACCAAAATATATAGTGAAGCTCAACTGGCAAAATCCTGCTAAAACAACACAAACTTTTGAGAAATAAAAGGCGCAATATATTTCAAGCGAAATCGAAAGAACGAACAAAATCAAGCCAAAACAAAGTTCATTTCACTCTGGCTGTTAAACAACTTTGAACTCACATTGGTCCAAGTAGTGATGATGTAATAGGTGGGTGTGGCTCGAGGCTCCGCCTTCTTCAGATGTGAGTAAAAACATGAACAGACCGAAGAACCGTTTTATAGTAGAAACTGAAGGCGATGCTGACACTGTTTTTCATCTTTATTACTGTAAAGCTGCTGCTTTAAAGCAATATATTGTATAAATAATATACAAAATATACATCCCATTCTTAATCCGTAGGGTTTAATATGGAGTTGGCCACCCTTTGCAGCTATAACAGCTTCAACTCTTCTGGGAAGGCTTTCCACAAGGTTTATGAGTGTGTTTATGGGAATTTTTGACCATTCTTCTAGAAGCGCATTTGTAAGGTCAGGCACTGATGTTGGACGAGAAGGCCTGGCTCGCAGTCTCCGCTCTAATTCATCCCAAAGGTGTTCTATCGGGATGAGGTCAGGACTCTGTGCAGGCCAGTCAAGTTCCTCCACACCAAACTCGCTCATCCATGTCTTTATGGACCGACGCTTTGTGCACTGGAGCGCAGTCATGTTGGGACAGGAAGGGGCCGTCCCCAAACTGTTCCCACAAAGTTGGGAGCATGAAATTGTCCAAAATGTCTTGGTATGCTGAAGCATTAAGAGCTCCTTTCACTGGAACTAAGGGGCCAAGCCCAACCCCTGAAAAACAACCCCACCCCATAATCCCCCCTCCACCAAACTTTACACTTGGCACAATGCAGTCAGGCAAGTCCCGTTCCCCTGGCAACCGCCAAACCCAGACTCGTCCATGGGATTGCAGACAGAGAAGCGTGATTGGTCCTTCCAGAGAACACGTCTCACTGCTCTAGAGTCCAGTGGCGGCGTGCTTTACCCCACTGCATCCCACGCTTTGCATTGCTCTTGGTGATGTAAGGCTTGGATGAGCTGCTCGGCCATGGAAACCCATTCCATGAAGCTCTCTACACACTGTTCTTGAGCTCATCTGAAGGCCACAGGAGTTTGGAGGTCTGTAGCTATTGACTCTGCAGAAAGTTGGTGTCTTCTGCGCACTGTGACCCTCAGCATGCGCTGACCCCGCTCTGTGATTTTACGTGGCCTATCACTTCGTGGCTGAGTTGCTGTTGTTCCCAATTGCTTCCACTTTGTTATAATCCCACTAACAGTTGAGCGTGGAATATTTAGTAGTGAGGAAATGTCAGGAATGGACTTATTGCACAGGTGGCAACCTATCACGGTACCACGCTTGAGTTCACTGAGCTCCTGAGAGCGACCCATTCTTTCACAAATGTTTGTAGAAGCGTCTGCATGTCTAGTGCTTGATTTATACACCTGTGGCCATGAAGGGATTGAACACCTGAACTCAGGGATTTGGAGGGGCGGCCTTTTGACAATATAGTTTATATCACTGCAAAGGTATTTAAAACTTATTTTTACCCCTAAGTGAAGAACGAAACATCAGGGCTTTAAATCTGCTGAATAAGAAACACAGACACACATGCATCACACACACATGGTCCGGTCTTTCTTACCTCCTCTACGGTCCAGTGTGCGACGCGACTGGCCTGAACGCCGGCCACCCCGGGCAACAGCTTACAGTGCTGCTCCCAGCACAGCGGCAGGTCGCGGCTCGGGTGAGCCGACATGGCGGACAGGAAGACAGACTGATGCAGCGCCTGCTGGAGACTGTCCATGTTCCGCTCTGAGGAAACACACATCGGGCATTTACAGCGGGAATAACACAACCGGTTACTGAACAAAACAACTTAAACAAACGACTTAAATGGATAGTGGCTCTTCTATAACTTTACTTACATTACGAACCTTTATTTTTAAGAGCGTGGCCAATGGAAATAAGTTTCTAATTAAAAAGTTCTACATAAACAAACATGAATGACAGGCTCAACAGACTATATCGATCTATATCGGTTTCTTCTATCAAACGGGTTCAGATAAAACATTCTCCTTTTGCTGCAACACCCTGTGAAACCTTTTCCATTAGCCACACATTAACTCTCACACACACACATCATGATCACACTGCAAACGCGTCTCCTGCTGCGTTCAGATGAAACCGGCGGCAGTAACTGGATAAACTTCTGCGGCTTGTGTTTGGGTCATTTGACTCTAAAGTTAATTTCTACATTTAAAAATAAACCATAAATTCTGTTTGATTATGGAGGTCAGAAGCATTTTATGTTTAATGACAGATTCAGCGTGTTTATTTCTTGCGGTCTGTGATTCTGTGCACACACTCACTCACTCACGCACGCACTCACTCACGCACACACTCACTCACTCACTCACTCACGTGCTCACTCGCGCTCACTCACTCGCGCTCACTCACTCGCGCTCACTCACTCGCGCTCACTCACGCGCGCACTCACACGCTCGCACACACTCACACGCTCGCACACACTCACACGCTCGCACACACTCACACGCTCGCACACACTCACGCACTCTCACACGCACTCACTCACTCACTCACTCACTCACTCACTCACTCACTCACTCACTCACTCACTCACTCACGCACACACTCACGCACACACTCACGCACACACTCACGCACACACTCACTCACACACTCACTCACTCACTCACTCACTCACTCACTCACTCACTCACTCACTCGCACTCACTCACTCGCACTCACTCACTCGCACTCACTCACTCACTCGCACTCACTCACTCGCACTCACTCACTCACTCGCACTCACTCACTCACTCGCACTCACTCACTCACTCGCTCGCACTCACTCACTCGCACTGACTCACTCACTCACTCACTCGCTCACTCGCACTCACTCGCTCACTCGCACTCACTCGCTCACTCGCACTCACTCACGCACTCGCTCGCGCACTCGCTCGCGCACTCGCTCGCGCACTCACTCGCGCACTCACGCACTCTCACGCGCACTCTCACGCGCACTCTCACGCGCACGCACTCACTCACGCACTCACTCACGCACTCACTCACGCACTCACTCACGCACTCACTCACGCACTCACGCACTCACTCACTGACTCACTCACTCGCACTGACTCACTCACTCGCACTGACTCACTCACTCGCACTGACTCACTCACTCGCACTGACTCACTCACTCGCACTGACTCACTCACTCGCACTGACTCACTCACTCGCACTCACTCACGCACTCGCACTGACTCACTCACTCACGCACTCACTCACGCACTCACTCACTCACGCACTCACTCACGCACTCACTCACGCACTCACTCACGCACTCACGCACGCACTCACTCACGCACTCTCACACACTGACTCACTGACGCACTCACTCGCACACGCACTCTCACACGCACTCTCACACGCACTCTCACACGCACTCGCACTCGCACTCGCACTCGCACACGCACTCGCACTCGCACTCGCACTCACACACGCACTCACTCACGCACTCACTCACGCACGCACTCACTCACGCACTCACTCACTCACGCACTCACTCACGCACTCACTCACGCACTCACTCACGCACTCACTCACGCACTCACTCACTCACGCACTCACTCACGCACTCACTCACTCACGCACTCACTCACTCACGCACTCACTCACGCACTCACTCACGCACTCACTCACGCACTCACTCACGCACTCACTCACGCACGCACTCACACACACTGACTCACTGACGCACTCACTCGCACACGCACACGCACTCTCACACGCACTCGCACACGCACTCGCACACGCACTCGCACACGCACTCGCACACGCACTCTCACACGCACTCACACACGCACTCACACACGCACTCACACACGCACTCACACACGCACTCACACACGCACTCACTCACGCACTCACTCACACACTCACTCACACACTCACACACACACACTCACACACTCACACACATTATTTGTATTCCTGGGCTTTTGATGTTTTATGTCCTTTGAATTTGTCATGTCTGTTATAAATAAAGGAAACGAACGCATGTCAACAGAAGCAGTGTCTGATATAATCACTGCAAAACAATCAATCTCACGATATGTTTTCTGGAATAACTCATACAAGGACGTCACTGTGTTCGTCTGATGACATTCACTCAGATCCGCACTGCCACCTGTGTCCCGTTACACAAGCCGTTGCCACGGCGATTGTCACACTGCATCGTCGTCTGAGCAACTGTTTGCAATCTGTTGTGTCACATGATCAGGTGAGATCGGGTCTGGAGACGAGGACGCGAGTGGACGGCGTCGGGGAGGATTAAAGTCTCACAGCGCTCGATTCGCTGCAGGACACAAAAGAGCAGCACACACACACACAAACACATACACAAACACACACAGTCACAAACAAACACACACACACACACAGACACACGCACACACACACACACACACTCGCTCATCATGGTACTCACAGACATACGCACACACACACACTCACACACACAAAATACATATGAATGGTCCTTAAAGCAGGCTTTGTTTTCTTTACATGATGAATAAATCTAAAGTAAATTTACCTGCGACGTCTCTGACTCATTATTTGATCAAACTGATGAGACTTTATACAATCTAAATAATCAAACTGAACAATCATCGCCTGCCAGAAACACACTAAACACTGCGTTTGACAGCGAGAATTATCCACATTCCCTGTCAGTTTCCCCTCACGTCTGTCTCACGGTCTCGGATCACTCCAGCTCTTCCAACATCTTCTGATGTTCAACCCTACACATGAAGAATAACTGTGACGTTTCCACACACACACACACACACACACACACACACACATCATGACATCTAGACATGCATCTTCCCTCACAATCCTTCAAACACTCAGAGAACATACGGCTCTTTCTAGAGGAACACAAAGCATATCACTCAAATCATTTATCCGCCTTTAAACTCCAGTTATATTAGCTGCACCAAATTATGACAATCAAAATAAAATGACAAAATTATGACAATCAATTATGAAAGTCAAAATAAGGTGAATAAGCAGGATAATGTTTGTCAGTTGCTCATTATTACAAAAATATCCCTTTAGGAGGCACTAACGCATGTTTGTTCTAAAATAATGACCATCGACTGCACATCATGCCTCCTGTTTATAGTGTTTAGCTAAATTATGATTTGGGAAACTTTCATGAAAGTGTATTTGTTGTTTGTGACACCTTTAGCATCATTAAACACGCCAGTGTGAGAACGACTCGTTTCAGGTGGCAAACAGCACACACTGAATGACCGCGGAGTCTCATTATAAAGATCCGGCGAGCAAGAGCGTTTTTATCCTCGCATCACAAACCACTCCAGACACTCATTATTTCACCTGACAAATAAAAGCTTCTTCAACGCCGAGAGCCTCTAACGACACAGGAAGCTCAACGTGTCACTTCCTGTCACAGAAGTGTCTTTTGCTCATGTCAGTGAAGGGCGATCAAATGAGGCTGAGAGGAAATCAATGGCCTCCTCAGCCGTCATCGGAAGAGTGACCTTCACACTTTGTCACAAACACTCTTTTAAAAATCTATGAGAATGTTTAGTGTCAAACAGAGGAAATACTCCAGATGCCACAGAGGTTAATAACGCTGTTAAATCACATTCCAGTGTTAAATGTCTAGGTTCCTTCAGCAACAGACTTGAAGCGCTCAGTCATGGTGTTACGGTGAAAGCCTACTGAATCATCTACCTCTCAGTATTTTGGACTTCATAAGCTTCAAGGCATGTTCACTGTACACACTCAGCATACTGTACACGTATTGTAAACATGCACTATACTGTACACACTCAGCATACTGTACACATACTGTAAACACGCACTATGCTGTACACACTCACCATACTGTACACGTACTGTACACACACTATAATGTACACACACTGTACTGTACACACGCACTATAATGTACACACTGTACTATACACATGCACTGTACTGTACACATGCACTGTACACACTGTACAGGCCAATCTCAAATCTACCCTTTCTGTCAAAAATACTAGAAAAGGCAGTGTCCTCACAATTATGCTCCTTTTTAGAAAGAAATGGTATCTGTGAGGTTTTCCAGTCAGGATTTAGACCGTATCATAGTACTGAGACTGCTCTCATTAGAGTTACAAATGATTTACTCTTATCATCCGATCGTGGTTGTATCTCTCTGTTAGTGTTACTCGATCTTAGCGCTGCATTCGATACCATCGACCACAACATTCTTTTGAATAGACTCGAAAATTATGTTGGCATTAGTGGAATTGCATTGGCATGGTTTAAATCATACTTATCTGACCGTTATCAGTTTGTAGCAGTAAATGAAGAGATCTCACACCGATCACAAGTTCAGTATGGAGTACCGCAGGGCTCAGTGCTAGGACCGTTGCTCTTCACCCTGTACATGCTACCACTGGGAGATATCATTAGGAAGCATGGCGTTAGTTTTCATTGTTATGCTGACGATACTCAGCTCTATATTTCTTCACGCCCTGACGAAACTTACCAATTCACAAGATTAACGGAATGCATAGCTGATACAAAAAATTGGATGACTAGTAATTTCCTGCAACTTAATTCAGAAAAAAAAGAATTTTTAATTATTGGACAAAAAAACTCCACATGTAGTAACCTAGAATACTGTCTAACACTTGATGGCTGCTCTGTCAAGTCCTCGTCGTCAGTTAGGAACCTGGGTGTGCTCTTTGATACCAATCTCTCATTTGAAAGCCACGTTTCTAGCATCTGTAAAACTGCATTCTACCATCTTACAAATATATCTAAATTACGGCACATGCTTTCAATGCAAAATGCTGAACAGTTAGTTCATGCATTCATGACCTCAAGGCTAGATTATTGTAATGCTCTACTGGGTGGTTGCCCTGCTTGCTTAATAAATAAACTGCAGCTGGTCCAAAACGCAGCAGCTCGAGTTCTTACTAGAACCAGGAAGTATGACCATATTAGCCCGGTTCTGTCAACACTGCACTGGCTCCCTATTAAACATCGCATACATTTTAAAATCTTGCTAATTACTTACAAAGCACTAAATGGTTTAGCTCCCCAGTACTTGAGCGAGCTCTTAACGCATTATACTCCATCACGTCTATTGCGGTCTCAAAACTCTGGCCAGTTGATAATACCTAGAATATCAAAATCAACTGCAGGCGGTCGATCCTTTTCCCATTTAGCACCTAAACTCTGGAATATGGCTGCAACAACGAATCGATAAAATAGATTAAACTCGATTATTAAAAGAGTTTGCAATGAATTTCATTATCGATTCGTTGTGTTGCGCGACTATTACGCCACTCAATAAGACGCGGAGATGTTTGAGTATAAAAAAAAAAGTGCAGTTGAGCGTGAAGCAGAGGTAGAGGAAAGACCGTCAGAGAGACCGTAACGTTGTTCTGAAACACATGGCGGAGGCAGAGAAATCAGTACGACCCAAGTCATCCAAGGTGTGGGAGCATTTCACACTAAATATAATCGAAAAAATGTGTTAATTACAAGATATGCAAAAGCGACATGGCGATTCAGCATCTAAAATAAAAACATAGGAAGGGAGTTCAACAGCAGGGTAAGTCACAGAATCCTACTTTTGTTCCGTTTTGAAGTGAGGAGCGTAACGTCCCTCCAGTAGCTCTATAAACCTGCTGTCGTCTGTGCTCGTAATATTAATCAAACAAAAGACAGAGAAAATCACTCACTGCTCTTTCGCTTTAATAAGGATTCATTATATTTATTATATATTAATTATATTTAATCCAAATTTAGGAATGTTGTATGCAAGTTGTTAAAGAATGCATATATCATTCATTGAAAAGACGACATTGTGTTCTTTAGGAGTGGTTTTATTTCATTTTAAGATAAAAAAATGTTTATACAGTACTGTGCAAAAGTCTTAGGCACGTCGGTATTTTCACACAAAAAATGTTTTTAAGCCAGAGATTTTATTATTTTTTTTTTTTTAATGCACAAGAAGTCTGACAGCAGCCGGTCTGATCTGATCTCACCATCATCGAGTCTGTCTGTGATTACATGAAGAAACAGAAAAAACTGAGACGGACTAAATCCAGAAGAACTGAGGCAGCGTCTCCCAGACACGTGAGGAATCCTTCCTGCAGAACTACAGTACTGGGAAAAGTTTAGGCACTTGTCAGAATGCTTTAAAGTGAGAATGCTGTCAGAAATAATAACATAAATAGCTTTTATTTATGAATGAACTTCCATTAACTAAATCAAATGGATATTTGGGGTGACCACCCTTTGCGTTTAAAACGGCTTTTGTCACCTGCATCTGTTCCTACACCTATTCATGGAGTTCTGCAGGAAGGATTCCTCACGTGTCTGGGAGACGCTGCCTCAGTTCTTCTGGATTTAGTCTGTCTCAGTTTTTTCTGTTTCTTCATGTAATCACAGACAGACTCGATGAAGATGAGATCAGATCAGACCGGCTGCTGTCAGACTTCTTGTGCATTAAAAAAATAAAACAAATAAAATCTCTGGCTTAAAAACATTTTTTGTGTGAAAATACCAACGTGCCTAAGACTTTTGCACAGCACTGTGTGTCACAGCAGTTAAATCTGTGTCTGTATTGCATGTTCAAATTTTAATATCATTCATATTAATAGGTTAATACAGTAGATGTTTTCTCCAGGAGTATATAATGGGTTTGGACATTTTAGAGAAATTCTTAATGCATTACAATTTAACTAAACCCATTAGATTTAGTCGACTAAAACTAGACTAATACTAAAACAATTCAAATGACTAAAACATGATTAAAACTAAATGGCATTTCAGTCAAAAGACTATGACTAAAACTAAATCAAAATCTGTCAAAATGAACACTGATCTGTTGTCATGTATATATTCTGTGCTTTGTCCCATATCGGTTATTGTTGACAAATATATTTGTGTGTTGTACTTTTTCCATTTCATTTTAAAGTTCTTTTATAGCACTTGGTCATCGTAAGCTGTGTTTAATTGTGGTGTATAAATGAACTTAACTTGCACTTACTACAATGATGGTAATAATTTAATGAATAAGCTTCAAGTGAACTTGGGTGTGGATGGGTGTGTGTGTGTGTGTGTGTGTGTGTGTGTGTCTTGTCTGTAATTGCTCTTTGGGTTACTTACCTTTACACTAGTAACTAAAACAACAAGTATGTAAGTATGTATTGAGTTGATGTAAATTGTGCTATTACACATACGATTCCAGAAAAAAACAGCAATCCATGAGAGGCTTCTTGATTGGAAATGCATCATGTACACCACAGCAAGCCGCTGTCTTGACGGATAGTATCCTCAACATGCTCTGTCGATGGTTGAAGATGACGGCTTTACTAAAACGATCCACACTTTGAACCCTGGTTACACTCTGCCCTCCAGGACCCACTTAACAAAGCTCATGGAGAGAAAATATGAAGAGACATTCAAGAAAGTGAAGACTGCAATAAACACCAACAACAGCAAACTTGCTCTCACCACTGATGTATGGACAAGTGTAGCAACTGAATGTAACCTTGGCGTTACATGCCACCACATCACAGATGACTGGGACATGCAGTCAATCTGCCTCACCACCACCCACTGCAGGACAGACATACTGCATCTAACATACCAGAGTGGTTGGAGCAGGTAGTGGCCAGATTTGAAATTCCTCCCAGCAAAATCATTGCCATAATCCATGACAATTGTGCTAATATTGTGGCTGCAGCAAATATCCTGGAGGAGAAGCATGGGTGGTCCTCTGTCTGTTGCACTGGCCATACTATGCAACTTGTGATCAATGCTGCGTTGAAGCATCCAAGCATTGAAAAAGCTGTCTGGCTGCAAGATGTCTGGTAGAACATTTTAAGAAAAGCGAGCTAGCCAGCAGTAAACTCAGAGAAAAACAACGACAAATGGCCACACCTGAGCACAAGACATAAGCACAAGGTGGAATAGCACATTCTATATGATAAGCCGACTGCTTGAGCAAAGGTGGCCTGTAACAGCAACACCGCCCGACAGCTCTGTCACACAGAGAGGCAAAAGGTACCTGGATCTGAAACCAGACCAGTGGAGCCTGCTGGAAGAGCTTTCAACAGTCCTTAAAACTTCTGAATGCGTCACTGTGTTCACGAGTGGACAGAAATATGCAACAATATCTGCAATACCTCCACTTGTGAAGGGGCTGTTGAAGTCCACCCAGAGTGCTGCCTACGAGTCAGCCCCTGCAGGCTTTCCAACTCACGGCTGTGCAGCAGTTGCAGGAGAGATGGAAAAGGTAGATAGAGCATCAAACACAGTGATTCTTGTGACGGTCCTTGACCCAAGGTTTAGGAAACTGAAGTTTCTTTCACCTGATGAAGTCCTACATGTTCAAACTAAACTGCAAACAATGGCACTTGAAGAGAGAAGGAAGATGGATGTGCGGCAGCATGGCAGTTGCAGTGTTACCTCCACCGATACTACAGCTACTGAATCAACACCTCTAGCCACTTGACTCACTGCTTGGTTCTGATGGTGAAGAAGAAGATAGAGCAGGCAAAGCTGAGGATGTCCACACCCAAGTGAGGAACAAAGTTCTCACATACTTTGGAGAAAATAGCCTTGCCAAGGAAGAAAACCCATTACTGTGGTGGAAGGCTAACAATGACAGATATCCCATGTTGGCCAGGCTAGCCAAGTCTTACCTATGCATCCCTGCCACCTCAACACCATCTGAGCGGCTGTTTTCTGCAGCAGGAAACATAGCCTCCAAGAAAAGAGCGAGCCTGAGCCAGGAGCATGTGGACATGCTCACATTTTTGCATTGCAATGCAAAGTGTCTGAACAAAGGGAGTGAGAGAGAGTGAGTGCGTGTGTGTGTCCCTCTGTAAGTGTGAGAGTTTGTGAGTGTGTGCGTCTGTGAGTGTGTGCGTCTGTGAGTGTGAGAGTTTGTGAGTGTGTGCGTCTGTGAGTGTGTGCGTCTGTGAGTGTAGTGTAGAGAACAAGTTCTAACGTTCAAACAAATCCTGTTAAGTTTTCTGATTTGTATTTTTCTTTCATTTTTAACAATTTAGTTTCTGACAGCTCAGGTCCCTTTAAACAAAAATATACATCTTTTTGTGCACTTTATTTTTTTTTAAAACCTACATATTTGGCAGATGTAAAGCATACATGTGTATGTTTTTTGTGTTAGTCTATTTGTTTTTTGTTTTTTATTTGACAGCTCAGGGATTTTCAAGGAGAAACCTGTTTGAGCACTTTCTGAGGATTTTTTGCACTGTCAGTTCTATTTTTGAATAAAGGGTTGGAAATTAATGGGGTTTTTTTTCCCGTTTTTTATCCGATTCATCGAAAAAATTATTGACAGATTAATCGATTATTAAAATAATCGTTAGTTGCAGCCCTACTCTGGAACAGCCTTCCTAGCATTGTTCAGGAAGCAGACACACTCTCTTTACTATGGCATACACACAGAATATTATCAATTTATATTATTCAAATCAGTTAAATGATTGTTAAGCTGCATTAACTAGGTCAGCCGGAACCGGGAACACTTCCCATAACACCTGATGTACTCGTTACATCATAAGAAGAATGGCATCTACGCTAATGTTAGTCTCTCTGTTTATCCCGAGGTTTACTGCAGTCAGCCGGATCCAGGCCGTATCCAGATCCACATCATCATCACCATCAGCATCATCATCATCATTACTATCACCACCACCATCATCATCACCACCACCATCATCATCATCATCGTCATCGTCATCGTCATCACCTCCACCAGCATCATCACCAGCATCCACATCATCATCACCACCAGCATCATCATCAGCATCCACATCATCACCACAATCAGCATCATCACCAGCATCCACATCATCATCATCATCATCACCAGCATCCACATCACCACCACCAGCATCATCACCAGCATCCACATCATCATCATCATCATCACCAGCATCCACATCCTCACCACCAGCATCCACATCATCATCATCACCAGCATCACCAGCATCCACAGCATCATCATCACCAGCATCCACATCATCATCAGCATCACCAGCATCCACATCATCATCATCACCAGCATCATCATCACCAGCATCCACATCATCATCATCACCAGCATCCACATCATCATCATCACCAGCATCATTATCACCAGCATCCACATCATCATCACCACCAGCATCATCATCACCAGCATCCACATCATCATCACCACCAGCATCATCACCACCAGCATCCACATCATCATCATCACCAGCATCCACAGCATCATTATCACCAGCATCCACATCATCATCAGCATCACCAGCATCCACATCATCATCATCACCAGCATCATCATCACCAGCATCCACATCATCATCATCACCAGCATCATCATCACCAGCATCCACATCCTCACCACCAGCATCCACATCATCATCATCACCAGCATCATTATCACCAGCATCCACATCATCATCACCAGCATCATCATCACCAGCATCCACATCATCATCACCACTATTACCACCACCATCATCATCACCACCACCACCATCGTCATCACCACCACCAGCATCATCACCAGCATCCACATCATCATCATCACCAGCATCATTATCACCAGCATCCACATCCTCACCACCAGCATCATCACCACCAGCATCCACATCATCATCATCACCAGCATCACCAGCATCCACATCATCATCAGCATCACCAGCATCCACATCATCATCATCACCAGCATCATCATCACCAGCATCCACATCATCATCATCACCAGCATCATCATCACCAGCATCCACATCATCATCATCACCAGCATCATTATCACCAGCATCCACATCATCATCACCACCAGCAGCATCATCACCAGCATCCACATCATCATCACCACCAGCATCATCACCACCAGCATCCACATCAGCATCATCACCAGCATCATTATCACCAGCATCCACATCATCATCACCATCAGCATCATCACCAGCATCCACATCACCAGCATCATCATCACCAGCATCATCATCACCAGCATCCACATCATCATCATCACCAGCATCATTATCACCAGCATCCACATCATCATCACCATCAGCATCATCATCAGCATCATCATCACTATCACCACCACCATCATCATCATCATCATCATCATCATCATCATCATCGTAATCACCACCACCAGCATCATCACCAGCATCCACATCATCACCACCACCAGCATCATCATCAGCATCCACATCATCACCACCATCAGCATCATCAGCATCATCACCAGCATCCACATCATCACCACCAGCATCATCATCACCAGCATCCACATCATCATCACCAGTATCCACATCCTCACCACCAGCATCCACATCATCATCATCACCAGCATCATCATCACCAGCATCCACATCATCATCACCAGCATCATCATCACCAGCATCCACATCATCATCACCACTATCACCACCACCATCATCATCACCACCACCACCATCGTCATCACCACCACCAGCATCATCACCAGCATCCACATCATCATCACCACCAGCATCATCATCACCAGCATCCACATCATCATCATCATAATCATCATCACCAGCATCATCATCACCAGCATCCACATCATCACCACTACCAGCATCATCATCACCACCGCCAGCATCATCATCACCAGCATCCACATCATCATCATCACCAGCATCCACATCACCACCACCACCAGCATCATCATCATCACCAGCATCCACATCATCATCACCACCAGCAGCATCATCATCATCACCAGCATCCACATCATCACCACCACCAGTATCATCATCACCAGCATCCACATCATCATCACCACCATCACCATCATCATCATCATCATCATCATCAATGGAGGGACAGTAAGTGCTCAGAATTCATTAAAAAGACATTCATTTGTGTTCCAAAGATGAACAAAGGTCTCATGGGTGTGAAATGACATGAGGGCGAGCAATTTTGGGTGAACTAACCCTTTAACGCTATGAATGAACAAAAAAACCTGCTCTTTGTAACTGAGAAGTAAGAAGAGCTCTTTTGAAAAGCACATTATTTATCATCTAATGTCTTTTGATGCTCTCGTCAGGAATGATTCATAGACTGAGAGCAGCCAGAGCGTCCAATCAATCACGGGCTCCAGTTTCTCTGCACACGAGAGGAAATGAGAACCTGGAGACTTTCACCTTCACACGACACCAAACCGCGTCACGCGTGTCCATACAGACACAGATCACACAATGACTTTACTTCTGCCATCAGTCAAACCTCACTGAATCAAGGTCATACATTATTACACCATAAATCAACACAAATTTGTCTGTTAGACAGACATATAGATGTTCAACTGCAGCTCATGTCAAAGACAGAACCGCGACTGTAAATATTTACAGTGAAGAGGAAGATCAGACGTCCCTGGACTCCATCAGATCCAGACCATCTGCTCCTCTTCTGATCCTCAAGGACACGATGAAGCAGAATCAGCCAAAAACCAGCCAGATCACAAACCTCAGCTCACATCAACTAACTATGAACAGTTGTGTTTTTATTAACGTTAACACAGATTCATAAACACTATAAGGCATTGCCTATTGTTACTTAATGTTAGATTATGCTTTAAAGGGTTAGTTCACCCAAAAATGATCGAACCTTCGTTCATCTTCAGGACACAAATGAGGATATTTCTGATGAAACCCGAGAGGTTTCTGACCCGTCCATAGACAGCAATGTAATGAACACTTTCAAGGTCCAGAAAGGAAGTAAAGACATCGTTAAAATAGCCCATGTGACTCCAGTGGTTCAGCCTTAATGTGATGAAGAGACGAGAATACTTTAGTGCGCAAAAACACACAAATAACGACTTTATTCAACAATCTCTTCTCGTCTGTGTCCGTCTCCTGTAGTAAATACAGTGCAGCGCTTCAGAGTTACGAACGCCGGCTCGCCATTGGCCGAGGCTGATCACGTGACGCATGCGTGTGATGATGGCGCAGGAGCTGACCAACGTCAACAGCGCAGGAGACGGACACAGACGAGAAGAGATTGTTGAATAAAGTCGTTATTTGTGTGTTTTTGCGCACTAAAGTATTCTCGTCTCTTCATCACATTAAGGCTGAACCACTGGAGTCACATGGGCTATTTTAACGATGTCTTTACTTCCTTTCTGGACCTTGAAAGTGTTCATTACATTGCTGTCTATGGACGGGTCAGAAACCTCTCGGGTTTCATCAGAAATATCCTCATTTGTGTCCTGAAGATGAACGAAGGTCTCATGGGAATTAATGACCGAAATTTCATTTTTGGGTGAACTAACCCTTTAACTAATGAAACTTTATTGTAAAGTGTTCCATTAAATCACAAATGACTGGAATTATGGGACATTCAAATGTTGAAATAGTCAAAAAGAACCCTTGATACAGAGAGAAAAGCATCACCATCACAGATGATAACACAGATCAGCAGCAGAATCTGCTGGACTCAAACGCGACTCGCCTCCGGCGGCGTCCGGGCACGTGAAGCGCACAGATGGATGTTACAGGACAACGGGAGAGCAGATCATCTGCAGGGTCATGTGATCTGATCTGTCAGTTGTGCGAGTTTGACACGGTCAGCTCATGATTCACGAGTCGCTGCTGTCAGACTGTCAGAGTCCTCCGGCCCACGCTGAGCTCCGGCTCTAATGAGCGCATCGCTCCGGCTCTAAAAACAGAGCCGTGCTCTCCAAACCCTCCGAAACCAGCCTGATGGAGCCCAGACCAGCACAAAACCTCAGGCGGGATTACGTGCGAGGCTCTCTCTCACCGTTATTACTACATTTATGTTAAACATTTCACTTCTGCTAGTTGCAAAGGCAGCATTACTCATTATCCTTTAGTTTAACTTGATGTACTAAAATAACTAACACTGAAAAATAATACAAGTTATTTAGACATTTATAAAAAAAACATCAGATTTGGTCACTAAATATTATTAAAACAACTAAAACTTAAAAACAGAAAAAACATTAAAAATACTAATAAAAACTATATAGACATTTTAAAAATAAAAACATTACTAATACAAAATTAATTACACTTAAAATTAACACTGAAAATATCAAAATACAAAAATAAAAACGAATTAAAAATAAAATAAATATAGATAAAGAACACAATAAAATATAATATAAAAATAAAGAAATATAATAAAAAAACTAATAAAATAAAAAAAAATACTAAAACTAATTTAAAAAGAAAATGTAAATATAAAAAAGTAAATTTGTCAAAATTATATAGACATTTAAAAAATTTATAAAATGACAAAACAATACTAAGAAAAATACTAAAACTTTATTAAACTAAAATGTATTAAAATATATTAAAAAAAATATTTACAAACGTATATAGACATACTTATAATAAAAATGACAAAAATACTAAAATAAAATTAATAAATTAAAAAGAAAACTGAAAATATTAATAAAAACGAATTCAAACTATAATAGTATCTCAATGATAGCAAAATAACACTGCCTCCGTCTAACGAATCAAATCTCTTGCTCACAGCTGATGATGTCATGATGTCACCTGACCCGCCCGGTCTGAAGTGAGCTGATGGTGATGATGATGACTCTTCATCAGTGTGAGGTTCAGATAGCGGCTCAATCGTCTCTGCTAACGAGATCGGAGCAGAAGAGCCGAGCACTTCTGATGACAATCAACCCCACAAAATCAGCTCGACGCGACTTAACTCCCTAATCGAGAAGATCTGGAGACCAATGAGGAGTGTGAGTGAGACCCGCTGAGAGCCGGAGACGCAGATCACTCTCCAACCAATCAAAGCCACTCTCTTTACATCGGCTCTAGTTTGACGTTCCAGACAAATGGATGAAGGAACCCTGTGCACTTCTTCACACAGTAAACGTGATTCTTCAAACATTTTATACTTTTCCAGTCTTTGTACTTCAAAATTTCACTATTAATTCAATGCTTTTTATGCAACTAATTGTGAGATTCACTAGCGATTCCTGAGTGAAATGATTTCTGCAGCAAATGTTTAATGCAGGAGAAAACGGAAGAACAGCTCGACCTGCCGTCTAGAGAAAGCGCTGAATCACCAAACGCCTCCACACACACTCACCGCAGCTTCTTCAGGAAAACCGTAGCATAATCTTGCAGCTTTCTAAAAATAAGACATTTCTCATCATTTAAAGATACGCTGATGCGGATTACACACTCTAGCGGAGCTCCGCGCGACCCTGATGAACACCAGCTGACCTGAGATCAGATTCACAGAGGACGAGATGATGACCAGATGAAGAGATCACGCTGAACTCAAAGTTTCGTGTCCTTCAAACAACAGTGCACAACTCACACACACACACACAAGTGCATTTTAACATCATGTGACTGACTCACACACCTGCATTTTTAGTGAAGTGAAGGCAACCCATACTTGGAATTTGTCCTCTGTATTTAACTCATCTAAGTTCATGCACACACATTAGGAGCAGTTAGTAATGAACACACACTCTCACACACACACACACACACTCACTCACACAGAATCACACACTCACACAGAATCACACACTCACACAGAATCACACACACTCTCACACACACTCTCACACACTCACTCACACACTCACTCACACACTCACTCACACACTCACTCACACACTCACTCACACACTCACACACTCACACACTCACACACTCACTCACTCACTCACTCACTCACTCACTCACTCACTCACTCACTCACTCACTCACACACACTCACACACACTCACACACACTCTCACACACACTCACACACACTCTCACACACTCTCACACACTCTCACACACTCTCACACACTCACTCACACACTCACACACTCACTCACTCACACACTCACTCACTCACTCACTCACTCACTCACACTCACACACTCACTCACACACTCACTCACACACTCACTCACACACTCACTCACACACTCACTCACACACTCACTCACACACACACTCTCACACACACTCTCACACACTCTCACACACTCACACACTCACACACTCACACACTCACACACTCACACACACACACACTCACACACACACAAACTCACACTCACTCACACACTCACTCACACACTCACTCACACACTCACTCACACACTCACTCACACACTCACTCACACACTCACTCACACACTCACTCACACACTCACTCACACACTCACTCACACACTCACTCACACACTCACTCACTCACACACTCACGTTCTGTCTCCTGCTGACTGTAATGAAACATTCTGGACTGGAGGGCTCTCGTGTCTCCATGGAAACAATCAGAAAATTATGGCAATCAATGAAACTGCTGTGAAATTGCTGGATATCATATTATTAACCGCGTACAGAAGAACATCTGCAGGCATCACACGAGAGCTCGTTCAGAACTAACTCACACACAATTAAAAGAGTTTGAGAGATGTGTCTTTAGTCATCAAACATGGACGTGAAAGAGTGAACGTGATTGGCTGAGACGTGCGGCGCTCTTCAGTCATTGAAGAAAAGCACCAGCGGACGAGCAAACACACACACGCTGACCTGAAATGACGCTGTTCACGTCGACATCGTCCTCCTCGTCCTTGATGCGCAGAAACTTCGCCGACTGAGAGAGTCTGAACGGAGAGAGACAGACATGAGCAAAACTGATTATTAACTCAATCAAATAAGAATAATTAGACAGGGTTCAGTTTCATTTCACCACACTCAGACGCTTCAGCCATATGAAACAAAAACGATCAAAATCTTAATCACAAAATAAAACACACACACACACACACACACATATATAAAATAAACAAAATAGATTAATCAATAAAACATTTTTTAAAAATAAATAAATACATTTAAGATGCATACAAAATAAAAAAAGAATATACAAATAAAAATAAAAAGCAAAAAAGTAAGAATTAAACTAAACTAAAATAATAATAGAATATAAATACAAATATAAAATGAATATAAATAAATAAAAAAACAAACAAGCAAAATGTAAGATGCAAAATATAAAAAAAAATTTGAATGACAAAATAAATAAAAAACAGAAAATTAAAATACATATAGTAAATAAACAAACAAGCAAAATTTAAGATGAATGCTAAAAATAAAAAGTATATATATATTTATAAATAATAAAAATAAATAAA
This sequence comes from Rhinogobio ventralis, assembly GCA_039654625.1. Lineage (NCBI taxonomy): Eukaryota > Metazoa > Chordata > Actinopteri > Cypriniformes > Gobionidae > Rhinogobio > Rhinogobio ventralis. Next base: position 33,111,472 of record CM077214.1, read on the forward strand.
TAATAAATTAAGCAAAATGTAAAAATTGTAATGCATGCAAAAAATAAAAAATAAATAAATAAAATTTAAGATGCATGCAAAATAAAAAAGTAAAAATTAAATACTAAACTAAAATAAAACAAGAATATAAATACAAATACAAAATAAATATAAATAAATAAAAAATAAACAAGCAAAAATGTAAGATGCAGGCAAAATTAAAAAAAAAAAAAAAATGACAAAAATAAAAAACAAATAAAAAGTAAATAAATAAACAAGCAATACACAAGCATTTAAGATGCATGTTAAAAATAAAAAAGTAATATATATATATATATATATATATATATATATATATATATATATATATATATATATATATATATATATATATATATATATATATATATATATATATATATATATATATATATATATATATATATATATATATATTAAAATAATAAAAAGTAAATCATAAATTAAAATGAATAAATAAATATTAAATAATTAATAAATACATTAATAAATAAATACAATTTAAGATGCATGCAAAATATCACAACTAGACTAACAAATGTAAGTAAAAAGATCTCAGCTTGCCGAAGACAAGAAAACAGCCTGACGTGTTCAGACAGTAACAGTTTAATACTTTAGTTCTCCTCCTACAGTACCTGTATTATTACAGTAACCTGATATCATCTGATCCGCGGTGAGAGCCGACATTCATCTCAATCAAAGCTTTTTACCCCAAATCTCTGGGAAATGTCCCTAAGCTGTAGGAAGTGTATTAAAGTGCAATGAAAGCTTTAAATGTTCCTACTGTAGAAACACAGGATTGATCCGGCACACAGAGCGATAAACGAGAGACACGTTCTTCATCTGTTCCAGCTTTAAACCAGACTCTTAATGATGCTTTCACACACACACACACACCGGACTCAATAACTGCACTTCCATACACATTTTTAATGCAAATTTTGGGATATTGCATTAAAAAAAATGCTTGATTGGAAACACAAAGCAGCGCATGCATTCTAAAAATGCACATTAAAAATTGAAGCAGATCATTTGCTTTATTCTCAATACTCCAGTTTTGTGCAAAGGTCAAATTCACAACTTTGGATGGAAAGATCCGTAATGAGAACGGAAAGGCAAAAACAGACAGACGGACGCCGGAGAGACTGAACACACACGCGTCTCTCTTTTATCTGTGGAGGTTCAGAGGTTAAAAGCCTCCCAAACATTCTGCAATTAAGAGCAAGTAAAACATGAATGATTAATGGAAACGGATGAAGAAACTCTCTCTGACGGGGTAAAAACAGCAAAACAAGCGAATTAACAACTTCAACTCAGTAACGCTCTGTTTAGTTCCTGTCTCTGTGAAGCCCCTCCTTCTGAAAAGCACACTGTGCTCTGATTGATCGGCTGGAGCAGTGTGTTGTGATTGGTGTTTGGGAAATGCCCCGCCCCTTACCATAACCGCCAGTTTCAACTCAACTAACTCAACCAGGCCCCGCCCCTTTATTCTGCGCATTAATTAACATAATGAGGAATATTGTGACGTGTTGGTTCCCGGAAGGAAACTCAAGACGGAGGTGTTTCAGGAGTTCAGGAGAAGAACTGGAACATCACACACTAAAGCGAGAGAGAGCAGAATAGGTGCTCTTTAAAGGCTGATGTCTCGTCTGCAGCAGTGATTAATAATCATAATTCAGGAGTTCATATTTGAATCATCACCTGCTGGGCAAGCGTCCTCTCTTCCCGAGGGGCGACAGCGGCTTGGCTCCCTGAGTCAAAGGCTCTTCCTTCAGCTCTCTCTTCACCAGCGCAGGCCGACCGCGCAGACGAGGAGCGCCGCCTTCATACGCCGCCATCATCACCCTGAGACATCACATGTGCACATCAATCAAACCAGCTCCTGACATTCACCATCAAATCAAAATGGACAAATCTCATTTTTTTATGGAATATTGCAGTATTTATTATAAATGATTTATCTGGAAATTATTCAAAATTAAATTGAACTAAAAATTCACATTAAAATGCATATGCAAAACAGGGCATCCACGTTTAAAATATCAAATATTTAATTTAATAATAAAAAGGATAAAAAAATAAAGTAAATAAGCATGCAAAACTTTTTTTTTTAATTTCAAAATGAAAAATCACAAAATAAATGAATTTATATATATATAAAATGAATACAAATACATAAAAATAAACAAAAAACAAATAAACAAGCAAAATAAAAAAAAATAAAAATGACAAAATAAATAAAAAAATATATATAAAATGAATAAAAATAAAGTAAATAAATAATTTAAGTTTATTATAATATATAAATATGACAAATATATATATATATATAACAAGCATGTAACAAAATTAAACTAATATTAAAATGAAAACTATAAATATATAAATACAAAAATCATGTGATCTCGTGAGTCAGCCTGTGATTTATGGGCGTCTCACTAAATGAAGCAGCACATGTTTGTTTGCTGGTTTTCTGCAGTCGGCTGGATTCGTCTCTTGGCAGCAGACACGGTTTGTCACGACTCCAACCCTCTGAACACATCAGCGCTCTGAGATTCTCGCCCATTTCAAAAGTCTACACAGAATTACCAGTGTAACACGTCTGTATATTGACTGAGCTGAAGCACTGCTGCTTTCAAATGAAACGTGCAGCTGCTGACGCACTTTATTGTGGATGTAAAGCACTCGGGCCGCAGCGCTTGACAGGAATCCTCTCGCAGCGCTGGCCGGACGCCACCGCTCTCACTGCGCACAGATAATGCAGTTTCACCAGCGCTCGCTCGCTCTCTCTCTCTCTGCGGCGCTGAGTCGACGCTTCACTGTACGGATGTGAGGACACACACCGCGAGAGGAAAGCTGCTCTGAGGACAAATATCAGCCCTGAGCCGCCGTTTGACTCGTTTACATTACAGAAAAATCATCAATGCTGTAGTGCTGCATTTACACACTTATTCATGAGAAATTATGAAACGAAATCACACCATAGGTGAACAAGAACATAGGTCTTTCATTCATGTCAGTCTAAATTAATCCAATTCAATTGTTTAGATTCTAAATATTCTGTTTATATGAACCCTAAATGTTGCAATCTGATTTACATATGTGACCCTGGACCACAAAACCAGTCATAAGGGACAGTTTTCTGAAATTGAGATTTATGCATCATCTGAAAGCAGAATAAAAAAGCATCATTGATGTGTGGTTTGTTAGGACAATATTTGGCAACTATTTGAACATCTGGAATCTGAGGGTGCAAAAAAAAATCTAAATATTGAGAAAATCTCCTTTAAAGTGTCCAAATGAAGTCCTTAGCAATGCATATTACTACTAATAATACATTAATGATATATTTACAGTAGTAAATATATCCTTAAATAGCTTAAATGTTTTTTTTTACATTTGTAAAAATGTAGTAACTCGGCTCAGATTGATCAAATAATGAGTGGATTGCACTTGATATTATTCACTGCAGAAAGGGATCACTGAGTGCACTTGGCAAGTAGTGGTCATTCACAAACCTGTCGTCCACATGGCTCATCTCAACCTTCCCATCCTCCTCCTCCTCCTCCTCATCTGGACACAGGCGTTTGGTCTTCTGCACAAAGTGCACAGGGACGAAGGTGATCTGCTTCTCTCCTCCGAGCCGGTCGGGCAGCACCACCTCTTTCTTCATGTTCATCTCAGAATACGGGCAACCGAAGGCACTGAGAGAGACGGAGAGAGAGGACAGACCATAATTCCACTGTAGAGCTTCTTTGATGACGTGTTCACTGGCATGAGGGCGGGGCAACCTGATCCACCAATAGGAAACCACAACCATCCAATCAATTTTAAATGGACACAATCAAGCCCCGCCCTACATTTGTTCTTGTTTGAGAAGCGTTTCACTCGATATACGGCACAATGAGCGTAACTTCCATTTCATGCCAGCTTTAACATCTCATGCTAATGAATTTGAATCAAGGTTATTATCGTTAACTAAAAATACTAAAATCATGTTTGTTAGCTAACTGAAATAATGCAGAAATAAAATACACCGATCAGGGTAAGTGAATAACACTGATGATCTCTTCCTCACGGCTCCTGTTAGTGGGTGGGATATATTAGGCAGCAAGTGAACATTTTGTCCTCAAAGTTGATGTGTTAGAAGCAGGAAAAATGGGCAAGTGTAAGGATTTGAGCGAGTTTGACAAGGGCCAAATTGTGATGGCTAGACGACTGGGTCAGAGCATCTCCAAAACTGCAGCTCTTGTGGGGTGTTCCCGGTCTGCAGTGGTCAGGATCTATCAAAAGTGCTCCAAGGAAGGAACAGTGGAGAACCGGAGACAGGGTCATGGGCGGAGCGAAGGCTGGCCCGTGTGGTCCGATCAAACAGACGAGCTACTGGAGCTCAAATTGCTCCAGAAGTTAATGCTGGTTCTGATAGAAAGGTGTCAGACATTTCAATGCTTATGAATTAGAGGTTGAGCAATATTTTTACATTTATCATTATTGATATACTATTATAGTTTTTGTTAATATTTTGTTAACATCATTCCACTGTAAAACTGATGTTTATGAGCGTCGCCCCACATGATTGAGTTCTGAACTAAATCTGATGCTCTTTTCTGATCTGCACTGTTCATCTGTCGACGGGACGTTTTTCATTTCCAGCGTCCGTCTCTCTCTCAGCTGGACGAGCATCTGCCAGACACGATCCTCACAGAGCGAGGTAAGGCGCCTGAAACTAAAGGAACACAAACACTCGGCTCTGCTTCTTAAACACGGAAGGAAACTCTGCGTCTTTTCTGCGGTGAAGCAGAGACTCGTTTAAGAGCTGCAGGAGATTCTCAGGTCAGCGTATGGATCTAAGAATAGAGATCCGCTCACTGCACTGCGAGAAAACACTTCACACTCAAACACACAGATACACCTGTGTGTGTTAGATGCAACTGGACTGCATTGAAAGAGAACGACCAGTACATCTTGCACTTAACATATTCAAATATTACTTATTTATTTATTGCTGCATGAGCTCAAAGTCACGGTGCACATTCATACGGCCAAAACATGACTTTATGTTTCCTATCCTACACTGTAACAGATAAAGAGTTAATCTATAATAAAGACTGAATTATGAAGCTCCAGTAGACGAGGCGGTAGAAGATTATGAAGTAGCTTTAATTACTCATTATAATATGCATGTTAAATTATGTATCTATAGCAATATATTTCAGCTCACATAGCTCTTGTTTAATGTAATATTAGCTTTGAGTGTCTCGTATAAACAGAGTCTGAGCGTCAAACTCGTTTAACTCTAGAGGACGTTTATTAAAGTGATGCAAACCACTGAATACTGAAACGACATTCTGCTTAAACTGCTAGTTTTGAGATAAACTATGTAAATAGGATGTAAATGAGGTTTTAATGAAACCCAGTTCAAAATTCCATTTCTAAGCAGAGATGATTTTGCTGAAGCGCAGCTTTAAAATGGTTCCTTTCTTATGCGCTCTGTGTAATCAGAAGTGGCTTTCTAAAAAAAGACAGTATCCTTTAACTATATGTGAACAATTGATTCACCGGTGATTATATGCCTGGGAAAGGTGAGCTACAGGAATAGCAGCTGCTGATTGCATCCCAGACGCTCCAGGCAGGATGTGAAGGAGAGATCGGAGAGTCCGTTATATTGTGTGGGGCAATGGGGTCACGCTCTATTCCTCATCCCACCTGAGCTCGTTTAGCGCTCGTTTACGGCTCATTTGTGAGCAGATGCTACTGAGAGTAACACAAGTTTTGTCCTTATCTTAAAGATGGCACTTTTTCTGTAGCTTTGGTCAAGTTTTCCTCATCCTCAGCTCCTATTATTTGTGGGGTACCTCAGGGTTCAATACCGCTACTTTTAACTTATACACTATATTGCCAAAAGTATTGGGACGCCCCTCCAAATCCCTGAGTTCAGGTGTTCAATCCCTTCATGGCCACAGGTGTATAAATCAAGCACTAGGCATGCAGACGCTTCTACAAACATTTGTGAAAGAATGGGTCGCTCTCAGGAGCTCAGTGAACTCAAGCGTGGTACCGTGATAGGTTGCCACCTGTGCAATAAGTCCATTCCTGACATTTCCTCACTACTAAATATTCCACGCTCAACTGTTAGTGGGATTATAACAAAGTGGAAGCGATTGGGAACAACAGCAACTCAGCCACGAAGTGATAGGCCACGTAAAATCACAGAGCGGGGTCAGCGCATGCTGAGAGTCACAGTGCGCAGAAGACGCCAACTTTCTGCAGAGTCAATAGCTACAGACCTCCAAACTCCTGTGGCCTTCAGATGAGCTCAAGAACAGTGTGTAGAGAGCTTCATGGAATGGGTTTCCATGGCCGAGCAGCTCATCCAAGCCTTACATCACCAAGAGCAATGCAAAGCGTGGGATGCAGTGGGGTAAAGCACGCCGCCACTGGACTCTAGAGCAGTGAGACGTGTTCTCTGAGTGACCAATCACGCTTCTCTGTCTGCAATCCCATGGACGAGTCTGGGTTTGGCGGTTGCCAGGGGAACGGGACTTGCCTGACTGCATTGTGCCAAGTGTAAAGTTTGGTGGAGGGGGGATTATGGGGTGGGGTTGTTTTTCAGGGGTTGGGCTTGGCCCCTTAGTTCCAGTGAAAGGAACTCTTAATGCTTCAGCATACCAAGACATTTTGGACAATTTCATGCTCCCAACTTTGTGGGAACAGTTTGGGGACGGCCCCTTCCTGTCCCAACATGACTGCGCTCCAGTGCACAAAGCGTCGGTCCATAAAGACATGGATGAGCGAGTTTGGTGTGGAGGAACTTGACTGGCCTGCACAGAGTCCTGACCTCATCCCGATAGAACACCTTTGGGATGAATTAGAGCGGAGACTGCGAGCCAGGCCTTCTCGTCCAACATCAGTGCCTGACCTCACAAATGCACTTCTAGAAGAATGGTCAAAAATTCCCATAAACACACTCCTAAACCTTGTGGAAAGCCTTCCCGGAAGAGTTGAAGCTGTTATAGCTGCAAAGGGTGGGCCGACTCCATATTAAACCCTACGGATTAAGAATGGGATGGCATTAAAGTTCATGTGCATGTAAAGGCAGGCGTCACAAAACTTTTGTCAATATAGTGTATATGCTTCCAATTGAGAGTATTATTAGGAAGAATAATGCTTCTTTGCTGTTGAAAACTTGTGATTTATTCAGCCATTCTCCTTTCATGCATTCATATGGTCTGAAATGAGGCTGCAAGGCTGTTGACTAGGCCAAAAATACGACTGTCATCCATTTTATTCTCTCTCCATTGGCTTCCAGTTTATTTTAGGATCCAATTCAAGATTTTGTTGTTTGTTTATAAAGCTCTTAATGACCAAGCTCCATCTAATCATGAAGACCTTATCATCCCCATTACCATTTTTAAAACTAGGCTAAAACGCATCTTTACTCCCATATTTTTCATATTGTTTTATTGAACTGTATTCTTATTTCTGTTCAGCACTTTGGTCAGCTGTTTTTAAATGTGCTATATAAACAATTTACTTTCAACAGCTCTAAACTCTGAACAGATTCGATCAAAACCCCGAGCACACGTCGAGCTCTGGCACACGGCAGCAGGTTTAACAGGAAAAATGAAGGATTTGTTCAAGCCGTGACTTTCAGCAGAGAGAACAGAGGCATGCTGGGATTGGGACAGACTGACTGTTGGCTGAGAGTCTCAGCAGATGCGTTAGTCTCTGAACAGAGTCCAGGAGAAACCAGTCCTCACAAACTACAGTAACACAAACATACTTGCCTTGAATAAAGCTTTAGTTCACCTAAAAATGAATGTTCTGCCGTCCTGTAGCTCAAACAGTGGATCATAGTTCCCAGGAAATGCATGAGCTGATAAAGTGTATAGCTTGAAAGCACCGTAAGTCGCAGTAAATGAGGGCAGTGTTGCTGTGAATGATTGTTTTGGGTGTCAGTGAGCGTCTCACCTGTGATGTCCGGTGTATTTCGCTCCTTTGATGTGTCCGACGCCCCTGCAGCCCGGAGTCGGACACACGCCCTGCGTCACGGAGCTCTTCACGTCTGAAGGCCCTGCATGTGCTTCAAAACACCACCACACATGCTCAAAACACGCAATCAATGAGCGCAGAGCTTCAGCCTGCATTTGACTTCTTGAAACATGAATGTAACATGTTTGTGCAGCGTTACTCTCATGACCACCGGCTATTTCAGTCCCTCACACACACACACACACACACACGGATGATAATAACGCTTCATATATCATACTAAACACAGTAAAACTTCACATCTCTCAAGTCAGCAGAGTAATCATGTGTTCTATTAGTGTGGCATAATGGGAACAGACTCTCACACACACACACACACAAACTTACTACACACACACACACACACACACACATGCGCACGCTCTCACACACACACACACACTCCCCCCTCACACACTCCCCCCTCACACACACTCCCCTCACACACACTCCCCTCACACACACTCACTCTCCTCACACACTCTCCTCACACACTCTCCTCACACACTCTCCTCACACACTCTCCTCACACACTCCTCACACACACACACCCCTCACACACTCTCCCCACACACTCCCCTCACACACACTCCCTCTCTCATCACATACACTCCCCTCACACACACATTCCCCTCACACACACTCCCCTCACACCCCTCACACACTCTCCCCACACACACTCCCCTCACACACACTCCCTCTCTCATCACATACACTCCCCTCACACACACACTCTCCTCACACTCTCCTCACACACTCTCCTCACACACACTCCCTCTCTCATCACATACACTCCCCTCACACACACACTCCCTCTCTCCTCACACACTCTC
>CM077214.1:33127853-33157853 GCA_039654625.1 Rhinogobio ventralis
TGTAGATGATTTCATAAATCAAACTTGGACATCTATAGTGATCTTCCTCACTTTGACTCTGTAGTCTTCGGTGTCGGTGACGGTGGCCACGCGGATCAGCATCGGGTTCCGTCTGTCCACTGCCTCCAGCTTCATGTGTGGCAGGAATCCGTGTGCCGGTCTCTACAGGAACACGACAGCGGTCAGAACGTAGTCACAACTCTTCACTCACACGGTCATGAAACGCATCCTCACCACACAGAAGGCTTGAGCCGGAGCGGCAGACGCGCTCGTGTCTTCCATGTAATCCTCCCAGATGAAATGCTCTGGATTGGGGTGTCCTAAAACACAGACACTCACAATCACACACCTGTACGTATGGCTTACAGACACTCAACTAATCTTTCACACACAATCACTGCACTCTTAAAGGGTTAGTTCACCCAAAAATGATAATCCTGTCATTAATTCCTCTCTCTCATGTCATTCCAAACCCGTGAGACCTTCGTTCATCTTCAGGACACAAATGAGGATATTTCTGATGAAACCCGAGAGGTTTCTGACCCCTCCATAGACAGCAATGTAATGAACACTTTCAAGGTCCAGAAAGGAAGTAAAGACATCGTTAAAATAGCCCATGTGACTCCAGTGGTTCAGCCTTAATGTGATGAAGAGACGAGAATACTTTAGTGCGCAAAAACACACAAATAACGACTTTATTCAACAATCTCTTCTCGTCTGTGTCCGTCTCCTGTAGTAAATACAGTGCAGCGCTTCAGAGTTACGAACGCCGGCTCGCCATCGGCCGAGGCTGATCACGTGACGCATGCGTGTGATGATGGCGCAGGAGCTGACCAACGTCAACAGCGCAGGAGACGGACACAGACGAGAAGAGATTGTTGAATAAAGTCGTTATTTGTGTGTTTTGACGTGTTGGTTGGGGGTTGATACCCACCCTGAGGTGCAGTGAGCGGCCGGCCGTGATCCTGACACCAGCCCACCGGGTGAATATGAGGGCTGCTCGCATCACACCTGAGAAAATAAAACATCATGCGTCACTTTCAGCCGTGCAACCAATAATGTGAGGCGTGTTTATTGATCCAGCCAATGGAAGAGGGTGTTTGAAACAGTGTGCAAGGGATATAGGAAGACATAATAAATCTGTCTGAATGTGCAGAGAGCTTCCCCTGCTGGACACAGGCGGTAATAACACACAGATCAGACTCCATGTTGTTCCTACTCTGATCCATTTATAGCTGCTCTGTGAAGGGACGCATCTCTCTGTGTGGGACGGACTCTAATTTTACCTCCTCTTCCTCTCCAGGGCTTTTCATGAGCGAATCCCAGCAGTGATGTAACACAGACGTGCATCAGTGAGACTGGAATCAATCAGTCATTATAAGCACACGTTACATAAGCAGAAGTGGACATGCATATTAATGTGATACTACACTAATACACTCACACCCTCCATTAAACATCCACAGGATATGAGAGACGCTTCACTTCATCATCTGTACATCAAACCTGCACCTCTCATCATCATTACACAAGTGATCTACATTCTTTCATCTAGTCTGTTCTTATAATGTATTGAATATTCATTTTCATTAGGGGTTTTGCATATTCAGCCCTGTTTAACCACTGTCTGTCTATCCATCCAGCCATCCTTTCGTCTATCCATCCATCCATCCATCCATCCGTCTACCCATCCAGCCATCCATCCATCCATCCGTCCATCCATCTGTCTACCCATCCAGCCATCCATCCATCCATCCGTCCATCCATCCATCCATCCATCCATCCATCCGTCCGTCCGTCCGTCCGTCCGTCCATCCGTCTATCCATCCATCCATCCATCCATCCGTCCGTCCATCCATCCGTCCGTCTATCCATCCATCCATCCATCCATCCGTCTATCCATCATCCATCCACCCATCCATCCGTCCATCCGTCTATCCATCATCCATCCACCCATCCATCCATGCATCCATCCGTCTATCCATCCATCCATCCATCCATCCATCCATCCGTTTATCCATCATCCATCCACCCATCCATCCACCCATCCATCTAATCCATTTATCCATCCATCCATCCACCCATCCACCCATCTAATCCATCTGTCTATCCATCCATTCATCCATCCATTCGTCTATCCATCCGTCTATCCATCCATCCATCCGTCTATCCATCCATCCATCCATCCATCCATCATCCATCCACCCATCCACCCATCCACCCATCCACCCATCCAATCCATCTATCTGTCTATCCATCCATCCGTCTATCTATCCATCATCCATCCATCCATCCACCCATCCGTCTATCCATCCATCCGTCCGTCTATCCATCCATCCATCCGTCCGTCTATCCATCCATCCATCCATCCATCCATCTATCCATCCATCCATCCATCCATCCATCCATCCATCTGTCCATCCATCCGTCCGTCTATCCATCCATCCGTCCGTCTATCCATCTATCCATCTATCCATCATCCATCCATCCATCCATCCATCCACCCATCTCTTAAGAAATATCATAGTATTAATCTAAAAATATTACAATTGTAATATAATCACAGAAATATCATCGTAAGCACAATGTGCTCAGGCTATTACTTTAAACATTTTCATGCGCCATGGTATTACCATGATATGTGGATTACATTGCATTTTCCCTTATAACAATATACAGAAGACATATTAACGTGCCTTTATCTATCCATTAATGATTCCTCACAATACTGTTATTGAACAATCAACATTGAACTGAATTATGACACACTGCTTTACAGCTAAAATTGATGTTGTTTCATAATTGATGAACTCTGCAACATTAACGCTGTTATTTTTACTGTGAAGCTGTATCGTATAAAGCGCTGTATAAATAAAGCGACTCGACTCACCAGTAGTCGTACGTGTCGTCCCAGTTGTCGAAGTGAACGAGGAATCGGTTGTCCACGATGTCCGCCACGGTGGCCACACACACCAGACACGGATTCTTCCGGTCCACCGCCTCCAGCTTCATGCCCACTTCAAACATCGAGGCGCTTGAAGTCTGTGTGAAGACAAACCCATGATGAAAGAGCTGGGTAACATCTCCATCTGGGGTCTGTACCATGATGGTACTTTAACAAACTCAGGGTTACAGGATTAGTTTCGAGTTGACAAAACCAAACCAATCTATTCAGGCTTTGTTGGTCCCATGATGCTGATCATCAGCTTTCTCTGTCAGCTCAGGCTTTGATCCTGAGTTTAGGAGTTTAGCTGTGACATCAGCAGTGAACAGCCAATCACACGCTCTGGATCAGTGGAACTGAGATTCACTTCTGCAGAATATTACATGATTGAAAAATTATAAATATTTAAACAGCAAGAAGAAAAGAGCTGTCTATAAAAGAGGACAACTTAAAGAAAAATCTAACTACGTCAATGCAAGTAAAAGTTATGAAGTTAGTTTAGTTGATGTATAGAGAGAATTGAACCTTTAAGTTCACATGTAGTCATTTTATAGCTTTATTTATTGATTTTAAAACTTATTTGTATGACCTTTATATAGGCTATTTATATTCATGAACTAAGTGCCTATTAATGATTGATCAACTAAAATGATACATGTGTAATAGATTAAGGGTATAATAATTACATAAATGATATCTAAATCATTCAAGATTATTGTTATTATAAATAAGCATTGTTAAAAGCCAGACGCTTTAGTCTTTAAAAACCATTTGCTATAGTGACCTTTAATTTGGAGTAGAAAAAGGGGGAGTGACTTTATTGCATCAGAGGTGTGCTCACAGCTGATTGGTCCAATTTCAGTTTGAGATCTCTTATCCAGAACATAACCTGGCCTGCAGCAGGTTAGCCGTGGAGTGTAGTTACTATGGAGATGAACACTGCTAAAAGCCAAACCACTTTAATGGTACCTAAAACCCAGGATTGGCAAACTAAGCTTAAACACATCTGGTTAGCCAGCTAAACCGGCTTCATGGTACAGGCCCCAGATCTCCTTCAGTTTTCATGTCACACAGGAGCCGTGAAAAACCAATCAAACTTCAGCCTGAGAGAGAGTCAGGGCAGACGGTCGGGGACTTACGCTGCTTTGGGATTTGAAGAGATTATTTGGTGCAGCTTGAGCGTTACAGGCCTCCAGATACTTCTCCCAGTCAAACTCGTTTGGCTTGTAACCTGAAAAAATTGATTTAATAAACGAGAAAAAGACTTACAAAAGGCAAAACAACAGGCACATGACATGAACATCAGCCCATGTGTTTAGGAAGGTAACGGAGATCTAATAAGAACTAACAAACCTTTGGGTGGATGAAGTTTGTGTCCCGTGGACTCGCACCATCCGGCTGGTTTGATGTCAGGAGAGTCGGCGTTTACCCAGAAGTCATAGCACTCCGAGTAACCGTCGATACGGAGGCGCAGACGGAAGCCAATCACCTTCAACAAGCAGCAAATCAACAGTAATCTCAACAAAAACATACTTTTTCAAACTCCTCCTAGGACGTTATTTTCATGAAAATTGAACCAGATCATCTTCAGTCAATGCAGAAAAAAAGTTATTAGATTCAAGAGGATTTGTCAAACCATTTTTGAATAATGTGCCAACAAATTTGATGAAGTGCACGCCAAAATGGACGTGAGGCTATATCCCGGCAACGCTTTAGTGTATTCTGACCAAACTTGGTGTGTGTTATGTCAACCATAACCTGAGGCTCCCTGCAGCGTTTCGGCGCAGTGCCACCTAGTGGTCTGGAGATACAAAAATTGGCTATTTTTGCTTATAACTTCTGAACGCACAAATCACGAAACTTAGATCATCACACCGAGTCATACCATACCCATTTTTTAATTTTGTCAAAAAATGCTATATTTTACGAACACATTGGCGTATCAATACGAAACTCCGTATGTGTCTTCAGCACCATGCCCTGAAGGTACTCAAAGTTTCAGGGCATAAAAGTTATAATGAAATTTCCAAAAATGCTAATAACTTTTGATTACATTTGCCTATTATAATGAATTTTAATTGCCGAGAACATAGATACCAATTTTGCCATAGTCAGCCAAACTTCCTGTCCGTCATTTTGATTTCCTTTAAAAACATACTTTTTCGAATTCCTCCTAGACCATTTGTCCGATTTTCACTGTATCATCTTCAGACCATGACAAAAAAAGTTATTGATTTCATGTTGATGGACAAAACCGTTTTTGTATAGCACAGCAACAAAGTTGGGGCATGATGCCAAAATGACTCGAGGCTAGGGTTAGGCGTAATGCTTTGACGTAATGACACCAAACTTTGCCTGTGTCATCGTCACCTCACTCTGACCACACCACATCAATTTTGTGACTGCGCCACCTATTGGTCAAAAGTGATAAACCATTAAATCATATTATTAGTGACTGTATTTATGATTTTTCAGCCATTTTGCCTAAAATACTCTTTAATGGCTCATTGTTGCAGTTGGTCTGACACTCCCAGCCATGCTGGCATGTCTTATTGCCTTCTTTGCGCTCGGGCCCGATAACTGCTGCTTGCAGCTATATTTTATGTACATTTCTGCACTGTTTTATGCATTTCTGCATCTGGCACACGCTTTATTCCAAGACGACTTGCATTCAAGGAATAAATTCACTGCAAATCAACCCAATACCTGCAACATCAAAAGTGCAGGTAGTCTTTTCATTCTGCACATGAAGTGAATCTAAATATCTTGCAAAACTGCCCTAACAACATTCATTCCTGCATGTTCACTTCTCAACTACAGTATTCTGATGTCACATGCAAATATCTAAACATCATATTTGCTATAATACTTCAGTACAGGAAAGAGTGAAAGCATAAAAAGCATTTCAGTCATTTTGTCTTGTTTTCTAGCACAAATATCTAAAAATTCTTAATCCTGTGGTGCTGTTGGGTCATTTGTAACCGAAAACAAAAATGTTTTTTTTTTTTTTTTAAATAATTTTTTGGTAAAGGTTTCGAAAAGGTTAAATTGTCCTGAAAAAAATAGTCACACTTGTGTTAAAAAATGAGCACGTTGGAAATGAATGGGAGATGAATCTCATCTAGTGGAAGCGTTTGGTACTGCGGCCACACACACACACACACACACACACACACACACACACACACACACACACACAGAAAGATCATTGGCTTTGATTTTCTCAGTTTTAGAGTAAAATGTGTTTTGGAAAATATACAACACTGTTCTAGTGGTTTTTGGATATTTTGTTCTAAAAATCTTACATGTTGTACCTATAAGTTGGAAATTTCATTTACAGGTCCATGCTCAAAAAGTGAATAAATGGATTATAAACTACCGCATAAATATAATTTAGTACCATAAAATCCCCTAAAAATACAAAATATTACATAAAATCATTTCATTGAAATAAACAATATTTGACCGACGCGCAAACAGTACCAGAGGGTTAAACCAAAATACATTTACTTCAGATGCAAAATGACGTCTTATTTCATGAAAAATATATCAAAATGATGCAAGTTTATGATTAAAAAGGCAAAAACATGCAATTTTAAGCATTCTGTATATAGCGTCTTCTCTGAAGTATCCTGTGGTAAAGTGAGCATTTCTGACCTCGGCCACGGACAGCACACAGAACATGGACGGATGCAGCGGGTCGATCCCTTCCAGCCTCATCCCGACCTTGAACCCGCTCCTGCTGTTCGGGAACGCCTGGGACTAGAGGAGCACAAAGCAAAGAGTTCAAAGACATGAAGAACCTGACGTGTCACCGGGAGCAGATGTCCCGTCGCATCCCTTCAGGAACAGAGCGGCCGGAGAGACGAGGACACCAGCGCTTCCCGTGCTCAGAATCTGATCAGTAGCTGTGTTTCCATACAAAGTTGCAAATTTAACTTTTAAATTTGGAATATTGCATAAAACATTTATGAACAGCGTTTCCTTCCCATGTGTTCAAGAGAACAAAATCATCACTTCCTGGTGCAAAATATCAGTAATAAACTAAGTTGATCAATCAGCTCTTTTCCCTCCATCATAAATGAGTGTCGTCTCAGAGCGTCAGGCGAAACACTCACACACACACACACACACACACATCATAAATGAGTGTCGTCTCAGAGCGTCAGGCGAAACACACACACACACACACACACACACACACACATCATAAATGAGTGTCGTCTCAGAGCGTCAGGCGAAACACTCACACACACACACACACATCATAAATGAGTGTCGTCTCAGAGCGTCAGGCGAAACACACACACACACACACACACACATCATAAATGAGTGTCGTCTCAGAGCGTCAGGCGAAACACACACACACACACACACACACACATCATAAATGAGTGTCGTCTCAGAGCGTCAGGCGAAACACTCACACACACACACACACACACATCATAAATGAGTGTCGTCTCAGAGCGTCAGGCGAAACACACACACACACACACACACACACACACATCATAAATGAGCGTCGTCTCAGAGCGTCAGGCGAAACACACACACACACACACACACACACACACACACATCATAAATGAGTGTCGTCTCAGAGCGTCAGGCGAAACACACACACACACACACACACACACACACACACACACACATCATAAATGAGCGTCGTCTCAGAGCGTCAGGCGAAACACACACACACACACACACACACACACACATCATAAATGAGCGTCGTCTCAGAGCGTCACGCGAAACACACGCCTGACACTCTGAGACGACACTCATTTATGATGTGTGTGTGTGTGTGCTGCTGCGCATCCCTGTGTGTGTAATAAGCAGTGTGTGTGTGTGTGTGTGTGTGTGTGTGTACTGCGCGTCCCTGTGTGTGTAATAATCAGAGTGTGTGTGTGTTGTGCATCGCCTATAGGCTCATATTCCTAACACACCTTTTAAATAACACACAAATACTGCACTATTGACTTTAGAGCAGGTGTGTGCTGGTCAATGTCGTTTTCAGTTCCTCACAATAGCAACGCTCCAACAATGCTCCTGAACTCCTGGTGTTCAGACCAGACGCCCATGGGTGAACAGATGCGCCAGTGCATTTGAGATTTAAACACGTGGAGCTGGACGTGAACATGAGAACTGCGTCGAGCTGACACCAGCAGAACACACTCGTGTCACATTATTTGAGATGCTGCGATGCCATTGGACCGCAGGTTAGGCCAGTTATCCAATCACAGCCTCTGCTGAGGGAAAGCCACATGAGGTTTGGAGGGATTTATTCGGCAAATGTTTCCAGCGTATGCGCATGTCTTCTTATCGGATAAAAAAAAAAAGAGCCGCTTTAGTTTTATGTGCATTTTTAGAATTTATGCATTTCTATCCGGCGTTTTGTATGTGATACCTCAAAATGTGCATAAAATAGGAGGATGGAAAGACAGCTATTGACCTTGACCTCATATTTTTATCTTGTTAGAAAGCGAAACCATCTACACAATATGGGGTTTCATTTAATATTTATATCCTCCATTACGATCTCGTCTCGCTGAAAACAGCCATAGCGTTCATGCATTTGGCCGATGCTTTTATCCATTCGAGTTTTATCAGTTCATGCATTCACTGCAAATCAAAGCAATAACTTCAGCATCATAAGAGCCGGTCAGGAAACATGATCCAATGATCGGAGCAGCATTCGGAGAGTAATGAGATCTAAAGTGTGTGTAAGAGCTGAACGCCTGCATTGCTCTCGGACAGGAAACCTGCTGACCGAGTCGGTCTCTCGCCTCACGTGTCCAGCGCATTCATACGGCTGAGCTATTCTGAGCTCTTTCTCCAGCACAGGACAGGAAGTGATGCGTCTAACAGCAACGCTTACAGCTGCGGATTAAACAGATTCTGCTCAATCTGCACATCGAGCCGTTTCATCACTATAAAATATGTTTGGATTGTGTTTTAAATTGTTTAGTAATCAAAAAAAAATTAGTAATGAAAAAACAATTCATTGAAAGTTTAACAAAACATACGATTTTTAGGGCTTTTGAAGATTTTTTTTTTTCACAAATTCCACTTTTTCGGTTTACATTTTTCTGAATTTGTGTTTTAATGTTTAAATTAAATTGTAGTAAATCAAAATTGTAATTAATTAACTGAAATCATGAACCTTATACAATTTAACAACAACTTATTAAAAGACAAAAATTAAATTTTTAATGCCCCATTTAAATCTGTTTTATTTTTTCCTAAAGTTCCATAATCTCTGTTTTAATTTTTCTGAATTGTGTTTAAATGTTTAAATACAATTTTAGTAATCAAAACGCATGTATAATTAATTGAAATCATGAAACGTATGCAATTTAACAACAACTTATTAAAATTAACAGAAAAGACATTAACACCCAATTGAAATCGGTGTTATTTCCCCCCAAAACTCCATGAACTGTGTTTTCATTTTTATGGATTGTTTAAAATAAAATGGTTAAATTAAATTTTAGTGATCAAAAAGAATGTCAAATTAATTTAAATCATGGAACTTTTAAATTTTGGTTAATTTCAGTTTTAGTTAATAAATTGTATTTTTTTAAAGGTTTTTTTCCCCAAATTCAATTTTAAGTTTTGCTGGATTGTGTTTTAATGTTTAAATTACATTGTAGTAATCAAAAACTGTAATTGAAATCATAAACCTTATACAATTTAACAACAATTGATATTAAAAATAACATTTTCGGGCCCTGTGAAAGCCTTTTTATCCCCCCCCCCCCAAATTCCGCTTTTTCCGTTTAAATTTTTCTGGATTGCATTTTAATGGCTTAATAACATTATTATGAATTCATAAAACCTTACATTAATAACATATTATTTTCAAAAACAGTATAAAGCATTAATTTAATGAATCTTTATGTAATTTAAAATCCGTGATTGCGTCCCTGTTTTTCACATCGCAGAAGTCATCTTCATGTTTGCCAACAGACACATCATTGGCTGATCATGATGAGATGAGAGCTGACCCCAGATCAGATGCTGTACCTCAGTGAAGAGCTGCAGAGGAGCTGCTTCGGCTCGCTCGTCCTCCAGATACTGATCCCAGGACCACGGCTTCTTCTTCCCGCTCACTGCCGACAAACACTCAATTATTCAGAGCAAACATCTGCGCTCTCAGCGGATGCTAGGGAGCAATAACACAGATCCGGACATTCATTTTCTCCATAGGGACATTGACTTTTAATGATAACTTATAAACCGTTAAATACTGTGAGCTGTGAGGTTGTCAATCGATGGTTTTTGCTGCTGTTGAAGCCGCCAGCCCACATTATTTCAACTCTTTTTTTTTTATAATTATGTTTGAATTAGTGGTGAAAAACTACATTACCCATGATGCTGTGCAGAAAATTCCACCATTTAGAGCGTCAAAACACACCAAAAGAGCAAATTACAAAATGAATTTCGGGGGGAGAAAAAAAAAGTCATTTTTAATAAATTGTTGTTAAATTGTATACGTTTCATGATTTCAATTAATTAGACGTGCTTTCTGATTACAACTATTTAATTTAACCATTAAAACACAATCAAGAAAAATTTAAATGGAATTTGGGGGATCAAACCTTAAAAATTTACATTTTGGTTAATCTTTTAGTAAATTGTATTTAAGGCTTTATTAAATCAGTTTGTTTTTGTTTTAATTTTGTTTAATTTAGTTTTTTGTTTTAATTTAAATTTGTGGTTTAATGTTTAAATTAAATTGTTGTAATCAAAAAGCACGTGAAATCATGAAACTTACACAATTTCACAACAATTTACTAAAAAAAACTACATTACCCATGATGCTGAAAATTCTCTGCAAAGTCTCAAAACACACCAAAAGAACAAATTACAATGAATTTTGGAAGAAAATATATATATATTTTATAAATTGTTTAAAAATTTAAATGGAATTTAGGGAAAAACTGATTTCATATAGCCTTAAAAATACAATTTATTAAAAGATTAACCAAAATGTAAATTAAGGCTTTTTCCCCAAAATTTCCTTTTAATTTTTCTTGATTGTGTTTTAATGTTTAAATTAAATGGTTGTAATCAGAAATCATGTCTAATTAATTGAAATCATGAAACTTATACAATTTAACATAAAAAACTACATTACCCATGATGCTGTGCAGAAAATTCCACCAATCAGTCTCAAAACACACCAAAAAAAGAGAATGGCGTAAAACCGTCTTCCTACGGTCTCAAAATACTTAAATATAGATATGCATATTTTGCAATAAACTTAAATAGTTTGCTATTTTGCCATGCTTCATGGGATTGTAGTTCTTTCCCGTTCAAATACTTCAAAAGTTTGTAAAGTTGATGACTTTTTAAAAATCCCTATGGGAAAAATGAATAGTATTAAATATGACTATTTCAGATACCCGGTTCAGTTTTTATGAAAGTATGCAAGAAGTTTCTGTTCTACCTTGTGAAGTGGAAACTTTATTCTTCATCTTGACGTCGTCTTTCGGTCGCTCCTGAGAAGGAAGCAGAAAGTCTCGTCACTGATTGGCCTGCACTGAGCTGAAGGTCAGAGGTCACGGTACTCACGCGCAGACTGTACTCGTCCGATGCACTTCTGGGGTTCACACTTGGTTTCTTCCTCTTGCGGTCGTCACCCTGCATCATTAGCGATCGACTCTACGAACACAAACACACCTCACGGTCAGAGTGGCAAACACAGGCTCTCCTGCTCATTTATGTCATCAAAAATACTGTAAAAATGTGAAATATTATTGCAATGTAAAACAGAAAACGTGTGAACATGCAGTGCATCCGGAAAGTACTCACAGCGCTTCACTTTTTCCACATTTTGTTATGTTACAGTCTTATTCCAAAATGGATTAAATAATTTTTTTCCACAATTCTACAAACAATACCCCATAATGACAACGTGAAAGAAGTTTGTTTGAAATCTTTGCAAAGTATGTACATAAGTATTCACAGCCTTTGCCATGACACTCAACATTGAGTTCAGGTGCTCCTGTTTCCACTGATCCTCCTTGAGATGTTTCTACAGCTTTACTGGAGTCCACCTGTGGTAAATTCAGCTGAACGGACATGATTGGGAAAGGCACACACCTGTCTATATAAGGTCCCACAGGTAACAGTGCATGTGAGAGCACAAACCAGGCCATGAAGGCCAAGGGATTGTCTGTAGACCTCCGAGACAGGATTGTATGGAGGCACAGATCTGGGGAAGGGTACAGAAACATTTCTGCAGCATTGAAGCTCCCATGAGCACAGTGGCCTCCATCATCCGTAAATGGAAGTTTGGAACCACCAGGACTCTTCCTAGAGCTGCCGCCCGGCCAAACTGAGCGATCGGGGAGAAGGACCTTAGTCAGGGAGGAAGAACCCGAAGGTCACTCTGACAGAGCTCCAGGAGAACAACCATCTCTGCAGCTCTCCACCAATCAGACCTGTGTGGGAGAGTGGCCAGACGGAAGCCACTCCTCAGGAAAAGG
Source organism: Rhinogobio ventralis (assembly GCA_039654625.1). Classification (NCBI taxonomy): domain Eukaryota; kingdom Metazoa; phylum Chordata; class Actinopteri; order Cypriniformes; family Gobionidae; genus Rhinogobio; species Rhinogobio ventralis. The sequence continues at coordinate 33,140,301 of CM077214.1, forward strand.
CCGCCTGGAGTTTGCCAAAAGGCACCTGAAGGACTCTCAGACCATGAGAAACAAAGATTGAACTCTTTGGCCTGAATGGAGGAAACCAGGCACCGCTCATCACCTGGCCAATCCCATCCCTACAGTGAAGCATGGTGGTGGCAGCATCATGCTGTGGGGGTGTTTTTCAGCGGCAGGAACTGGGAGACTAGTCAGGATCGAGGAAAAGATGAATGCAGCAATGTACAGAGACATCCTTGAGAAAACCTGCTCCAGAGCGCTCTGGAGCTCAGACTGGGGCGAAGGTTCATCTTCCAACAGGACAACGACCCTAAGCACACAGCCAAGATAACAGAGGAGTGGCTACGGGACAACTCTGGGAATGTCCTTGAGTGGCCCAGCCAGAGCCCAGACTTGAACCTGATTGAACATCTCTGGAGAGATCTGAAAATGGGGAACGTTGGTGCACAGCCATCCAACCTGATGGAGCTTGAGCGGTCCTGCAAAGAAGAATGGGAGAAACAGCCCAAAAATAGGTGTGCCGAGCTTTAGCATCATACTCAAAGAGACCTGAGGCTGTGATTGGTGCTAAAGGTGCTTCAACAAAGCATTGAGCAAAGGCTGGGAATACTTATGGATGTGATTTTTTTTTTATTTTTAATAAATTTGCAAAGATTTCAAGCAAACTTTTCACGTTGTCATTATGGGGTATTGTTTGTAGAATTGAGGAAAATAATGAATTTAATCCATTTTGGAATAAGGCTGTAACATAACAAAATGTGGGAAAAGTGAAGCGCTGTGAATACTTTCCGGATGAACTGTATATAGTGAAATATAATTTATTCCTGTGATCAAAGCTGAATTTATCATCATTACTCCAGTCTTCAGTGTCACATGATCCTTCACAAATCATTCTGATATGATGATTTGCTGCTCAAGACACATTTATGATTATTATCAGTGTTGAAAACAGTTTGTATGTTTGTGGAAACTGATACACTTTATGGCAGATGCATCACTCATTCCCCGGGAACTGAACCCGTGACCCTGGCGTTGCGAGCGTGTGTTTGAGCTGCAGGACGTTCATGTTTGGCTCTTTTAAGGATTAGACTGTGAAACACATGTAGTATTTAACTCTCCTGGCTACCTCAAGTCTTCTGACTGCGTGTAGACCTCATTAGGGCCGGCCTGCAGTGATCTGGATTTCCCAGAAGGCCGTTCAGTCTGACTGCGATGGATTACACCGTTTCCAGCGCTAAAGAGTCTCGCAGTGTGTCTGAAGCTCAGAGATCAGGAGCTCCTGCAGACGAACGCTCTCACGACAAGCAGAACTACTTATAGTTGCAAATGCGAATAATATTTTAATTCAAAATATGCACATGCACTCTCATTCAGGTCTAATATGTCGATGATTCAGTTATGAATCATGTGAATGACAGCATATTTTCAATTATAAACATGTGGAGTGGTTTGCATCACTGAATATCACTGTCAGTCGTTTCACATTTCTAACGTAAAACAGTCGTCAAATATGAAATGTTTACGTATCTCACACACCGGTAAAACTAAAGCATCAGCTGTGATTTTAAATGATAAAAGAGCTGCATTGTGATTCATAACTATAATTTTTAACTATTTTTAACTATTATTAAATAAAATAAAATATTTTATTCAAAAAATAAACATTACTATGGAGTATTTAAAAACATATATATATATATTTTACAGAATATCTAACTTTAGATATTCTAACTTAAGAATATCTAAAATTAAACAATGAAGACAAATATTTTGTTTAATATTTTATTTAATGTAAGAATTAAAAAAGTTTTATGTTGGAAAATTAAACAAGACAACTATTAGATGAACTGTAAATAAATTTAATTAATTACATATATATATATATATATATATATATATATATATATATATATATATATATACACACACACACACACACACTTTTATATGAATGTTTTATCGACATGCGTTATAATTTTGTGCATATAATTACTTTAATAAAATCACAGCCTTTTTGATTTGATAATTGCACAAAGCCATATCACGACTTCAGTTTGAATTTTTAACTCATTAAGAGAATAAACATGATCTCTGGCTGTAATAAATGTGTTAATATTTCATAACATATAACAAAGCAACAGCATCATCATCATCATCATCATCATGAAGAAAAGCATCTCATCTGCTGATCAGTCCATAATAACATCATAATTCAGTCCATAAGGAATAAACTGACCGGCTGATATCCGGTCAGGGTTTCATCCCGCATGCGTCCGACTCAAACACATGCTTCATCTGTCCTGGACCAACCAGAGCACAGAGCACACATTCACAGGACCTGAAAGAGACCATCAACATCAGATCACTGCAGTTTCACATACTCATCATCATCAGAATGACCAGAGCGAGAGTGAACACGATTTGTGGAAATCAAACCTCAGACTGAGGGGAGAATGAGAGGAAGAGTGTTTGCTTCAGAAAGTCCCCGAACGAGAGGAAAACACGAGCCATGAGTCACAGATCCGTCATCAGACACTCACCAGGCACTCACCAGGCACACACCAGGCACACACCAGGCACACACCAGGCACACACCAGGCACACACCAGGCACACACCAGGCACTCACCAGGCACTCACCAGGCACTCACCAGGCACACACCAGGCACTCACCAGGCACTCACCAGACACTCACCAGACACACACCAGGCACTCACCAGGCACTCACCAGGCACTCACCAGACACACACCAGGCACTCACCAGGCACTCACCAGGCACTCACCAGGCACTCACCAGGCACTCACCAGGCACACACCAGGCACACACCAGGCACACACCAGGCACACACCAGGCACTCACCAGGCACTCACCAGGCACTCACCAGGCACTCACCAGGCACACACCAGGCACTCACCAGACACTCACCAGACACACACCAGGCACTCACCAGGCACTCACCAGGCACTCACCAGGCACTCACCAGGCACTCACCAGGCACACACCAGGCACTCACCAGGCACACACCAGGCACACACCAGGCACACACCAGACACTCACCAGGCACTCACCAGGCACTCACCAGGCACTCACCAGGCACTCACCAGGCACACACCAGGCACTCACCAGGCACTCACCAGGCACACACCAGGCACACACCAGGCACTCACCAGGCACACACCAGACACTCACCAGGCACTCACCAGGCACTCACCAGGCACTCACCAGGCACTCACCAGGCACACACCAGGCACTCACCAGGCACACACCAGGCACTCACCAGGCACTCACCAGGCACTCACCAGACACACACCAGGCACTCACCAGGCACACACCAGGCACTCACCAGGCACTCACCAGGCACTCACCAGGCACACACCAGACACTCACCAGGCACTCACCAGGCACTCACCAGGCACTCACCAGGCACTCACCAGGCACACACCAGGCACTCACCAGGCACTCACCAGGCACACACCAGGCACACACCAGGCACACACCAGGCACTCACCAGGCACTCACCAGGCACTCACCAGGCACTCACCAGACACACACCAGGCACTCACCAGGCACACACCAGGCACACACCAGGCACTCACCAGACACTCACCAGACACACACCAGGCACTCACCAGGCACTCACCAGGCACTCACCAGGCACTCACCAGGCACTCACCAGGCACTCACCAGGCACACACCAGGCACTCACCAGGCACTCACCAGGCACTCACCAGGCACTCACCAGGCACTCACCAGGCACACACCAGGCACTCACCAGACACTCACCAGACACACACCAGGCACTCACCAGGCACTCACCAGGCACTCACCAGGCACTCACCAGGCACTCACCAGGCACTCACCAGGCACACACCAGGCACTCACCAGGCACTCACCAGGCACTCACCAGGCACTCACCAGGCACTCACCAGGCACTCACCAGGCACTCACCAGGCACACACCAGGCACTCACCAGGCACTCACCAGGCACTCACCAGGCACACACCAGGCACTCACCAGGCACTCACCAGGCACTCACCAGGCACTCACCAGGCACTCACCAGACACACACCAGGCACTCACCAGGCACTCACCAGGCACTCACCAGGCACTCACCAGGCACTCACCAGGCACTCACCAGGCACACACCAGGCACACACCAGGCACTCACCAGACACTCACCAGGCACACAGAAAACCAATCGAGTCACTTTGTGCTCAAAAGTTTGTTTTCATTTAACAGCAAACACATGAGGACAGTTCAGTTTATTTCAGCTCGACACTAATACGCTGTTATTTCCTCCAGAAACTGCAATTACTGAAACTAAAATTAAAATGGAAGGGGGATTTTGAAAATGTTTCCATGTAAATACCCATGAACTGTTTTTCTAAGTTCTGGAAAGTTACATAAAAATAAAGTGGGAAAGGGGAAAAAAGCAACTGAATTGTAAAAGGATGTGTGTTTGAGTGGTGTGTGTCGAGAGCGCATAGAGAATCATGAATTATTCAGCGCATGCACAAAAACACAAAGGCTGAGGAGCATTACAAAAACAAAAAATACAATAAATAAATCAGTAAAGCCAGGCTGACATCAATAAAAATAAAAATAATCCGAAATAACTAGTTTATCAAATCTGGACTATTCAGACTCGAAGAATAAAACCAGCAACAGATCTGAACATTAAACTGACACGCCGCAAACTAAAACATTAAAACATTTCGGTTAACTGAAACAGAGCCGAAATAAAGTAAAATATTAATATTAGCTGAAACACAAACTCAAAATTAGAAATGTTGCCTTGAAGTTTAAACTGAAGCACTAAAATTATTAACTGGAAATAAATCAGACTAAAACTGAAATTGAAATAAAAATAAATTAAACCTGAATGGCAATATTTAAAATAAAGCACATAACGAAATGACTAAAAATGTAACACAAATTATCATGAAAACTCAAAATATAAAAATAAAAGCAAACACAAAACATTAATAAAACTTTGAGCCGCACGATTCTGGAAAATGAGATCAGATTCTCCCACGATTCTGAACAGACAATATTTCAATTACTAGAGGTTCTGACAAATATGAATGGCTGCAGTCTATTTAAAAAATATCTAAATAATTTGAATTAATCATTTTTAAATGTAATTTTTAAACGTCACAGATGTATATTGACGGAGTAATCACTGTTGTGTAGAGGAGGGTCAGAATGACCGTTCACCTGAGATCTGGAGCCAAATTACAGGGGTGTAACCATGACTTTAGAAAGATGGCAGCTTCATTATTGTATTTTGTCACAGAGATTGGTAGATCTATTAGTGAAATCTGTTGACTTTATCAATCTGTGTTGCATTATATGCCAACGGTGACCGTTCAACAATGGGAAATAAGCACTTCTTGTGTGTTTGTGCCTCAAGTTTGAATGCCTGTAACTCAAGAAGTATTAAAGATATCTTAATATCAGTGGTGGGCCTTCTCTGCTGGCCTAAACACTATCAGAATCACTGACTTCAATTCTTATATATTTTTCCATGAATGTGTGTCCCAATAGTCTATTCACTTAATTTAATAGCTTTTCTCTTGGTTGCGTTGCTTTCAGTAGTGTTTATGTTAGAGCTTTTATCCAATCATATTTCAGCCATCATGTGTTGCCAGGGTCAAAGAAATCTGCCTTGAGGCCTTCAGAATCAATAGTACGGACGCCTCTAGCTTAAAATAAATGGCAATGAAACTGTGCGCTTTAACCAATCAGATAATACATCAGATTTCGAGTTGGCGACACCGAGGCCATCTAGCAGGCGTACAATAACGTCTGCATTTTCACGTCCTTTGATTGGATGGTCAGAGAGCATACTATACGGTCCCTGGCTGAATCTGAAATCGCCCCCTAAACCCTCATTCACTATTCCCTAATTAGTCCACTTGAAGGAGCGAATGAAAACGAGTGAGTGAATCCGGACAGCTGTGTGTACATCAGCTGTACACTCATTATTGCGGTGCATTGTGGGATTGAGTGAGTGCACTCAATAACGTCCACTATGGTTTCGGACACCACTACAAATGGCTGTCACTTCAAATAATGCCCTATTTGAGGGTATAGAGGGCGATTTCGGATTCTGCCCGTGTCCACTGCTTCTGTCGAGCGACATTCTCAGCCCTAAAGCGAATTAAAACATATGCCAGAAATAAGACTGGACAGACTCGACTTTCAGCAAATTTAAGTCTTCTTGAGGAAAGAAAGGAGGATGGATTTTGTGTACAAATAATCAGTAGCCTAGTTTTGGTGAGTAGGCTATAATGCATTTGATTTTTAAATTATAGGTACAGTCAACTCTGGCTAATCCAGACACGTTTTTAACGTGATGAAAATATGATGACATTTTTTTTTTCTTGTAGCCTAAATTTATAACCAAAAATTATTTGTATTGTTTTCGTTATTATTTTCAACATTTTCATGCTATCAAAATTGTGAGGTTTTTTTTTGTTTGTTTTTTAATGTGGGTTTAAATATTTTTAAATGGAAAACGCTTTGTATTATCATTGAACCTCACCTGAAAGAAATTTGTCATAAACCGTTTTCTTTCCTTAGAATTTGCACAAAAAAACCCACACAATTTGCTTTAATTTCAAATCCACTGGGAAACCGTAATTGCTGGGGTTTCCGTGGTCGGAGAACTCCACTACAAAAATGCATGGAAAACCCGGAATGGATGACTTCATGGCGATGATGTACGTGGCGCTGCTGTGGCGCCCTGTTATACTGCGTTTCTGTATAATATTGATGGTTTCTATAGCCGTGGCGTCATAATGATCTTATTAAGAGGTGGATTAATTCAAGTAGGACACCACTGAAGGCCATGGGGTGAAATGCACGGCCCACCACTGCTTAATATTCTTTTAGATTATAGTTCTTAACAATTTCTTTTGGTTTCTTCATTTTTAAGGCCCTCGATGGTTCAGTCTCAGAGATATGGAGATCTTGATGCGGCTCCAGGAGTAAACTGGTCAATTCAGTGGTTTTCAGTGGCCAAAACCCAAATGTGCATCACTTTGCACACAGTTCATGATTTTTTCCTTTTAAAGAGGAATATCTGAAGAACAAATAATGTTGAAACTAGAAATGCATCAGCTCAATTGCACAGAACATTCCTGTCTGAGTGACATAAGTATTGTTTGTCCATAGTTTGCATGCCTGTTACTCTAACAGTATTCAAGATATCTTAATATCCTTCTAGATTCTCTTTCTTAATAAACTTTTCTTTTGAAAACTTCATTTTCAAGGCCCTATATAGTTCAGTGCCGTAGATATGGGGATCTCAAAGCAGCTCCGTGTTCAAACTTTTGAATTTGACCCATTTTCAATAGTCAAGAACCAAATGTAGGTAACTTTTTACACAGATGATAGTTATTGTGTTTAAAGAAGAATGTCTGAAGAACAAATAGAGGGAAACAAAATAAATCTCTAGTTTCAGCGTTATCAGAACAACAGTTCAACACACCTCTCTGACCAAACATTACATGTCTTCAGTTCAATTCAAGAAGTGTTAAAGATATCTTAATGTCATTTTAGATTTTTGTTCTTATGAAATCTTAACTTTTAAGACCCTATATGGTTCAATCTCATAGATGTAGGGATGTCAATGCGGTAATGTGTAGTTATGATACTGCGTATTTGAACTCTTGGTGGCTTCAGATGCTGTTAAAATGAACAAAATCCCATCTTCCAAATATCCCTGAAACTGATTCAAATATAGATTCTTATAAATACACTTTTGAGAGCAAGTTAATGTGCCTCAACTTGACCATTTTCAGTTGATTTTTGGAGTTATGTTTTATGCTATTCTTTTTATAGAGGGAAACAAGATCCATTTCTGGTTTAAACATTATTTATTCTTCAGACATTCCTCTTTAAATGCAACAAGTATCAGCTGTGTGCAAAGTGACCCACATTTAGTTTTCGATCACTGAAAATGGTGAACACGGAGCTGCTTTGAGATCCCCATATCTACGGCACTGAACTATATAGGGCCTTGAAATGAAGATTTCAAAAGAAAAGTTTATTAAGAAAGAGAATCTAGAAGGATATTAAGATATCTTGAATACTTCGGAAAAACAATACTTATGTCACTCAGACAGGAATGTTCTGTGCAATTGAGCTGATAGAAAAACACAAGATGCGTTTCTAGTTTCAACATTATTTGTTCTTCAGATATTCCTCTTTAAATATAAAAAGTATCAGCTGTGTGCAAAGTGACCCACATTTGGGTTTTGACCACTGAACTTTGCCATTTTACTCATGGAGCCGCATTAGGATCTCCATATCTCTGGGTCTGAACTATCGAGGGCCTTAAAAATGAAGAAACCAAAAGAAAAGTTTGTTAAGAACTAGAATCCAAAAGGATATTAAGATATCTTTAATACTTCTTGAGTTACAGGCATTCAAACTTGAGGCACAAACACACAAGAAGTGCTTATTTCCCATTGTTGAACGGTCACCGTTGGCATATAATGCAACACAGATTGATAAAGTCAACAGATTTCACTAATAGATCTACCAATCTCTGTGACAAAATACAATAATGAAGCTGCCATCTTTCTAAAGTCATGGTTACACCCCTGTAATTTGGCTCCAGATCTCAGGTGAACGGTCATTCTGACCCTCCTCTACACAACAGTGATTACTCCGTCAATATACATCTGTGACGTTTCATATTCTGGCTTTCATCACTATTTATGCTTGTCTTTATTCAGAAAAAAATAACAAAATTTAAAAAATTTGAGCCGGGGACCTCTGGTTGAGTTGACAATACACTTCGGCATCATATAAAGAAATAATACAAATAATAAAGACTGTTTCATATCTACACATGACAACGGCTCTCTCTGGATCAGACACAGATCTGAATGTTCGCACTTGTTGAAGGTTTAAGAGCTGAATCGCTGTCATTTAGGAATAAGATTGCGTGAGTGTTTGATTCAAGATCACAGTCTTAGTGATTAATCATGAAGCTCTAAATAAAACTATAATAAAATAACATCCCAAACAACCCAGAGCAGCTTTAACATCTAACTTATATTCTGAATCTCAGTTTCCTCCGCATGGAAACAGTGAGCAACATCTTCCCAGAATCTGATATAATGCATTTCTAACAGAGAATCTCCCAGCATCCTTCACTCCCTTCAGAGAAACGTGCATCGATGTCAGCAGAACTCAGAGCCGGACGGCTGCCATTCTCGCTCTGCTTTCCTCTCATTGAAATCTCAAACAATGGAAATATTGTGGTGCGATTCAGTCATTTTATCCCTTAGACGAGTGTGTTCCTCTGACAGAAGCTCAAACACAATCTGAGTCAACAGAACAACAGATTGTTCACTCACAAATCATTCGTTCATCATTCAAACCTTTCGGAGTTTTTCTTCTGTGGAAAGGAGAAGTTTTAAAGTCCAAGTCGTGCAATTACAATAAATCCCAAAAAAACACCATAAAGCATCATAGCAAAAGCACAAATGACTCATCTCAAGAGAACGGAGTCATCTTTATGAGAGAAAGAGAGTCAGTTTGATATGCACTCTATTGCCAAAAGTTTTGGGACGCCTGCCTGTACATGCACATGAACTTCCCATTCTTAATCCGTAGGGTTTAATATGGAGTTGGCCACCCTTTGCAGCTATAACAGCTTCAACTCTTCTGGGAAGGCTTTCCACAAGGTTTAGGAGTGTGTTTATGGGAATTTTTGACCATTCTTCTAGAAGCACATTTGTGAGGTCAGGCACTGATGTTGGACGAGAAGGCCTGGCTCGCAGTCTCCGCTCTAATTCATCCCAAAGGTGTTCTATCGGGATGAGGTCAGGACTCTGTGCAGGCCAGTCAAGTTCCTCCACACCAAACTCGCTCATCCATGTCTTTATGGACCGACGCTTTGTGCACTGGAGCACAGTCATGTTGGAACAGGAAGGAGCCATCCCCAAACTGTTCCCACAAAGTTGGGAGCATGAAATTGTCCAAAATGTCTTGGTATGCTGAAGCATTAAGAGTTCCTTTCACTGGAACTAAGGGGTCAAGCCCAACCCCTGAAAAACAACCCCACCCCATAATCCCCCCTCCACCAAACTTTACACTTGGCACAATGCAGTCAGGCAAGTCCCGTTCCCCTGGCAACCGCCAAACCCAGACTGGTCGATTGGGATTGCAGACAGAGAAGTGTGATTGGTCACTCCAGAGAACACGTCTCACTGCTCTAGAGTCCAGTGGTGGCGTGCTTTACCCCACTGCATCCCACGCTTTGCATTGCCCTTGGTGATGTAAGGCTTGGATGAGCTGCTCGGCCATGGAAACCCATTCCATGAAGCTCTCTACACACTGTTCTTGAGCTCATCTGAAGGCCACAGAAGTTTGGAGGTCTGGAGCTATTGACTCTGCAGAAAGTTGGCGTCTTCTGCGCACTGTGTCCCTCAGCATGCGCTGACCCCGCTCTGTGATTTTACGTGGCCTATCACTTCGTGGCTGAGTTTCTTTTGTTCCCAATTGCTTCCACTTTGTTATAATCCCACTAACAGTTGAGCGTGGAATATTTAGTAGTGAGGAAATGTCAGGAATGGACTTATTGCACAGGTGGCAACCTATCATGGTACCACGCTTGAGTTCACTGAGCTCCTGAGAGCGACCCATTCTTTCACTAATGTTTGTAGAAGCGTCTGCATGCCTAGTGCTTGATTTATACATCTGTGGCCATGAAGGGATTGAACACCTGAACTCAGGGATTTGGAGGGGTGTCCCAATACTTTTTCCAATATAGTGTATGTACAAATCAATATTTGGATTCAGACCTTTTTGAATTGGTTGATTCACTTCTCAAAGTCGGATTGAGTTCAACTCACGGTTTAATGAACTCTAATGACTGAAAAATAGATATGAACAGGGCCGTCGCTAGTGGGGTGAAATGTGGTGACAATTATAGGGGCCCCCACTGCCCAGGGGCCCACTGAATCCAGTAGTTATGCTATATATTTCCCTACTCTTATGAATCATTATAGCATATATGTATTTGTATGCCTGATAGTTCAATGATAACCACAAAAACATGCAATTTTGTTAAAGAAATTTTCTAAATCTCCTCTCTCCCCCCTCCCTAAAAAATGGTTTAGTCTGATGGTTATTAATTATTTCAGCTCAGTTAGCGGCAAACAGCAGAGAGACCCAATAAAACCGCAAGTCCCACCCCAGCTAGTGAACAGGACCAATCATAGTTGAGGCTGCTCCGAGAACAGTTGAAATTAGAAGTATAAAGTTACAGTGGAAGTGAGACTGACTGAAAATGTAAGGAAAAAACCTGGGTACCAGTAACATCATAAAAAGGAAAGGGATCCAAGGAAAACTGCTCAAGTCTATCAAAACGTTCTTTAACGTTAACATTCTTTTAAACGTTCTCATCTCTGTATACATGCGCGGCGCTCACCGCCCGAACGATTACGTGCTCAAAGTCCCCGTCTTTTGCGCTATTATATAGTTTGTTGGTTTGTAAAACATGCGTGTCACAAGGATTACAGACTTGCCCGCTGCTGATGTGATATTTTTAACAAAAAAAAAAAACACGAATGCAACTGTTGATGGATACATTTATTAGCTTAAAATAGCACATTATCGTCATCAAAAATCAAAAAAGACAGTGAGAAACTTTTTTTATTTTACATTTGACTGCATCCTTTTTTCATTTGTGAATATCTATCTAAACATATATTATATTGCTGGTATGCCTACTTTAAAAAAGTTGATTTGATCATTTTATCAGTTTCTTGTCGTTTGTTGTCTTGCATAGGCCTAATTGCTTAATGCCATTCTATGATATACTATTTATATACAACTTGTATAGGCTATAAAATAAGTAAAACCAATTTATTTGCATTTATTTATTTGTCTGTTTAGTTATTTTGTAAGAAATCCTTATTAGGTGCATGGCACCAGATGTGGGCCTCCATGCCTGTATCATATAGGCCTACCGTTACCATATATATACCGTATATGAAATGAGCGGAGGGCGGAGGCCGACATCAATGATTCCCTAGCAACGGCCCTGGATATGAATCTTATGAAGCTTTCATCTAGGGTTGGGTACCGTTCACAATTTAACCGGTACCGGTACCTGAAATTCAGTACCGGTACCCAACGGTACCTTTTTTTGGTACTTTAGGGATACATCAATAACTGTGCAGAAACTGTAAGTCATTTATAGAAGTGTTATTGACATTATGCCAGAGCTGCCTTGGTCTGCCATCGTCTGTGAGGTTTGTTCACTGTAATATTTACCAGTAAATAGTAGGCTACTAGCTACTTCATTAACTGAATTCATCAAAACAACCATATTATTACTTTTTCTTTTTAATTCAATTTCTATGAAAAGATTTCCCACAAATTCTGTGTTGTGCATTTACTGAAGACATTCATTTATCTTTTAATTTAATGAAACTTTGTCAAACAAAGCTGCACAAATGAGCTTTATACCGTTAAAATTAAAACATGCAAGAAAAATTGTGATATATTACTTAAAAAATAAAGTTGAGATCTAAATTCTACTGTACAACAGTAATATATTTGTCAAGTTAAACCGGACTTTTATTTTGACGGGCTGCCGTGAAGAGCTTTGAGTTTGTGTGTGTTTATGACGTGACGGGAGTTTTTCTCAAATGAAACGGTAAAATGCTCATGAAGTGACTCTCAGAGCGGCTCTGGAGATGAAGTTCATGTCCTCGTATGAGATGGAAACACGCGACCGTCACGTGTGTGTGTGTGTGGTCAATAAACTGCGGGCCAGCGCCATTCATTCACACAGGATTCGTATTTAAATAGTCTTTGCTATTCACAGACACTACTCTATATCACCAGATGCGTTCTCAGGTACCGAAAGTGGGTACCGATTGATTTCCTGTGAATCTGTCCTCGGTAGTACCGACGTAATTCGGTCGGTGCCCTTAAAAGTACCGAGTTCGGTACCCAACCCCACTTTCATCACAATATCTCCACAGAAGAGAAACTGCCTGTTGTATGTGATTTTAATCTCTGACGCGACGACACGTGCAGAACGACTCAAACACAAGATGACGATCAGATAAAACGTAATAACCGTCTGACGAGGCAGAAAAGTGAAGCTCTTATGAAACTTCAGATGAAATAAAAGAGATAAATTAAGATTTAACCTACAAAATGAAGCAGAGCACGAACCACAGATCACACACACACACACACACACCTCTGTTAGTCTGCAGAACAAGCAAAACATCAACACATGCAATACAGCCGCAACAACACCTTGTTACTCCATCAGAAAGTGAAGCATGAACAGTAAAGACTGTATGAACATTTATATCTGTGTCGAGACGAGACACGAGCGAGTGTCGCTGCTCATAAACACAGAGCAGGAAGTGATGTGTGTGTGGGAGACATTCAGCAGGAAACATGTAAACAACTTCCTGCATTCAAATCCAGACAGTGTGTGTGTGAGAGTGTATGTGTGTAACAGTGAGTGTGTGTGTGTGTGTGTGTGTGTGTGTGTGTGAGAGAGTGAGAGCGAGTGTGTGTGTGTGTGTGTGAGAGAGTGTGAGTGTGTTAAAGTGAGTGTATGTGTGTAAGAGCGAGTGTGTGTGTGTGTGTGAGTGAGTGTGTAACTGTGTGTGTGTGAGAGCGAGTGTGTGCGTGTGTGAGAGCGAGTGTGTGTGTGTAACAGTGAGTGTGTGTGAGTGAGTGTGTGTGTGTGTGAGAGAGTGAGAGCGAGTGTGTTTGTGTGAGAGAGTGTGAGTGTGTTAAAGTGAGTGTGTGTGTAACAGTGAGTGTGTTAAAGTGAGTGTGTGTGTAACAGTGAGTGTGTGTAACAGAGTGTGTGTGTAACAGAGTGTGTGTGTAACAGTGAGTGTGTGTGAGTGAGTGTGTGTGTGTGTGTAACAGTGAGTGTGTTAAAGTGAGTGTGTGTGTAACAGTGAGTGTGTTAAAGTGAGTGTGTGTGTAACAGTGAGTGTGTGTGTAACAGTGAGTGTGTGTAACAGAGTGTGTGTGTAACAGTGAGTGTGTGTGAGTGAGTGTGTGTGTGTGTGTAACAGTGAGTGTGTTAAAGTGAGTGTGTGTGTAACAGTGAGTGTGTTAAAGTGAGTGTGTTTGTAACAGTGAGTGTGTGTAACAGAGTGTGTGTGTAACAGTGAGTGCGTGTGTGTGTGTGAGTGAGTGTATGTATGTAACAGTGAGTGTGTGTGATAGTGAGTGTGTTATGGGCAGGTTTAGGGGTAGGGTTAGTGTGTGTAAGGGGAGAGAATATACAATGTGTATAGTATAAAAACCATTACGTCCATCAAATGTGTGTGTGTGTGTGTGTGTGTGTGGGGGGGGGGTGTGTTTATTGTATGTGTGAGTAAATCCAGATGAAAGTCTAACTGTAACTGTAACCCTCTCAGAGCTCCTGATCTCCATCCACACACACGTCACTAAAGCCACTGCAGATCTTCAGGTGCCGTTTATTCTAATGCTTTCACCAGCTCTCTATTCCTGTAACTAACACTGACACTGACAGTTTAACACAACACACAACACACACAACATGCAAAACATCACACATCTCTAACAAAAGCAAACACTTCATTCAAAACTCTTCTAGAAATGGTGTTTTTGTGCATTAACACACACCAAACTACACACAGATGTGAAACACGCTCGTTCAGTGTGCAGTGGAGTGGACACACACACACACACACACAAAGCTGCTTTGTGTCCATCTGTATTGTGTAAAGCGCTACAGAAATAAAGCATATGCATATTCAGAATATATTTACAAACAGAAACGCAAAGGAGGAAAAATGTATTTCTTTGTGAAAACACTGAGTTTTGATTGTAAGTGATTATGAGTGTTTTCACACAGGATGATGATTTTATATCATCAGGAAAACAATAAACTCTAAAACTTGTACAATAAAAACTCTTTTAATACTGTATATACAAAATTGATAGCAAATATGAAGTAACGTAAAATTCAACAGGTGCAGGAGCTCGCAATGATTCCTTCTGAATCTATGAAACACACACACACACACACAACATCCATGATGAGAGCAGGAAAATGGCGACTTCACCACACAAACAAGTAAATACATGTGATGACACACACACACACACACACACACAGAGAGAGAGAGAGAGAGAGAGAATCAGAAGAGTTACAATGTAACACTGGCGCGCGCGCGTCATCAGTTGACGGGAAACACTGTAACGCACATCAAACACACACACACACACACACACACACACACACACACACACGAGCGATACGTGTTCATCTGGACTGCCTTTAAACAGCAGAAACACACAGATTAGCCGAACAGCATTAACATTAACACACACACACGACTGCCGCTGCGACACACACACACACACACACACACACACACACACACACACACACTCTCACTCCGTGAGGCCGATCGAACACACACGAGCTCAAACTCTGCTCTTATTAAGGAATATTTCTTACCCGCACGAGCCCGAGATCCGACAGACGCGCTGACAGCACTGACGAGTGCGCATGCGCAGCAGAGCCCTCTGGAGGAGGAGACAGGTGGCACACACATGACCAACATTTCTATTATTTATGCTTTGAACATGAATAAAGAAAAACATTTAGAATATTCTGAACTGGAACTGATGGATGATGAAGTCACAGAACCAAACACAAAATATTATCCCCTCAGAAATTGAGAACTTTCTTAATAATAACAATTTATCATAATACTGAATTATTAGCCTATTATTAGCAATACGAAGAAAATGTTAAAGCGTTGAGGGAACACTGATAATGAATAAATATGATTTTACTTATCTTTTCTATCACTGGTCATTAAAACACTTACACCTCCGTCAGTCACAGATCTGTTATATACCATCATAAATATCTCTATTGCAGATTCTCCATGATGTGCATGTAATGAATGTATTAAATCATATTATATTATATTGCATATTATATTATATAAATTGTATTAAATTATATATGACATTATATTATATTAATTATATTGTATTATATTATATATTATTTTATATTATATTATATATTACATTATAATATATTATATTAAATTATATAATATTAATTATATTGCATTATATTATATAATATTAAATTATATTAATAACATTGTATTATATTATATTATATTACATTACATTATATTGTATTGTATATTACAGTACATTATATTAAATATATTATATTATATTAATTATATTATATTATATTATATGAGCCATATCACACTCGTAGCCATGAGATATGGCTGTATATCAGCACGGCTGTGATTCGGCCGAAGGTAATCACTGATATACAGTCATGTCGCACGGCTACGAGTGTGATATTGCGTTTATACAACAGTTCGACGGCACAAGGGAGTAAATAAACTACTTCCTTCCGCCACGGATTCACGTCTCAAGTTGACAGTTTGACAGTCGAGCTCGAGCCTCCGTCACTGATTCTGAAACATCACTTTATAGCATTCATTCGTCAGCTCGATGTCCATAATATTATATCCATGTTTGAATGTCTGCTGAGGAAAGCCATATCTTTGTCTTTGTCCTTTTAAAAGATTGACAAAACAGCGCCATCTAGTGGTGTAATAATGAAACTGTCACTGAAGTCGACTATTACTATCACTGACGGACCCTTTCTCAATACCAAATACGGCATATTATTTATATAAAATAATATTTATTGAACAGTAATATTAAAAACAACAACAATATCCATTATAAAAGATAATAGGAAATAAACACAAGCAAACAATTCAGTCAAACGTACAAAAGCAGCGCTCTAGCCAGCGATCTAGGCCATTCATACAGTTAAATATAGCCTAAATATAAAAGTATGAAACTTAATTTTCCCCTTAACCCAAATCGATTTGTTCTGGAACATGTTATAGATTAATAAACCCAAAGATTGCCCGTTTGATATACCCCAGATTAATTATATCTCATGTTTATCCACTGTCTACATACAGTGTCGAAGGAGTGTCCGAGATGAAGCTGTTCTCTGCGGGTACACGAGCACTGAACGGCCGCTGGACGGCCTGGAGCTCACATCTGCGAAAGCGTCTGAACTAATCTTAAAATAGGCGCTATGTTTATATGTGAGTCACATATTTGAGGTCCAAATAACTACATTCTCGACTAAAAAACTGTTAAAACTACATTTCGTGACACAACAACAGTATTTTTAAAACGATTTGCTGCAAGCGGAGTGATACAAACGGTGAAACGGTTTGAGTGCCGATACAGGGTGAATATCAGCCAATCAGATTCAAGAACCAGAAAGAACTGTTGGATAAATTATATTATATTATATTATATTATATTATATTATATTATATTATATTTTATTATATTATATTATATTACGTTATATATATTATATTATATTTTATTATATTATATTATATTATATTATATTATATTTTATTTTATTTTATTTTATTACATTACATTACATTTTATTATTTTATATTATATTTTATTATATTATATTATATTATA
>CM077214.1:33160353-33170353 GCA_039654625.1 Rhinogobio ventralis
ATTATATTATATTATATTATATTATATTTTATTTTATTATATTATATTACATTATATTATAATACGTTATATTTATTATATTATATTATATTATATTATATTTATTATATTATATTATATTATATTATATTATATTTTATTATATTGTATTATATTATATTATATTATATTATATTATATTTTATTATATTTTATTTTATTTTATTTTATTTTATTTTATTTTATTTTATTTTATTACATTACATTACATTACATTTTATTATTTTATATTATATTTTATTATATTATATTATATTATATTACATTACATTATATTATATTACATTTTATTATATTATATTATATTATATTACATTTTATTATATTATATTATATTATATTATATTATATTATATTATATTGTATTACATTTTATTTTATTATATTATATTATATTTTATTTTATTTTATTTTATTATATTACATTATATTATAATACGTTATATTTATTATATTATATTATATTATATTTTATTATATTATATTTTATTATATTATATTATATTGTATTACATTTTATTATATTATATTAAATTATATATATTTTTTATTTTTTATTATATTACATTATATTATAATACGTTATATTTATTATATTATATTATATTATATTATATTATATTATATAATATTTTATTATATTATATAATATAATATTTTATTATATTATATTATATTATATTATATTACGTTATATTTATTATATTATATTATATTATATTACATTATGTTTTATTATATTATATTATATTATATTTTATTATATTATATTATATTACATTTTATTATATTATATTAAATTATATATTTTTTATTTTTTTATTATATTACATTATATTATAATACGTTATATTTATTATATTATATTATATTATGTTATATTATATTATATTGTATTATATTTTATTATATAATATTTTATTATATTATATTATATTACGTTATATTTTTTATATTATATTATATTATATTATATTACGTTATATTTATTATATTATATTATATTTTATTATATTATATTATATTACGTTATATTTATTATATTATATTATATTATATTATATTATATTATATTATATTTTATTATATTATATTATATTTTATTATATTATATTATATTATATTACGTTATATTTATTGTATTATATTATATTATATTATATTACATTACATTACATTACATTACATTATATTATATTATATTATATTATATTATGTTTGTTCAGTGAAGTTCATGATGTTCTCCAGCAGAGGGCGGTAGAGTCGTAGAGCTGATCATGATGTGTAATGTAATGTTATTTTCTCTACTGTAAAAACTGCTCATTTATTTATTTGGTTTGTTTATGAGAACCATATGGATCTATATGAGTTTATCTGAGAGCAGTGTCTTAATGCACAGACAGAGAAGAGCCGTTCTCACAGTCCCTGACCGTTATGATTCTGATCCAGATCGTAATTCATCTGAATATAATCTGTCATAAATCATGCAGCAGCTTCAGGGTTAAACCAGCACAATCACACAGATAATAAAAATATCAGAACAATAATTCAAACTCTATCCAAAGTCAACACGTCATTGATCAGGATCGGAGATTGAGAGGTCAAAGGTCAGTGTTGGGAAACCTGCACATGCCGGAGACGCCTCAGATTGTGTTGTTGATTCACTGTGTGTGTTTGTGTGTGTGTGGTTCATGCACTCACTGGGACTCGAGTGTGTGTGTGTGTGTGTTTTATAACACTCATAAACATTCCTTCACACAGCGTAAAACACACAGAACACACTTCCTGTACGAGGATCTCGTGCTTCACATTTCTTTCTAACAGGAATTTCACTTGATGCAAAATACATATTCATAATGTGTCCATAACTCTTAAAACAGAAACTAAACATTTACATCACTTGGAAATACATAATTAATAAATATTAAATTAAATAAATTGAAGTACTAAAATAAAAACACTCCCACATTCCACACACTCACACACACACACACACACACACTCTCACACACACTCACACACACACACACACTCACACACACACACACACACTCACTCACACACAAACACACTCACTCACTCACACACACTGCAGGTGTTGGAGGTGTTTCTGATGATCTGTGTGAAGAGTGTTTGACTAAGTGACCGGAGTATTGAGAAATCCGTCCTTTAGTAAAAGCAGCTGTAAACATTAGAGGAGGAGAGGCGTGTGTAAGGCCGTTATCTCCAGCAGGAATGAGGGATCAGGGGTCGGAATATCTTGGAACATTCCAGAATCCTGTGTTGATTTCTGCAGTTACACTCCTGAGAGCAAACGCTGCAGAACCCAGAGATATCGTGTCTCAGACAGCAGAGCCGTGCTCGCAACCGCAGGGTCATGGGCTCGAGCCACACACTCACACACTCACACTCACACACTCACACACTCACACACACACTCACACACACACACACACACTCGAGTCCCAGCGAGTGCATGAACCACACACACACACATACACTCGAGTCCCAGTGAGTGCATGAACCACACACACACACACTCGAGTCCCAGTGAGTGCATGAACCACACACACACACGAGTCCCAGTGAGTGCATGAACCACACGCTCACACACACACACTCACAGACACACTCGAGTCCCAGTGAGTGCATGAACCACACGCTCACACACACACACTCACACACACACTCGAGTCCCAGCGAGTGCATGAACCACACACACACACACACTCGAGTCCCAGTGAGTGCATGAACCACATGCTCACACACACACACTCGAGTCCCAGTGAGTGCATGAACCACACGCTCACACACACACACACTCGAGTCCCAGCGAGTGCATGAACCACACACACACACACACTCGAGTCTCAGTGAGTGCATGAACCACACGCTCACACACACACACACTCACACACACACTCGAGTCCCAGTGAGTGCATGAACCACACACACACACTCGAGTCCCAGTGAGTGCATGAACCACACACTCACACACACACTCGAGTCCCAGCGAGTGCATGAGCCACACGCTCACACACACACACTCACACACACACTGGAGTCCCAGCAAGTGCATGAACCACACACTCACACACACACACTCACACACACACTCGAGTCCCAGCAAGTGCATGAACCACACGCTCACACACACACACTCACACTCGAGTTCCAGTGAGTGCATGAACCACACGCTCACACACACACTCACGCACACATTTGAGTCCCAGTGAGTGCATGAACCACACGCTCACACACACACACTCACACGCACACTCACACACACATTTGAGTCCCAGTGAGTGCATGAACCACACGCTCACACACACACACTCACACACACACACACACTCACACACACACTCACACACACACTTGAGTCCCAGCGAGTGCATGAACCACACACACACACACTCGAGTCCCAGTGAGTGCATGAACCACACACACACACGAGTCCCAGTGAGTGCATGAACCACACGCTCACACACACACTCACAGACACACTCGAGACCCAGCGAGTGCATGAACCACACACACACACATACTCGAGTCCCAGTGAGTGCATGAACCACACACACACACACACACACACTCGAGTCCCAGTGAGTGCATGAACCACATGCTCACACACACACACTCACACACACACTCGAGTCCCAGTGAGTGCATGAACCACACACACTCACACACACACTCGAGTCCCAGCGAGTGCATGAACCACACACACACACACACTCGAGTCCCAGTGAGTGCATGAACCACACGCTCACACACACACACACTCGAGTCCCAGCGAGTGCATGAACCACACACACACACACACTCACACACACACTCGAGTCCCAGTGAGTGCATGAACCACACACACTCACACACACACTCGAGTCCCAGCGAGTGCATGAACCACACACACACACACACTCGAGTCCCAGTGAGTGCATGAACCACACGCTCACACACACACACACTCGAGTCCCAGCGAGTGCATGAACCACACACACACACTCGAGTCTCAGTGAGTGCATGAACCACACGCACACACACACTCACACACACACTCGAGTCCCAGTGAGTGCATGAACCACACGCTCACACACACACTCGAGTCCCAGCGAGTGCATGAGCCACACGCTCACACACACGAGTCCCAGCAAGTGCATGAACCACACGCTCACACACACTCACACACACACTCGAGTCCCAGCAAGTGCATGAACCACACGCTCACACACACACACTCACACTCGAGTCCCAGTGAGTACATGAACCACACGCTCACACACACACTCACACACACATTTGAGTCCCAGTGAGTGCATGAACCACACGCTCACACACACACACTCACACACACACTCGAGTCCCAGTGAGTGCATGAACCACACACTCACACACACACACTCACACACACACTCGAGTCCCAGTGAGTGCATGAACCGATGACGGCTGTGCCAACAGATGCCAACTCATAAATAATGCGTATGATCCTGCTAATGGCTCACACACACACACACACACAAACACTCTGTGATATATGATATTTCATCATTCGTTCAGTGCCGTATGGCTCTATGCTGTGGGTCAGTGTCATTGGTTTGCGTTGAGTGTGTGTTATTGTGAGCGCAGGCTAACCTCAGGGTATTGTATGTTTACTCAGGCCCGCTCTCCTGTCCTCGCTCTGAAAGGAAAGGGAAAGGTCGGAGGTCGGAGGTCGCAGGAAGCGTCAGACAGAGACAGGCGAGATCCTCCAGGGCCGTGTGGCACCAGCGCCCGCTCGAGTTTCCCAGAGATCCCGTGAAACGGAGCCACAGTCAAGCTCTTTGTGTATAAGAGGTTTGAGTTTATTTCAGTGGAGTTTCTCCTCGGACTTGGTTCCCTGTGAGTTCATGATGGATCCGGCCTGGAAATTTGGCAGCCAGGTGAGTTCCGGAAATCTGAGAGTGGACACTAAACACAGACACACTCGCACAACACACACTCTTCCTGTGAGCGTTAGAGGAGCGTCAGCTTCAGATCCGAGCGGATCACATGATTAAAGTCACCATGAAACACAATTCTTGTTTTTTATGGAATATTACAGTTTTTGCCTATTGCTTGAACACTATAGACACAAGCTTAGACCAAAGTTACAAAACTTGAAGCTTTTGTTACTATACCTTAAACACAGTGTAACCATACCTTAAACAAAAGTGCTGCTTTGCACTTCATTTGCAATTCTGCAACACACTTGCTCCTGCACACTACACACTATTTCATACATAAGACACTTCGTTCATAAATGAAATCTCATGGGTACCTTTGGGAAAACACATCTATTCAAAATACAAAACACATTGGGTGATTGAAAACACTTAGACACACACCTGAAAACACTTACTTACAAAACTGATCACCAATCAGCCAACCACAAATAGGCCTCAGTTGAGCCATTTTGAGAACTTTGCAAGCATGGAGGCAGGAAGAGGAAGAGGCAGAGAAAGAGGCAGAGGAAGAGGAAGAGGAAGAGGAAGAGGAAGAGGCAGAGGCAGAGGCAGAGCAAGAGGCAGAGGAAGAGGAAGAGGAAGAGGCAGAGGCAGAGGCAGAGCAAGAGGCAGAGGCAGAGGCAGAGGCAGAGGCAGAGGCAGAGCAAGAGGCAGAGGAAGAGGCAGAGGCAGAGGCAGAGGCAGAGGCAGAGGCAGAGCAAGAGGCAGAGGAAGAGGCAGAGGCAGAGGCAGAGGCAGAGGCAGAGGCAGAGCAAGAGGCAGAGGAAGAGGCAGAGGCAGAGGCAGAGGCAGAGGCAGAGGCAGAGGCAGAGCAAGAGGCAGAGGCAGAGGAAGAGGCAGAGGCAGAGGAAGAGGCAGAGCAAGAGGCAGAGGCAGAGCAAGAGGCAGAGGCAGAGGAAGAGGCAGAGCAAGAGGCAGAGGCAGAGCAAGAGGCAGAGGCAGAGGCAGAGCAAGAGGCAGAGGAAGAGGCAGAGGCAGAGGCAGAGGCAGAGGAAGAGGAAGAGGAAGAGGAAGAGGCAGAGGCAGAGGCAGAGGCAGAGCAAGAGGCAGAGGCAGAGCAAGAGGCAAAAGCAGAGGAAGAGGCAGAGGCAGAGGCAGAGGCAGAGCAAGAGGCAGAGGCAGAGGCAGAGGCAGAGGCAGAGCAAGAGGCAGAGGCAGAGGCAGAGGCAGAGGCAGAGGAAGAGGCAGAGGCAGAGGCAGAGCAAGAGGCAGAGGCAGAGGAAGAGGAAGAGGCAGAGGAAGAGGCAGAGGAAGAGGCAGAGGCAGAGGCAGAGGCAGAGCAAGAGGCAGAGGCAGAGGCAGAGGCAGAGGCAGAGCAAGAGGCAGAGGAAGAGGCAGAGGAAGAGGCAGAGGAAGAGGCAGAGCAAGAGGCAGAGGCAGAGGCAGAGGCAGAGGCAGAGCAAGAGGCAGAGGAAGAGGCAGAGGAAGAGGCAGAGGAAGAGGAAGAGGCAGAGGCAGAGGCAGAGGCAGAGGCAGAGCAAGAGGCAGAGGCAGAGGCAGAGGCAGAGGAAGAGGAAGAGGAAGAGGCAGAGGCAGAGGCAGAGCAAGAGGCAGAGGCAGAGGCAGAGCAAGAGGCAGAGGCAGAGGCAGAGCAGGAGGCAGAGGCAGAGGCAGAGGCAGAGCAAGAGGCAGAGGCAGAGCAAGAGGCAGAGGCAGAGGCAGAGGCAGAGGCAGAGCAAGAGGCAGAGGCAGAGCAAGAGGCAGAGGCAGAGCAAGAGGCAGAGGCAGAGGCAGAGGCAGAGCAAGAGGCAGAGGAAGAGGCAGAGGCAGAGGCAGAGGCAGAGGCAGAGGCAGAGGCAGAGCAGGAGGCAGAGGCAGAGGCAGAGGCAGAGCAAGAGGCAGAGCAAGAGGCAGAGGCAGAGGCAGAGCAAGAGGCAGAGGCAGAGCAAGAGGCAGAGGCAGAGGCAGAGCAAGAGGCAGAGGAAGAGGCAGAGGCAGAGGCAGAGCAAGAGGCAGAGGCAGAGGCAGAGGCAGAGGCAGAGGCAGAGGAAGAGGCAGAGGCAGAGGCAGAGGCAGAGCAAGAGGCAGAGGCAGAGCAAGAGGAAGAGGCAGAGGCAGAGCAAGAGGCAGAGGCAGAGCAAGAGGAAGAGGCAGAGGAAGAGGCAGAGGCAGAGGCAGAGGCAGAGGCAGAGGCAGAGCAAGAGGCAGAGGCAGAGGCAGAGGCAGAGGCAGAGGCAGAGCAAGAGGCAGAGGAAGAGGCAGAGGCAGAGGCAGAGGCAGAGCAAGAGGCAGAGGCAGAGGCAGAGGCAGAGGCAGAGGAAGAGGCAGAGGCAGAGGCAGAGGCAGAGCAAGAGGCAGAGGCAGAGCAAGAGGAAGAGGCAGAGGCAGAGCAAGAGGCAGAGGCAGAGCAAGAGGAAGAGGCAGAGGCAGAGGCAGAGCAAGAGGAAGAAGGACATGGTCGAAGAGGCTATGCACGGAACAATATTTTAGATGATATTAGAGCAACGTTGGTGGTTCATGTGATAAATCATGGCCTGACAATGAGGGAAGCTGGGCAGAGAGTCCACCCACATCTAAGCCGGTTCACAGTTGCATCATCATAAGGACATTCAGACTGGAAAACTGGTATGTCTTCTATCTACAGCATTTACAGTACTGTACCGTATCACATTACTGTATTGCAAGTTGGCTAGTGCTCCTTTTGTAACAAAAAATGGTAGTTTTGTGGAAAATACAGTACTGTGTACAGTATACAGTACTGTAAAGAACCAAACCAATAACTATTTGTGGTTGCATTTTTCTACAGAATGACTAGAAGACCTTCTGGGGGTGCTCGGCAACGCCTGTTCACACAAGAGCAGGAACTTGCCATTGTGGAAATGGTCAGAGCAAACAACGCAATCCGTCTCCACCAGCTACGGGAACAAATACTTGCAGATAGGCAAGTATTCATCAACATCAATCGAGTAGGCATTACCACGATCAGACATGTCTTGGTAAAGCACAAAATCACATTGAAGCAATTGTACAAGGTCCCATTTGAGAGGAAGTGTATCAGGGTCGAAGGACTTCGACAAGAATATGTACAGGTAAGTGTTGCAGTCCTTTACATTTACAATACCGTATTTATGTAATCCAGTACAATAATAGCTGAATATGTACCATTGTATCAGTACCACATAGATGCATGCAGAGAGGGACACGGGTACCTGTGTGTTAGTGTGTTGGGGGTTCTGTATGTGAAGTTGTGTGTTTTAAATAATGCCAGCCATCCATGCAATGCATTTTTTGTTGCAGAAAATCTTGGACATGGATGAAGCTGCACAGCCTCATGAATTGATTTACATTGATGAGGCTGGTTTCAACCTCAGCGAAAGTAGACGACGGGTTGTAATATAATTGTCCAAAGGGCAATTGTGCACGTCCCGGGGCAGCGTGGGGGAAACATCACAATGTGTGCCGCCATAAGCCTTCGAGGGCTCCTACACCATCATGCCAAACTAGGTCCCTACAATACGCAACACATACTCACGTTTCTCGATGCACTTCATGGAGCAGTTATACAGGACAGAGCAGAGCAGCCTCTGGGATAATGTTAGTTTCCACCGGGCTGCTCTGGTCCGGGACTGGTTCACCAACCATGATCAATTTGAAGTTGTATACTTACTCGGCATTTCTAAACCCTATAGAAGAATTTTTTTCTGCTTGGAGATGGTGCGTATATGACTGCCGACCACATGGCCGCATGCCTCTTCTACAGGCAATGGCAGAGGCATGCAGAGACACTGAGGTAACGTCAATCCATGGATGGATTCGGCACACAAGGCGTTATTTTCCCCGTTGCTTAGCAGGAGAAAATATTGCTTGTGACGTTGATGAGATCCTGTGGCCAGACCCAAACAGACGGCAGGATCTGTAATCCCACCCACGCACAATTGGCCTGTTTTTCTGTATTTACATTAGTGTATTTTGTTTTATTTTTGTACTTGCGTTACTGCATTTACTGTACTGTGAAGTATAGTACTGTGATGTACAGTATTGAGTTCATGTCATTTGTAACCTTTCAGTACTTTCATTTTTGGTTTTTGTGAAAACCTTTGTTGGAAAATTGCTTCACAGAATGCTAACTGATGAAGTGAAATGAAAGACTGCAGTGTTTTATATAGAGTACACTAGTGTGTTGCTGCTGTTCAAGCAATATGCAAAAACTGTAAAGGAGGGTCTAATGCTGTTTCCTGCATTCTGCCTTATTTACGCTGTTCAAGAGTTGATGCTCATGATAAACATGGACAACAGTTCAAAACACGAGTTGGACGTGTGACGGAGTATTTCTGTGCCGAATACACTCCTTCAGGATTAGAACAAGTTTCATTCCTTAACGTTCGGGTTACGGGAGCCGTATGGGAGCCACTGTATCTGTCTTTTATAAATATGATAAACTAAAGACTCTTGGGAGATATGATGGATCAACACTACTCTATAGATACTCAAGATTAACACGAGACCGGCAGAAACTGTGTGTTATGACCCTTTAAAGTTAATATAACTTCCCCTCCTTTTCCATCTCTTCTCTGATGGCGAGGGCGGGTCAACCTGTCACTCACATGAGATCCACCAATAGCAAACCACAACCATCCAATCAATTCCCCACAGACACAATCAATTCAGATTTAATAAGGAATTGCAGCTTCTGTTTCAGGTGGAGCCCAGGATGATTCCGGAGGATCGTGCGGCGCTCCAGAATCAGAGGAGGAGCTTCTGGACGGATCTATAATGTGTTGACATGCAGTGGAACCGGATCCAGCCCGTCTCAGCCGCTCTGGGGCTGCGGCCCGTCACTCATCAGGCATTCAGCCCTGAAACAGGAAGTGCTCACGGCAGACGCTGAGAGAAATCAATCCTCATGCACTGAATAAATCATACAGAACACATGATGACATCAGCTCTGATTATTGAGCAGCAACACATCCATCCATCCATCTATCTATCTATCTATCTATCTATCTATCTATCTATCTATCTATCTGTCCATCCAT
>CM077214.1:33177853-33202853 GCA_039654625.1 Rhinogobio ventralis
AGAAACGCCCTTATATTTAATATAAAAGTATTTTTGTGCATTTTTCATAAAATTCTGTAACACTTTTTAAAAACTTGTTTCACTTCAGTAATAATCTGCCACGTGTCTAAAAAGAGCTCAATAAATGGGTTATAACTACAGCATAAATATCATTTAGTAGCATAAAATCCCCTAAATATACAGAATATTAAATAACATTTAGTACACTCCTTTCATTGAAATATTTTTGTTTGTACATGAAGCTTTTTCAAAGATGTAAAAAAGCCACGTTTAATAAATCTCAAATCGTGCCAGAGAACATCATGTTTCTGAATTCTGTAGAAACTCGACTGCTGTTCTTCATAAGGAACTGTGAACTCTAGACTGGCCATAAAGATCAGGGGCTGATCCCAGATCAGTGAGTGACATCAATGCTGCCGGACGGCATTCCAGCCCAGAGGAATGAGCACGGAAGAGCAGCGGCATTCCCGTCACTAACCCTCCGCACGGACATGAGAGCACACACACACACACGCCGTCATGCACAGGTAAACAGGAGCTTTACTACAGTAAACTAGTGTAAATGATACGGTTTATGGCTCATAAACTTGATTGATAAGAGAGTTTATATATTACTAATGCAGTGGATTAATGTAGTCATGCTTTCCTGAAATAATCATAAATGTTGTGTCGGAAGAAAAGAGGATTAATATTTAATCTCAAACTCTGAACCGGTTGTTTCTCAAGTCCATTTCTTGGACGTGTTTATTCATGTGTTGAGGAAACTCAAGCAGTCTTAAAATAAAGGTGTTTGATGGTTCCTGAAGAATCTTTAACATCCGTGGGATCTTTCCATTGGAAAACGGTTCTTCTATGGCATTAAAACCCTCATTCGAAGCCTGTATTGTGTGAGTGTATATTAGAAGTGCAACAAATTTGAGTGTAAAACCAAATGAGATTCATTGAGATGCTGTTGGTTCTTTCGCTCAAATGAGGTCAGAACAAACCTGTTTTTGTGTAAATGAGTTATTGGAATCCTGTTGAATATGTGTGTGTGTTTGTCACGAGCTGCTTTGCATGAACGTGAGGTGCCAGTATTTGAATGGTAAATTGGTACCGTTGGCGTCCGACGGTCCGCGTGAGAAACTCAAAGGCCGTTTCTCGTGCGTTTCGTGCCTGATGTTCATTAGAAACACGGATTATAAATGATTCTCCTGTGATGGTTTGATGTAATCTGATCCTCTCGCTCTGTGTGTGAACTGGGATCACTGTCGTTTCTCTGCCGTGACTGTGATGAATGACAGATAGGAGTGTTTTGTGAGCGTTTGACAGCTCGTCATGTCCTCTCGTGTTCTTCCGCTCTGTCTGAGAGGCTAATAGGAAGTTAATGTTGTGTTATTGATTTCTGTGGGTGTGCTCAGGGTAATATAGAGCATTATAACGCACATGCTTCATTATATAGCTCGGACTTTCCAATCGCTTTAGCCAAAACAGGAAGTTTCAGTGGCAGTGGACTTCCTGTCTGTAGCGTTCTGAGAGCACACTTAGTCTCACTCGTTCTCCAGTTTCTGCTTTATAAATGCACCAAATTTGGGGATCATGAGGATTTTTTTTATTTTGTTTTGAAAGAAAATAACACTTTTATGCAGCAAGGACGCATTAAATTGGTCAAAAGTGCCATAAATGCTGTTCTTTTGATCTTTCTATAAAAAAAATCATGAAAATGAACATATTGACCCTGAAGACTGGAGTAATGATGCTTTGATCACAGGAATAAATGACACTTTACTGTATATTCACACAGAGAACAGCTGCTTTACACTGGAGTCATATCTCACTGCTTACTGTATTTATGATGAACACAGACTCTTTCAGAAACCCCACACTTCTGAACTGTAGATGATGATATATCACATTGTTTGTTATAGGAATAGATCTTTTTGGACATATATGATATACTAAGTATCCAGTGTTATTTTAATATTATTGATATACTATTATATCTTTTATTAATATTTTGAGTTCCATTTTCATTAATTACAGTTAAAGTAATTTTGTTGTTTTTGCTTTTTTTTTTTAAATAAATATGTCTGTAGTTTTTATTAAGTTTGTAGTTATTTTAGAACATCAGTGAAATGGGAAACGTTGCCTCGGACACTAGATTTCAGTTCATGTTGATTTTATTTTTATTTATAACTGTTTTTGTTACAGTTATAATAATACAATTGCAAGATGGTATCTCTCAAACACATCAAGATAATATTTCACCACAAAATCAAAATGATGTTTTCTACACTGGAAAAAACAAATGCCCACTCTTTCTCAGGGATCATTTTCCAGGACATTTCAGGGGGATAAAAGACAAGGATCACGCCAAATATTGCTCTCCCAGTCTTTAAAAGGCGTACAGTTGATTGCCATGCCTATAAAACAGTGTTTAATATGAGCTCTTAATCACTGTGGAAGCTTGTTTACGCCACAGAATAAAAAGAAAAGAAAATGTAATTGCAACTTTTTCTCACAATTGTGAGTTTACATAATATGATATAAACTCACAATTCAGTCTTTATATCTCAGAATTGGGGTTTTTATCTCGCAATTCAGAGAAAAGGTCAGAATTGCGAGATGTAAACTCCAGTATTTTCCAGGATGAGTGGGAACCCTGAATTGGTGTTGGGATTTACTTTGAACACATTTTCACTCAGAAATCCCTATTAAATCTCAGTATTTTCTTGTAAACACACTTCATATATCTGATTGTCAGTGAGTTATGCTCTTGTTCTATTGATCTGGATGAATAAGAGGGAGTTCCTATGAGCGATGCTCTTGAAAGTGTCACGGCGGATAATGAAGGAGTGTTTGTGGTTTGCGCTGGTCATCACGAGTGACCGAGACGACTGGACACTAGCGCTCTTAGTCATTACTGCTCCATTAGCCCATAAACGTCTGGAGCGCTGATGTCCAGAGCCGCTCTATTGATCTGTTTTCCAGCATGTCCTCTAGCTAATGCTCCGGCTTTTAAGCGGCTGAAGTGCTGACGGTGGAGAAGTGCTCGGGGTAAGTTGGGCCGCACTGATTAAATAGTGGATTATGTTTTAAAACTCAAAAGTAGATGTAGTGAATATTAGACGAGTGGTTATTGGGTTGAGTTAGTCAAGCGTCTCTGTTATGAGTAAGGAAGCACCTTCAGTGTTTCGCAGTTCTTCCTCAGGTTTGGTGCTGTAGGAATCCGACTCTAAAGGTATTTTTAGATCCCAGATGTTTCTCTTTAAGACTTTGGGGAGGGACGCTTGCGTTCCTGATGGATTCATGATAGTTTATGCCGCCCAGAGAGTGAAAACAAACCCAATATTTCACTGTTGAGACTTGGCACAGTCGTTCTGATGAAATCCAGTTTTATTTGATTAGATGAACGACCCTCTACTCGCCTTCAAGAGTTACTCCATTGAGAGAAGTTTGAGCTGTTTGTGTTCCTGGAGGAATGAGCTCATGATGTCGGCATCGCTCAGGAACCGTGACATGTGTTTTGAGTTTAGTTTGACCTACATTCATCACGGGGGGCTGCGGGACGTCCCGTTGCAAACACTGAAGAATTCAAAACTGGCCATCATGAAAGGGATCTGATTAGGATCTGATATCCTGTTCTTCTTGTGGTGTGTCAACTTTTTTCAGTTTAATCATGATTTTTGTTTTACTTTGGTTTAATAATAAAACTAGTGATAGGAAAATCTTCCCAATAATGTATTTCTGAGTGATGAGGTTGAACAGTGGGAATGCTTTCGCATTCACTCGGAAAAGTTTGGCGTAGCGAGAAACTGCGTTCGCTCACAAAGACTGGTTCTTCTCTTATGTAGTCTACAAACAGTGATAAAAACACTTTACATTAAATATAATATTTTTGTTCAATATTTACAGCTGTTTGGGGATTATTTTATGTCGCCAAAATTTTTTTTTTACTATACTGCTAACAAATGGCTTAATATGTAGCCTAATAATGTCTACTTCTAATATGTGCTCCTGCAGCTCAACAGCAGTCCTGATCTCACGGGTGTGTCTGTGGCGATGGCCAACAATGGGTCAAAATTATCCATTTTTCTTTTATGACAAAAATCATTAGGATATTAAGATCATGCTCAATGAAGATATTTTGTAAATATATCATAAATGTATTATTAGTTGTAATATGCGTTGCTAAGGACTTCATTTGGGCAACTTTAAAGGAGATTTTCTCAATATTTAGATTTTTTTGCACCCTCAGATTCCAGATTTTCAAATATTGTCCTATCCTAATATTAGGAAAGCTTATTTACTCCGCTTTCAGATGATGTATAAATCTCAATTTCAACAAATTGACCCGTATGACTGGTTTTGTGTTCCAGGGTCACTTTAACAGTTAAACTAATCAAGAGCAAAATAAAATGTGTGTGTGTGTGTGTATTAAAGATACAAATTTTGCATTTTTTGACCAGGTTTAAAGTTTTCTTACATTTTCGTCCCTGAAATCAGTATAATCCTGTATATATAGTCCAAGTTTTGAACACAAACTGATGATTTGAAAAAAAAAATTCTTTTGAACAACCAATTTTCAAGATTTGACTGATTACTTTTGAACAACTGGCCCTTATATCTCAATTCTGTTTGGGGTCACTAAAAATGTTTTTTTGAAAGAAATTAATACTTTTATTCATCAGGGACGCATTAAACTGATCAAAAGTGACAGTAAAGACATTTATAATGTTACAAATGATTCTATTTCAAATAAATGCGGTTCTTTTGAACTTTCTATTCATCAAAGAATCCTGAAAAATACAATGTATCAGTTCTGAGTTCTCACCATTCCAACTTTTAAATCTCACATTTCTGAGACAAAAAGCCAGATTTTTGTTCACGGCGCTGATTGAGTGAAATGTTTGTTTAAGCTGGAGCTGTGGTGTTGGGAATGTTGTTGTGGTCATTAGCCACATCTGGAAGCGGTTTTCCTAAATTACACTCGTTTCTGTGTGTCTGAATGAGTGGAGCAGAGATGAGCTTTAGGAAGAGCTGTAAACTGAGAACACAATGACATGAGAGAGAGAGGTCAGATCGGTGGGTGGAGAAACACACACACACTAGCGGAGGAAACCCTCAGCGTGTCTGTGAGTGTCGTCTTGTTCTCCACAGATGTCTCTCCGTCCGCTCTGAGAGCTGCGTGTTTCTGTGTCGACTCTGAACAGGACCTGATGGAGAGCACGCTCCTAAAGCTCTTCGTATCAGATTCAGTCCTCCGGAGATCCTCGAGCCTGCGTTTCTGAATGACCTCAAACGCTGTGGATTTATGGAGCTTACACAGGACCTGATTGACGCCGTCAGCTGGATTCGGTTCTAGTTTCTTTCGGACGTTTGGATGTTCATAGTTTGTGCTTCTGAATCCTGACTTCATATCCTGTGTTGGTCTACACACACACACACACACACACAGTGAGTCTTTAGATGCTTGAGTGGCTGAATAACAACATGAGTTTGAGGATATCTTGTATTTGGTGTGTAGAAATAGAGCTTTTGCCTTGTTTAAATCTGGTGGTTTATCTGTGTGCATGCTGGGAATGGAGTTGCCAACTGCTGGATGGGAAAATAAGGGACAATCGTGGTTCTTTATAGGAAAATAAGCGACACTTTATCATTTCAGTGTCTGCAGTTAAGTGTGTGTATAAAAGGTTTGGGTCATTCAGTGTCAAAATCAACCAAATTTCAGAAACTTTCCCGGCTAAACTTTTTATTTTGTTCTTTTTTTTTTTCTTAAGAAAGACAAATATAAATGAAGAAAAAATACAAATTTTTGTATTTTAGATACAAAAATTTTAGATATTTTTGTATCTAAAATAAAAATATTAGATACGATGGATGTATATTTTGTAGAGGGGGGTCAGGATGACAATTCTCACCTGAGATTTGGAGTCAGAAAATGACTTTAGAACGGCATCAGTATTTCATTTTTTACAGAGATTGGTATGTCTGGAAAAAGCACAAACCAAAGTTTGCATGCCTGTAACTCAAGAAGTATTACAGAGATCTTAATATCCTTTTAGATTCTGATTCTTAACTCACTTTTCTTTCGGTTTCTTAATTTTTAGGGCCTATATGGTTAATTTCCAGAGTTATAGGGATCTCAATGCGGCTCCATGAGTAAATTTGACACATTTTTAATGGTCGCACTTTTTCTGAAGAACAAATAATGTTGAAACTAGAAATAGTTCTCGTTTTTGTCTGTCAACACAATTGAACATTCCTGTCCGTGTGCCATAAATAGTATTTTTTCCAAAGTTTGTGTGCCTGTAAATCTCAAAGATTTCTTAATATCCTTAGATTCTCATTCCTGATAAATGTCTTCATTGTAAAGGCCATATGTGACCCTGGAACACAAAACCAGTCATACGGGTCAATTTGTTGAAATCGAGATTTATACATCATCTGAAAGCGGAGTAAATAAGCTTTCCTAATATTAGGATAGGACAATATTTGAAAATCTGGAATCTGAGGGTGCAAAAAAATCAAAATATTGAGAAAATCTCCTTTAAATTTGGAGATTCCCCAAAGAACCATTTTTTCTTAGATTGAAGAACATTTTAATGACGTTTTTTCCACTGGGGTTAAGACCTTTTGTGCGGTGGAAAGATTTCTTGGATGTTAAATGTTCTTCATGGAACCAAGAAACTTTATTTTTAAAGGTGAGGTGGATTTATTTTAATTGATTTCTTTGTGTTTACACCTGAGATTTGACTCAAAGTTATTTTCTGTGCGGATACATTTCTAAACCTTTTCATACATGCAAAAGCAAAAAGAGCAATTCGTGTTTTAAGGTCTTTGTGTTGAATTTCTTATGTTTATATATATATATATTCAAAAGTTTGGGATCAAGAAATTGATACTTTTGTTCATCACGGACACATTAAACTGATCATAAGTGATAGTAAAGACAATGTTACAAAAGATTCTTTTAAACTTTATATTCATCAAAGAATCCTGAAAAATAAAATGCATCACGTTTTCTACAAAAATATGAACCGTTTTCAACATTGATAATCATAAATGTCATCATATTGAATGATTTGTGAAGGGTCATGTGACACTGAGACTGGAGTAATGATGCTGATGATCACAGGAATAAATGACACTTTACTGTATATTCACACAGAGAACAGCTGCTTTACACTGGAGTCATATCTCACTGTTTACTGTATTTATGAGCAGATTAATGAGCAGACTTGGTGAACAGAGCCTTTCAAAAACATGTGAAAATTTGGGGGTTGGTATGATTTTTTTTATGGTAGTGCATGTACGATCTGGATATAATATCAGCAATAATCGGATCATAAAGCACAGATCCTGACGTTCCTCTCGCTAACGGAATGTACGCAGGAAGTAGTTTTCTCTGAGCCGATCCACACACTCTTCATGCGAACGTCATTGTGTTTTTCCAGCTTAAGCTTCGTGTGAAAATTGCAGGAAAATTGCGTTTCCATTGGCTTGATGTGTGTGTAAACTGAGGCAGGAACTTTTGAAGGCAATTAGTTGTTCATGTAACACAATTCAGGCTCCATCATGTGCGCCGCTGGTCGATAACTTCCTCTAAATGAGGCCGGTTCACTTCCTGACGCTGAGAGATATCATCATCAGCTCCTGTAGTCTTATCAATATTTGATAGAAGCATGAAGCTCGTTTTCTCGTCAGTATTTGAGCTGTTTCTCTATCACTGAACATGCATATGTGTTATGAATTATGATCTGACACATCTTTAATAGTGCAGTTTACACATGAAGAATCCCTTTCCTCACATGAGATGATTTTTCTGTTGAGGGAATGACTGAGTTTCCATTGAAGCTGTGTCTGTGTTTGTTTGTTTTGTATATTATCCTGCTCTTATTGTGTCAGTAGCGTGTGCGGACGCAGCCGTCCCTGACGGAGACACGCATAGATTTACGGCTCTGTGTTTCGGCAGGAAAGCGCAGTACCAGAGGATAGGCAGCATGAGTTTGCCTGGCGCCGTGTCTCCGTCCACTCCGGAGCGCTCTGTGTCCCGTGACTCCATGGAGGACTACTGGAGCGAGGTGAAGAACATCCAGGAGGACTGTCAGGAGAAACACGAGGAGCCGGTGGAGCGGGCCAGTTCGGACGGTGCGTACCGTTGCTCTGTTTTACACCGTCAGGCCAAACGGTTAAGCAAAGAAAATGGTTTGTCCCTATGGCTATTCCCTCACCATCATGTCTCTCAAACCCGTATAAATGACTTTCCTCCATGAAATGCAAAAGGTGATGTTTATTAGTGCTGTCAAAAATCGAATAATCACAATCGTGTTTACATAATATGTGTGTGTACTGTGCATAATTATTACATATATATATATATATATATATATATATATATATATATATATATATATATATATATATATATATATATATATATATATATATATACACTCACCTAAAGGATTATTAGGAACACCTGTTCAATTTCTCATTAATGCAATTATCTAATCAACCAATCACATGGCAGTTGCTTCAATGCATTTAGGGGTGTGGTCCTGGTCAAGACAATCTCCTGAACTCCAAACTGAATGTCAGAATGGGAAAGAAAGGTGATTTAAGCAATTTTGAGCGTGGCATGGTTGTTGGTGCCAGACCGGCCGGTCTGAGTATTTCACAATCTGCTCAGTTACTGGGATTTTCACGCAGAACCATTTCTAGAGTTTACAAAGAATGGTGTGAAAAGGGAAAAACATCCAGTATGCGGCAGTCCTGTGGGTGAAAATGCCTTGTTGATGCTAGAGGTCAGAGGAGAATGGGCCGACTGATTCAAGCTGATAGAAGAGCAACTTTGACTGAAATAACCACTCGTTACAACCGAGGTATGCAGCAAAGCATTTGTGAAGCCACAACACGCACAACCTTGAGGCGGATGGGCTACAACAGCAGAAGACCCCACCGGGTACCACTCATCTCCACTACAAATAGGAAAAAGAGGCTACAATTTGCACGAGCTCACCAAAATTGGACAGTTGAAGACTGGAAAAATGTTGCCTGGTCTGATGAGTCTCGATTTCTGTTGAGACATTCAGATGGTAGAGTCAGAATTTGGCGTAAACAGAATGAGAACATGGATCCATCATGCCTTGTTACCACTGTGCAGGCTGGTGGTGGTGGTGTAATGGTGTGGGGGATGTTTTCTTGGCACACTTTAGGCCCCTTAGTGCCAATTGGGCATCGTTTAAATGCCACGGCCTACCTGAGCATTGTTTCTGACCATGTCCATCCCTTTATGACCACCATGTACCCATCCTCTGATGGCTACTTCCAGCAGGATAATGCACCATGTCACAAAGCTCCAATCATTTCAAATTGGTTTCTTGAACATGACAATGAGTTCACTGAACTAAAATGGCCCCCACAGTCACCAGATCTCAACCCAATAGAGCATCTTTGGGATGTGGTGGAACGGGAGCTTCGTGCCCTGGATGTGCATCCCACAAATCTCCATCAACTGCAAGATGCTATCCTATCAATATGGGCCAACATTTCTAAAGAATGCTTTCAGCACCTTGTTGAATCAATGCCACGTAGAATTAAGGCAGTTCTGAAGGCGAAAGGGGGTCAAACACAGTATTAGTATGGTGTTCCTAATAATCCTTTAGGTGAGTGTGTATATGTGTATATATATATATAACAAATTTCTTAAATATATGCATGTATGTCTGTGTATTCAAATATACATAATAATTAAACTGCAAACTTTTATTTTGGATGCAATCAATCGATTTGGCAGCACTAGTTTTTACATTAACTCAATATTTAAGTTATTTGAGATTCAACTAGACAAGATTTTTAAAAATGAGTGGAAATGACGTGTACAGCCAATTTGATTTTCCTTAAAATTGTATGGCAGCAACCGCACTTACTGTTTTTAAGTTTAAGTAGGTGGAAATGTATTACAGTGTACCAGAAAAAGTCCTGGATTAGTGTGAAGTCATATGGACATTTGTTTCATAGTATTTTTATGGTACTTTTTGATCCACTTTTATTGTATGAGAAAGAACTAAAACGTCATCAGTGTTTTTGAGTGTAACTAGATGATGATTTTGAGTGATCAAACCCTGTTAAAGTCAACATGAAATCAGCATTTGTTCTGTTTACCTTTAACGAACATGTTTTTTTTTTTTTTTTAATAACTTGCTCCACCTCTGAGATAACTTTCCTTTTCATGTTGACTAAATGTTTGCCATCGTCTCTGCTTTGACATGATTTTGTATTGTGTGATTCTGCAGTCTAATTAGTGTGTTTGATTGTGTTAGAGGCGGAGCTTGAGGAGGCGTGGCTCCAGGAGGCGGGGCTCTCCACGCTGGTGACGGGCACTCAGGGTGACGGGCCGGCCGAGGCTCTTCTCTCCACGCTCACGCGCTCGCAGGCCGCCATGGTGAAGAAGCGTCTGGATAACTACACGCAGACGCTTCGCAAGAGGAACAGACAGCCCATGAGACACGTGCGAGACGTCTTCTCCATGCCAGATGCGTCGGTGAGCCATTCAATTATCCATTTTCATTCAGTGGAAGTTTGTCCAGTCAGCATACAGGTGTCGTCTTCTCACAGCCGTGGCGTTTGGCGGTTCCCGTGATCATTTGTTGCTGCAGCTGCTGTGCCGTTTGTTCGGCGTGTGAATGTGTCTCAAAATAACCGAGACTGGAATGAGCAGCA
Source organism: Rhinogobio ventralis (assembly GCA_039654625.1). NCBI lineage: Eukaryota > Metazoa > Chordata > Actinopteri > Cypriniformes > Gobionidae > Rhinogobio > Rhinogobio ventralis. The sequence continues at coordinate 33,188,558 of CM077214.1, forward strand.
ACACATGAGGAAACCCCAGACGTGTTTAAAATTAGCCTCATGACAGCAGATGAGACGACAAACCTTCCTGCTGAGATGAGACACGTCTGAGATCGGCGTCTTACCTTGTAAATGTCAAGATGACATGTCTGAAAAATGTCTCTGAGGAGTTGAAGTCCAGATGAAACAGAAGTGACAGACCTTGTGTTACGGTTTATCAGAAAAGAAAAAATGTAGGACGGGATTTGGTTCTGTGATTGATTGGATGTTGAGATGTGGGCGTGGCTTTTGAAAGTGGAGGCGGAGCTGAGCGTGGGCGGGGTTTATGCACACTAAATGCATGTATAACTTGACAGACGGACGGACAGTCAGACAGATAGAAAGTGGGGATGCAACAAGACAGTTAGTCCTCGTTTTTTTAACCACGGTTTTCGGTTCGGTTCTGATGGCTTGTCACATCAGTGTGCATTTTTTTTGTGTACCTGCACCAAAGTATTCGCAGAAATTAAGCAAACTAGTTTAATTTAGCTTGTTGCTTATTTACCTTCTTTTGTATTTAGGCTCCTCATTTAGCCTATTTAATAATTTAGCCTACTTAATTTTGCTATCACAGGAAATTCCATCATTTTGCGAGCAACTGGTGATAAAGAAAAATGCCACATCGCAATATTAAAAATATCTGCATCTTAAACCATGAGGGTGAGCCAGTGGATATCATATCGCAATGTGCAAACTTTGCACGAGAGCATTAGTGATGAGAGATTAATCACATTTATTTTCTTAATATTTCACTTGTGGCATTGTGAAAATTTTTTATTTTTGTGAATCGAGTATTGAAGTATTTCGTGTTAAACAAGTTGTTTTTTAAATGAGTAAGCTAACTAATCATGCAATGATGCGCTGTGAAATATTGTGGGGCAAATGAATTGTAATATTAATTTAATATTACAAGTAGCCTAATCGTACTAATAATTAAATATGCCTTATAGTGTTTTCTATTAATCATACTCGTGCTCCGCGCTGGACACGCACCATTATGCTGTGCGCATTTTACTTTCACTTTAGAATTGGTAAGCCCCTCCCCTCGAACGCAGATGAGCCAATGGCAGTTGAGTATCAGTTGCGCTGGGACCGGAACTCGGACATCTTTAGGTTTCTGCGCCATAGAGAAACACTGGAAGATGCGAAGCTCTCATCGGTTTGATGGTGTTTATGCTACAAAAATGGCAGAACGATATGCCCGGGGAACTGTAACACTGAGAGGTATCCTGAGAGGATTTTCTGGTTGTCATACTCTCATTAATTTACGATTAAAGTCAGTGAGTCCCTGCTAACGTACACTAACCGAAATAGCTAACTGTTCTCACGTCATGTAACAGTGTAGGTCAAAAACACAAACGAAGGGCTACATTTCAGTGCCTCTCCATATTAAACTGGTTAAATGTAGATGAATTTAATCTGCGGTACATGAACAGTGTTGATCCTGGATGTTGTCATCTGTGAGGCTTCTCCCGCTTGATCTGTAAACCATCGCTTACAAATTAATCTCCCACCATATTTATTTTCAAATCTTTTATATATTTAAGTCTCACTTGAATGCTCCTCGACGAGAGGTGGTCCTTCTGTGTCAGACTTTATTGTGATTTATCTAATTTATACATTTTAATATTTCTGTGAGTTTAGATATGTTTAAGGTCTGAATTATCGGGACGACTCCTATTTTGATGGAAGGGAGAGCTCGCAGTTTATCGGAGTTGTTTTGCAGATACAAAGTTTACAGTTTAGCACCCCCGAGGCATACGGTCTGTATGTGTTTGTTTACTGTTCGTTGTGAGTGTTTTTGTGTAATTTGCTGTGTATGTTAATGATAATCGGAGAGAGAGAGTTTGTGAATGAGGCGTTAATACGTACTTCTTATGCTTTGTTTGTTCAGCTCTTGCGGGTGATTTTATTGGAGTGAAAAAGGAAGTCATAAACTCATCAGTAAAGTTTTGGCCATTATTCGGACAGGGTCCACTACAACAGGCTTGTAAAAGCAAGATGGCAATATAAGTTAAAACCGTAATTAAACTAAACGATGCCTGTTCTGTCTCCATGCAGCATTTATTCTCTGGCTCTGTGGGTATTATCGTCCGGCTCCGGTTCGAACTGAACACCGGTAGTTTCTGACATGTTCTGTTGTTGTTGCACGAGCTCTTGAAGCTCCGCCCTCTTCCTGAAAGGGGCGGGGAGCAGCAGCTCATTTGCATTTAAAGGGACATACACAAAAACAGTGTGTTTTTGCTCACCCCAAAAAAGTGGCAATTTTAACATATGAAAATGATCTGTGGGGTATTTTGAGCTAAAACTACACACTTATTTTACATCCCCTTTAAATGCAAAAACGCAAAAAACGCAATTCACAAGGGTGTATTGAACCGTGGATGTCGTACCGAACGGTTCAATATTATATTGAGAATTGTGGCATCCCTAATAGAGAGTCAGACAGAGACAGATAGATGGATAGACAAACAGCAGACGGGTGTTTGGAGGGTGAATCAGTCGTGAGTCACGGTCAGCTGCTCTGACAGCTGAAATATCTCAGAGATGAAGGACAGATTCATTGGACCGAAATAGTGCAACAAAAGTCCAGTGTTCTGCAGGACATCATCTATACAGACATTATACACACATACTAACACATGCTGACATGATGTATACATGACATGTGGGGTGTGATGCCCTTTCTAAACTGCTTTCCTTTTACTTGCATAAAGTACTGTAGAAAGGCCTATTGCAATTATTGATTATGGGTAATTTTATCTAATTGGAACATGTTTACCTTTTCCGGGATCCGTGTGTGATGATGATATCATTGTGTTCTCTTACAGTCGGAACTGACGCCTCCCATTTCTCCAAACGGACAGATCACTCCCAAACTGCCCCAGTGGAATCCTCCTAAAGGTTAGACAACGTTTGACTTTCTTTAGATTACATGCATGTATTCATTGAGCAGACACTGTTATCCAAAGTGATTCACATATGAGGAAAATCACAGTAAATGTAAAGTACATGATGGGAGATAGAAGCTGGGGCAGCAGAGGGAGTTGTTATAGAAGTGCCTGTGTTTAGGGTTTTTCATGGAAATATCACGATTAAATCAGGCCTTAGTGAGGCGTAATGTGGTTTGGTTTTTTAATCATCATGTTTTGTGTGTCCAGTCCCTCCGCCGTGTGCCGTCTTCACTCCGACGGACAGTAACAGCTCAAGCAGCGCTTCAGAGCCCATCGCATTATCGTTTGACGTGCCGTATTCAGAAGGAGCACGAGCGCATCGGAAGGGCCGCGAATGCCAAGACTGCAGGAGGATCCGTAAAGACGACAGGGATTTACCGGTGCGTTTCATCTGTCATGTGTCTTATACACTGTGTGAAAGATCTGATCTGATTCTAGACATTTCATTTGAGCCAATCAGAATCAATCCTGGTTTAACGAGCATTTAAAGCGACAGACGACAAAACGGCAGTGAGCTTATTATTAATAACTGCTAATATAGTTAACCTTATATTTAGTGTGAGTGGCCTTTAATGTGTATTTTCCCTTTTTAAACCGATTCTGATTTCATAATCACCTCCTGTCAAACTTAAAGACCCCATATATTCAGCATGTGAATTTTGTGTGTATTAGTAATTTTCTGCCCACCAAGGCTGCATTTATTGGATCAAAAATACAGTAAAAATATTAAATATGACTCCAGTGTAAATCAGCTGTTCTCTATGTGAATATACAGTAAAGTGTCATTTATTCCTGTGATCATCAGCATCATTACTCCAGTCTTCATCTATAAATGTGTTACCACCATGTCCAAAAAACATTTACTGTAGTAAATGTCCATAAAACATGTTGTTACTGTAGTAAATGTCCATAAAACATGGTGTCACTGTTGTAAATGTCCGGAAAACATGGTGTCACTGTAGTAAATGTCCGGAAAACATGGTGTCACTTTAGTAAATGTCCATAAAACATGGTGTCACTTTAGTAAATGTCCATAAAACATGGTGTCACTGTAGTAAATGTCCATAAAACATGGTGTCACTTTAGTAAATGTCCATAAAACATGGTGTCACTGTAGTAAATGTCCGGAAAACATGGTGTCACTGTAGAAAAAGTCCATAAAACATGGTGTCACTGTAGTAAATGTCCATAAAACATGGTGTCACTGTAGTAAATGTCCATAAAACATGGTGTCACTGTAGAAAAAGTCCATAAAACATGGTGTCACTGTAGTAAATGTCCATAAAACATGGTGTCACTGTAGAAAAAGTCCATAAAACATGGTGTCACTGTAGAAAAAGTCCATAAAACATGGTGTCACTGTAGTAAATGTCCATAAAACATGGTGTCACTGTAGTAAATGTCCATAAAACATGGTGTCACTGTAGTAAATGTCCATAAAACATGGTGTCACTGTAGTAAATGTCCATAAAACATGGTGTCACTGTAGTAAATGTCCGGAAAACATGGTGTCACTGTAGAAAAAGTCCAGAAAACATGGTGTTACTGTAATAAAAGTGTCACATGATCCTTCAGAAATCATTCTAATATGATGATTTGCTGCTCAAGAAACATTAATGATTATCAATGTTGAAAACTTTTTAATAATGTTTATAAAGTTTTAGGATTCTTTGATGAATAGAAAGTTCAAAAGAAGAGCATTTATTTGAAAAATAATCTTTTGTAACATTATAAATGTCTTTACTGTCACTTTTGATCAATTTAATGCTTCCTTGCCGAATAAAAGCATTAATTTCTGACTGAGCCCAAAAGTGTGTATATCAGGCCCAAATAAAACAACCTAAACCCTGGCGTTCTTGTCCGATCATCTCATGGGGTCTCTGTAATGCGCCTTTTACCGGCAGTGTTTACCGTTCTGTAGCTTGAAACAAAAATGCCCCATTTACTGAAAGCATCTTCCCTGGATAGTGAGGTCAGATCAGATGCTGCAGTCAAATGAGGTTTGTGGTCTGTTCTTCAGTGTTTTCAGACAGTGAAGCCCAGACAGGGTGTGACGCGAGTGAACGATCTGTCGTCTGAGGACATCAGGAAGATCGGCTACATCTCTCTGATCGAGCTGACCACATTCTACGACATCCTGGGCATCGAGATGAAGAGGAACCGCGTGGTGCGCAGTAAAGCTCGAGGTGCATCTCAGTCATATTCTGACTCAGAATCCGTGTAAAACTGGATGTTAACGCTGTCATTTGCTTCCCACAGACAGCGGGATATTCGGCGTTCCTCTCGCTACACTGCTGGAAAACGACCAGAAGAAATACCCCGGCTCTAGAGTTCCTCTGGTTTTCAGGAAGGTACGTGGCTCTTCTTTCCCTCTTCGGTTGTTAGAAACGAGGCTGAAACATGTTGTGATCGAGATTGTGAGCGCAGGCTTTTCTGGAAAGTTCCTAGTCAGCACTATTACTCGTCCCTCCCGCATCCTTGGACGGATCTGTGGCTCGCTATCTCACATTATCTTGACCTGGCGGCCCACGCTCGTCTCGCTTTTCCACAAAACAAAGGCGGTGACCAGAAGTGCTCTGGTTTGTTTTACACGACTGTCTTGACCTCGATGTTTCTGTTTTTAAGTGGAACGAGGGAGGCCGTTTATTGTTTCACTGGAAGCCCCTTCAGGCGCTTGAGAGATTTACTGAGGAAACTGGATTAAAATAGAGGCTTTAATAAACGCTCAGCAGTGAATCTGCTCGCTCTGAGATTCTTCCTGCATTGCAGTACTGTCAGTGTTTGTGTTGGGTAACTGGAGACCTGACGGGAAGATACGGAGACCCCCGGCGGGTGGAGATCCAGCGCAGACAGCTGAGGAGTCCTGACGCTCTTATCAGTGACTGATACAGACTCACTGTGTGTCCGAATGAGCTGGAATCTCAATCATCTCTGTCAGAAAACAACAGCACACACACACTGTTTACATGCTACTCCAAACGGCTTCAAAGAACACTGTGCTGTTACCATAGTCAATGCCTACAAAACAGGGTGTTATTGTAGAAAACATGGTGTTACTGTAGTAAATGTCCAGGAAACATGTTGTTACTGTAGTAAATGTCCAGGAAACATGGTGTTACCGTAGTAAAAGCCCGGAAAACATGGTGTTACCGTAGTAAAAGTCCAGAAAACATGGTGTTACCGTAGTAAAAGTCCAGGAAACATGGTGTTACTGTAGTAAATGTCCAGGAAACATGTTGTTACTGTAGTAAATGTCCAGGAAACATGTTGTTACCGTAGTAAAAGTCCAGAAAACATGGTGTTACTGTAGTAAATGTCCAGGAAACATGTTGTTACCGTAGTAAAAGTCCAGAAAACATGGTGTTACCGTAGTAAAAGTCCAGGAAACATGTTGTTACTGTAGTAAATGTCCAGGAAACATGTTGTTACCGTAGTAAAAGTCCAGAAAACATGGTGTTACCGTAGTAAAAGTCCAGAAAACATGGTGTTACCGTAGTAAAAGTCCAGGAAACATGTTGTTACTGTAGTAAATGTCCAGGAAACATGGTGTTACCGTAGTAAAAGTCCAGGAAACATGTTGTTACTGTAGTAAATGTCCAGGAAACATGGTGTGACTGTAGTAAATGTCCAGAAAACATGGTGTTACCGTAGTAAATGTCCAGGAAACATGTTGTTACTGTAGTAAATGTCCAGGAAACATGGTGTTACCGTAGTAAAAGCCTGGAAAACATGGTGTTACCGTAGTAAAAGTCTGGAAAACATGGTGTTACCGTAGTAAAAGTCCAGAAAACATGGTGTTACCGTAGTAAAAGTCTGGAAAACATGGTTTTACTGTAGTAAATTATCAGAAAGCCATGTTAATACTCAGCATATGTGTTTGTGTGTCTCATATGATAATGATTGTGCTTGTGTTTTCAGTTGTTGTCTAAACTGGAGCAGACAGGGTTACAGACGGAGGGAATCCTCAGGGTTCCGGGATCAGCATCCAGAGTGAAGGTAAATAATCCATTATCACTCCAGATGAACACGGCCTGCTCCAGTATTTGCGTTGACTCGTGTGGCTCAGTGACACATCCATAAAGCATCTGACCTGTATTTCTCACACTGATCCCAGCTTTAATTTAATTCCACAGACCAGAGTGTTGTTTAGTGAAGCTCCTCACTGTTTATTGTGATGTTTCAGCTGGCTTCATGTGTTTGTCCTCCACAGCACCTGCGTCAGGAGCTGGAGTTGAAGTTCTACGAGGATCGCTTTGACTGGGAGGAGGTGCGTCAGAACGACGCGGCGGGTTTGTTGAAGATGTTCATCCGTGAGCTGCCGTATCCCCTGCTGACCCAACAGCACCTGCCGGCGTTCACGGCCGCTCAGAGTGAGTCTGAACATCCACACCACATCCATCAGGCACTGTTCAGCGTCACGTCACTCATCTCTCTGCCCGTCTGTCTGTCCTCAGGTATCTCATCACCCAAACATCAGATTCAGGCTCTTCATCTTCTCATCATGCTGCTTCCTGAAGCCAACAGAGACACGCTGAAGGTCTGTTCATCTCCTCACACGGTTTCTAAAGATGATCAACTCAATAACTGTCATTTAAAGCAGCTATTTTTCTAGTTCGTGGTTTAAGAATTAGTTTTTACTCATGATAGCCAATAAATTGAAACTTATGAATTTGTTCACAAAACAGTATATCCAAGTTGTCCAGGATCATGAGAATCAAGTAAAAATGACAACAACAAAAAGGCTGTTAAAATGAGAAATATGATTTTTGCAAAGGGCCAAATTGTGATGGCTAGACGACTGGGTCAGAGCATCTCCAAAACTGCAGCTCTTGTGGGGTGTTCCCGGTCTGCAGTGGTCAGGATCTATCAAAAGTGCTCCAAGGAAGGAACAGTGGAGAACCGGAGACAGGGTCATGGGCGGAGCGAAGGCTGGCCCGTGTGGTCCGATCAAACAGACGAGCTACTGGAGCTCAAACTGCTCCAGAAGTTAATGCTGGTTCTGATAGAAAGGTGTCAGAATACACAGTGCATCTCAGTTTGTTGCGTATGGGGCTGCATAGCCGCTGACCAGTCAGGGTGCCCATGCTGACCCCTGTCCACCGCCGAAAGCACCAACAGTGGCACGTGAGCATCAGAACTGGACCACGGAGCAATGGAAGAAGGTGGCCTGGTCTGAGGAATCACGTGTTCTTTTACATCACGTGGATGGCCAGGTGCGTGTGCGTCGCTTACCTGGGGAACACATGGCCCCAGGATGCACTATGGGAAGAAGGCAATGTCTCTATTTAGAGAACTAAGTGTGTGAAGTATTTAAATGGTGTACTCAGATGAAGTTGATGAACCGGTTGGACGAGCGGCATGAATCTGTGACGACACACACACACACAGTCTAATAGAGACGTGAAAGAGAATCAGGCTTGTTTGACGTCATGTTTGGTGCCCATATTCTCATGTTAAGATTCAGCGCTGATTCTGTTCCTGCTGAATCAGCTGAAAAACGCAGAACAGATGCAATCGAGACGTATTTACCCTGGAGCTTAAACGCCAAGGTCACGGTTTTCGACTCGCAGGGAATGAAGCTTGACTGCAGCGCGGGTCTAATCAGTGCATGTAAATGCAAAGGTTTCCAGTGAAACTTCCTGTTTGGATTTCTTCTCTAGTAATATAAAACCTGATGATGTTTGTTCACAGGCTCTTCTGGAGTTCCTGCGAAAGGTGGTAGCGTACGAGGAGAAGAACCGCATGAGTCTGTGGAACGTCTCCATGATCGTAGCGCCCAACCTCTTCACTTTCCGCGGGAAGAACGCCAAGCATGAGGAGATGCAGGGCGCCGTTACTGCCGCCCAACTCGTGCGTCTCCTCATTACCCATCAGGACCTGCTGTGGACAGTGAGCATCTGACCAGCTACATTAACTTAATATTCAGAAACAAGCTCATGAATATTAATGAGGTGATGTAATGCTGATTGGCTGACGTTCACAGATTGTCATTGAAGTCTGTTATCCGCATCCGCAGGTCCCGTGTTTCCTGATCGCTCACGTCAGAAAAATGAACGAGGCCGCCCTGGGCAAGAAAACGCCGACTTCAGAGAAAAGCAAACTCAGATTACTGAGGAGGTGGAACACTGAGAAGGACCGAGACCGCAGCGAAGTGAGTGCTCATGGGATTGAACCTTCACTCCTCGTTTGGTTAAAAGTTAATCGACATGGGAGAGCTGTGAACCAGGGTTATTATAGCTAACTAAAATAATAAAATAACATATGGAATAAAATTAATGTTAACTGAAATAAAATATTAGGCAACTTTAAAGGTGCAGTGTGTGAATTTTAGCAGCATCTAGTGGTGAGCTTGTGAATTGCAATCACCCACCGCTCACCCCTCCCTTCTGAAGCACATAGAAAAGCTAAGGTGGCCGACACAGGACAAAGATGTCGTCGTTGGAGAGAGCAGAGAATGACTAGCGCTCTCTATAGCAGTTTGTCCCTTTAGGGCTACTGTAGAAACATGACGGCACAAAATGGCGACTTCACTGTAAGGGGACCCGCGCGCGATGTGTGTAGATAGAAACGATCATTCTAAGGTAATAAAAACATAACGGTTCATTATGTAAGGTCTTTATACACCGCTGAAAACATAGTTATGTATATTATATTGCATTTATGTCAATAGATCCTCATAAATACTACACACTGCACCTTTAAGTACTAATATAACAAACTAAAATTTAAATAAATTGAATAAAAAAACATAATAGACAATAAAAAACACAAATGCAAAAATGACAAATGCACTCAAAATAAATAACTCCAATTAAAAAAAAAACTTTTATTTTAGATGCGATTTAATCCATTTGACAGCACTAATACAAATAATAATTAATTCAAAATATTTATAAAGAATATTGATCTAAAAGATGCTAAAATAACACTTCCATGAACACGAATGTGTTGTTAAATTATCAAAATATTACCTTAAAATCGCAGAGGGACTTCAAGCACATATTTGAGCTCAAAGCGGTTCGGCTGATGAAAACGTTCGGGAATTTCTAGTATAGCATAACATTTAACTGAACGTCATGAAGTCAGGTCGTTCACACAGAACGCGAGACGCTCCTGAAATGCGTTTTTATGATTTTTACTGCGACGCCAGCCTCTGAAATGTTGACTGTTCCAAGATGGCGGACGCGCTGACGTGTCTGGAGCGGACGAATATGGCGTCTATAAGGCGTTTACTTATTATACATATTAAACGTTATCTTGTATATTTTTGATTGCGAGCCGCGTTTTAGAACGCCACCACACGACGCTCATGTTTACGATAGTGGAATCCATAAACGCGTTCTGTGTGAATAACGGCACCTAACTCAAACAAACGATACGAATCTGTACGGATGGACTTTAAGGATGGATCTGGTACTAATACTCTTTTCTCCGTTATGTAAAGTCACAACTAGCAATGACGTATTGAGTATGAGAGAAACTGAGCGTGTGCGATTACCTTCGTCTGTTAGAGCTTTTATTCTCCAGGTCCAGTCATAAATTCGTAAAATAATACATCGTGACCGCAGAGGAACATCTTTTAATACAGTAACGCGGATTTCACGTGACAGGCGTCAGTTAGCGCTGGGATGATTTGAATGAAAATGGCGCGTAATTTCCTCAACGGCGCCTTGCTCGACAGTGGTTCAAAAATAAAAATTATAAAAAAAATCCTAAAACGAAATATAAATAAAAGTAATAATAACATGATTATTAAAATAATTTCAACACCTTTAGTTGAACGAATTAGCTGAATGAATGTCCTCGCAAAGACGTCATTTGGCGCCACCTACTGACTGTAAACAAACGGTGAATATTCCCAGATTCCTTGTCCAATCAGAGGAGCAGAACTACCTACAATAGCAATAGTGATAATATAATGAAGTCTCTGTCCCTGTTCCTCAGGTCACGGACCTTCGTGACGGCGTCATCCGTGTTCATGCCCCGCTTCACGCCAAGGTTTCCATGGCGATTCAGCTGAACAACGAGATGAAGGCCAGAGACATCATGGCACGCTTTGACGTCGAGAACGGGTTAGTGAACGACCGCAACACACACCGGTCACATGACCCAACCAAGCGACTTTAAAGGGATAGTTCACCCAAAAATGAAAATTTGTCCATAATTCCCTCCCCCTCAAGTCATCCTAGGTGTGTATGACATTCTTCTGTCAGACGAACACAATTATTAACACTTTTATGATGAATAAATGCACTTTTATGATGGATGGATGCACTTTTATGATGATAGATGCACTTTTATGATGGATGGATGCACTTTTATAATGGATGGATGCACTTTTATGATGGATGGATGCACTTTTATGACGGATAGATGCACTTTTATGATGGATGGATGCACTTTTATGATGGATAGATGCACTTTTATAATGGATGGATGCACTTTTATGATGGATGGATGCACTTTTATGATGGATGGATGCACTTTTATGATGGATGGATGCACTTTTATGATGGATAGATGCACTTTTATGATGGATGGATGTACTTTTATGATGGATGGATGGATGGATGCACTTATGATGGATGGATGCACTTTTATAATGGATGGATGCACTTATGATGGATGGATGCACTTTTATGATGGATAGATGCACTTTTATGATGGATGGATGCACTTTTATGATGAATAGATGCACTTTTATGATGGATGGATGCACTTTTATGATGGATGGATGCACTTTTATGATGGATGGATGCACTTTTATGATGAATAGATGCACTTTTATGATGGATGGATGCACTTTTATGATGGATGGATGCACTTTTATGATGAATAGATGCACTTTTATGATGGATGGATGCACTTTTATGATGGATGGATGCACTTTTATGATGGATGGATGCACTTGGGTGAACTATCCCTTTAACCAATCACTGTCAATTGCAGGCGCGGGTTGCGAAGCGCCAGTCGACGACAGAGGCAGTTTCTGTTCGAGGTGGGAGGAAACATCGGTGAGTTGAACATCATCACTTCATTCATATTACTGATTATTAATGAATCCACGCATTAATCTGAAGAACGGTTGGCCCTCTCTAGGCGAGCGCTGCCTGGATCCGGACGCACTTTTACTGGACGTTTACCGCGCTAACCCTCACTGCGAATGGGTGTTAAAGTCACGCTGACCTGAGACCAGCCGAACACGCGTGTGTGTGTGTTTACCGCAGAACCCCAGAGGCCGTCAGGTGCTGCCGGAGGTCAGAGGTCAAACGCTGAAGTTGACCCCAGTGGCGCGCTTCAATGCTGGTCATTGAGTTTGCTCGGTGCCAAAACTGTGACCGTCCCGGACAGAAGCATGTTTCATCACTTTATACCACTGGCCAGTGTAAAAAAGAGCATGTACATAAAATATTTATATCACTAATTTATCCTGCTGTATGATAATTATTTTGTATTGTTTATATACGCCGCATGTTTGTGATGAAGCCATGTGAATTAAAATCTGCGAGCGGCTCATATTCACCACAAAATCACACAATAAGATATTACGTCATTTTATTGAACTGAAAACACATTTTTATTGTTTATGAATTGATAAAAGGAGAATGAATGAATGAGAATCGCCGTTAATCAAAAACATAAAATGCCCAGATCCATTACAATAATATTTATGTTTTAAAAGATGATTTGACTGTTGGAATAATGTCACGTAATGGTCCTAAAAATATGATTTTGTTTTGAAATATGAGCTGCACAGGTAAATATGACCTCAAATGAAACCAGACGAATATTAACGCCAGTGCCATCAAACACTGACTGGACTGATGAAGGACCTGAACTGACCTTTGACCCCTGATGATTTACTTCAGTGTCTGCCAATAATAATCACTATGTTCTCTTTGATGCTCTGAATATGTTTTTTTTTTCAGCTATAAGCTATTTTTTATGTATGATGTACTGAAATGTGCACCTGATTTTTATAGTTTGTGCATCAAATCATTTACTTTCCTCATTTGAGTTATTGCTCAGTGTTTTATCATAGTGGCCGTTTCACGGCAAAGCCATGGGAAGATTTTCTGTCGCCTTGTTTCATCAAAACCAGATTTGCTGAGTGTTATGAAGATGTAGCCATATCATAGAGTTCCTCTCATGATGTACTGAAGTCATGCTGTAATGTTTGGGTGAAACGACAGGTCATTATGAAACTAATCCAATTAAAACACGTGAAACCTCAGTGTGTGTGTGTGTGTGTCTTTATCAGCGCTCCGGAATGTTCCAGATAGTGCAGGAATGCTGGCGCGGCGGGAGTTTCATCATCACTAACACAAGCAACGCTCGACTAACAAACGAGTCGCATTTTATTAACAAGCATCAAATCTAAACAGCATCTGTAAACCTTTACAATAAGGGTTCAGTCAACAACAATGAAATCATACTTTCATCATTTACTTTTTGTAAATTATGACAAGTCAGACTTGACATACTAAAAGTCATAATTATGATGAAAAAGTCATGACAGAAAATTGACACAAAGTCCAAATTATGTCAATTTGAACGGTCATAATTGCCTTTTTGTCAAAACAAATATAAATTATGACATCAAAGACAATATTGAAATTATCGTCAAAAAGTCAATTATAACAAAAACTAAAAAAAGTCAAAATTATGGCAGTCAGTTTGACGTCATAATTGACTTTATATGCATTAAAAAACTACTTTTTATGTTTTGACAATCAAATTTTGAATACATAAAATCAATTATGACAAAAATTCATAATTTTTTGGTGATCATTTCAATTGTCAATTTTGTCAGTCAAAATTATGATACAAATTATAAAATTATGACGTCATAATTATGATAAAACAACTAAAAGTCAATTATGACACAAAAGACAAAATTATCACAATTTTAACTTTTTCATAATCGATTTGTCTTTTTGTCATATTTGACTGTCAAAACATAAGTAATTTATGACAGTAAATTATGACAAGTCAAAATTATGATACAAATGATAAAAAGTCAATTATGACATTAAAAGTAAAAAAAAAAATGACAGTCATAATTATGATAAACTCATAAAAAGTCATGAAAAACATTAATCTTAGTTAATGTTAATCAACATTTTTCAAATCAAGCGCATCAGTTAATGCTCCGTGAACTAACATAAAAATGAACAATTCGATTTTTACTACAGTTAAAAATAAAGTCATGTTAAGAGACGAGGCCTTATTGTAAAGTGTTACTGAACATGGGTCAAAGGTCACACACACTCCTGGTCCAGATGTGGGAGGTTAAGCAGCGCCGGCAGGGCAGGAGTGAGGAA
>CM077214.1:33210353-33327853 GCA_039654625.1 Rhinogobio ventralis
TAATTTTTATATATATATATATTTTTTTTTTTCTTTTGCTGCTCAGAATCATGTGTCTGTAAAGGTTATTTTATTGTAGTACTGAATTTGTAATAAAAGGTTTATTTTATGTTTTCTGATTTCACGTGTCCAGTCGTGTATGTGAATGTTTCTTCCATCAGGAGCTCATTAACATGTGATTTTATTTCTTGCTAAATGAAGGACTAATCTCAACACAGACTCTCATCGATGAGATCCAGACGACTGCTTTACCTGGTTCTGACGGTCTTGTTCTTGAAGCCCATGATCATGTGACTGTGTCTGGACAGTCCAAACTGGTGTGATTCTGGGATGTGTTCTGTTTGGTCCGCGGACACACACTGAGGAAGAGAAGTTCATAACTCATACTGTGAAAATGTGTGTTACGTTTGATCAGGCGCCCATATAAGGGCGTGAGACGTGTGTGACATTCTTGTGATGTTCCAGATGTTGTGTGTTTACAGAAACTCAGCGCTATCTGAAGAATGTCACACGGACACGCTCATGCGTGACACACGGCTCAAACACACCTGTCATACTGAGATGCATGAAATATTTTGGTACTAAAACAATAAAAAAAACATCATTACTTGAAATAAAAGAGAAGTTCATCATGCAAACACAAACACTATTACAGTTATCGCTCTCATAACCCAAATGAGGAATACAAATCTTTGTGTTCCTGCAGAGACGGAGAATTCCATTTCCAGGTGATGATGTATGAAAATAAATATGTTTGAACTGCACTAAATATTTATAAACATTCACACATTCCTGATCCCTTCACACGTCTGCAGGTGTGTGTGTGTGTGTGAGACTCACGCTGGTGCTACCCGGTGTGAGTGCGCTCAGCTCCGCCGCGGGCGACAGGGGTCGTGTGGAGGGGTCAGAGGTCGGCTCCGCCTCCACCTCATCAGGTAAAAGCACACGCTTGGGTCTCTCCTCCAGTAAACAGCTGTCCATGTCCACGCCCTCATAGAGCAGAGCGCCGGACAGATCCAACAACCTGACACACACACACGTTAGACCTTGTCGTTCACATTATACTTCATTATACTCTACTGTTCTTTATACACACTCTTTCACACACATGCTCACACTGTGTGTGAGTGAGTGAGTGAGTGAGTGTGTGTGTGCGAGTGTGTGTGCGAGTGTGTGTGCGTGTGTGTGTGCGAGTGAGTGAGTGAGTTGTGTATGTGTGTCACTCACATGCCGTCCACTGCCGTGTTCCTGATGCAGCCGTAGAAGGAGCCGGCGGATCCCGGCGCAGGAGCGCCCTCTCCTGGAGGAACGCCGCCGATGAAGAGCCGGCCCAGCGCCAGAGCTCTCTCTGCAGACGAGCCCAGCTTCAGCGCTGCCTGGTTCTGCTCGTCCACCAGCACTGAGATGGACCTGAAGCAGAATCACAGAGATGAACAAACCAACCTCTCACCCTCTCACCAGTGACACACACACACACACACACCTCTTGTTCCTCTGCAGAATGAGCGAATGCTCCTGTCCGTCACTGAAGGAGCCGTTCTGTGGTTTGACGATGGCTCTGTGCACGGCCCCGCCCTCTGCCACGCCCACATGAACCTCCACCGATCCAGACACGAGCGTCACGAGCAGGAGCGGCTGTGAGCAGAGCGACAGATTAAACACACACACACACACACACACACATGATCCGACACATTTACAGACACTGAGGATCGGGTCCTGACCTGTTGTGTCTGCCGGCCTAAACGTCCCGCGGCCCCACTGAATCCCGCCAGGATGACGCCGCCGTCCCGTTGGCTGGAGAAGGTGGTCATGATGTCCGTTTGGGAACCCCAGAGGACGCCGGGCATCTCCAGGAAACCACTGCCGAACACGGACACGCTGCGGATGGGCTGCACACACACAAATCCTCCAAATCAGAAACTTCAAGAGCAGAAATACTCCATTTACAATTCATAACTTTATGGGTGACAATCATCACATAACGTTACATTTCTATGCTTTGTGTTTGTATTATAAGAGATTTAGAAAAAGAGAACTAAAGGAGGGTCAAAGAATATAATAATGAAGGGACTTTAAAAATAATCTTTAGTAATGATAAATAAATACTAAAATATTATTATTATTATTATAGTAATATTATTTTACCTTGATAATATATTTTATTGAACTTATTTTAGTGTCCCTTGTTGTATATCACAATAACAAGAATAAAGAGGGATGGAAAAAATATTGTGTTTTAAATTTAATTTTAGCAATTTTGTTGTAGTTATTTTATTTATTAAAATATATAGGACCCTATGAAATCCATTTTCCCGCCAAATTCTGTTTTTTTGACCCCATTTTAATATTTAAATTACATTTTAGTAATCAAAAATGATGTCTAATTCATTTGAAATCATGAAACTTATACAATTTAACTGTTTAACAAAAATGACATGTTTAGGGCCCTATGAAATACATTTTTGTTTCTTAAATTCTGTTTTATTTTTAAATTAATATTGCCCTAATTAATGTCTATATAGGTTTTTACTAATATTTATTAACATTTTAGATTTTATTATTTAAATTCATCACATTGAATAAAAATGAGAAATGTTGCTTTGGCAACCGGCAGTTTTCTCTTTCTGTTAATGGTTTCAGTGCACTCTGAGGACCGTACCTTGAGGACGCAGCCCTTCTTCACCCCGTACGCCTCTCTGAGCAGGTCGAAGTTTGTGCGCGCGATCTCAACATTCTTCATACAGCCGACAAAAGAGCGCGCGACGACCTGCCTCCTGCATTAAACACAAAAGAGGAATTATTTGAAAGATTTGAACAAAATGATGCAACTCCAGCATGTCTTGAGAGGCTGGTCTGACCTGATTGGTCGAGAGGCTGGTAATCCACCGATGTAAATGGGGTCGAGGTCGGAGCGATTGAGGTCAGAGGCCGATCCCGGTGACTCCGCCTCCATGACCTCTCTCTCGGACGGGTTATCAGCGGACATCACCGATAAATGACCTGTGGTCAGAACAGATGTTAACAAACCCTTCAACGACTCAATCGATCAGAACGGAGAATAAACACAAACCTTTGCGCTTGTTCCTCTGCAGGGCGATCCTGTACCAGGTGCCGGTGTTGTACGTTCTGTTAGAGGTCATGGTGAGCGCGCCAGAGCCCAGTTCAAAGGTCAGGTGAACCTTCCCCTCCACCAGCTCGATGGACAGAAAATCTCTCTATGAGCACAGAAGACAAACATGAGGATCTGCACACACGCGGACCTGAGACGGTCGCGAGCGCTACGGGACGTACCGTGCCGTTGGAGGCCAGATACAGCAGCAGACCGTTGGGAGACAGAGTCTTGAAGAACATGACCACACTGGTGGACATGGAGCGGAGAGACTTCTCCACCACAGAGAACCCGCTGCCGTCGAAGTGGAACGAGGTGTCTTCTGAGCGCGGACTGTCGGACAGGGGAGATGAAGAGTTCAGAGTTCAGGCTGATCAAACGTGTGTTTCTGAGACGGATGAACGTGTGTGTTACCTCATGAAGCAGCCGCCACACTCGCCCTGCCTCTCCGCGTAGTTCCACAATCCAATGTTGTTCTCGTTGAGCGAAGCTTCGCCCATGCAGCCTCTGAAGTGGGTCATTTTCACAGCTGGGGATTTCTGGGAAAAACACAACAAATATTAAGGGGCTTAAAGTGTGTGTGTGTGTGTGTGTGTGTGTGAGAGAGTGAGTGAATGTGCGTGAGTGTGTGCGAGTGTGTGTGTGAGCGCGCATGTGTGAGTGTGTGTGTAAGAGAGCATGTGAATGTGTGTGTGCGAGTGAGTGTGTGCGTGTATGTGTGTGTGTGTGTAAGCGCATGTGTGAGTGTGTGTAAGAGTGTTTGAATGTGTGTGTGTGTGTGCGAGTGAGTGTGTGTGTATGTGTGTGTGCATGTGTGAGTGTGTGTGTAAGAGAGTGTGTGAGTGTGTGTGTGAGTGCGTGAGAGAGTGTGTGAATGTGTGAATGTGTGTGCGCGCGCGCGCGTGTGTAAGTGTGTGTGTGTGTGTGTGTATGTAGGTGTGTGTGTGAGAGCGTGTGTGTGTGTGTGTGTGTGTGTGTGTGTGAGTGTGTGTGTGTGTGTGAGCACGCATGTGTGAGTGTGTGTGTGTAAGAGAGTGTGTGTGTGTAAGAGAGTGTGTGTGTGTAAGAGAGTGTGTGTGTGTAAGAGAGTGTGTGAGTGTGTGTATGTGGGTGTGAGTGTGTGAGTGCGCATGTGTAAGAGAGTGTGTGAGTGTGTGTGTGTGTGTGTAAGAGTGCATAAAAGAGAGTGTGTGAGAGAATGAGTAAATGTGTGTGTAAGTGTGTGTGTATGTGTGTACGTGAGTGTGTGTGTGTGCGTGTGTGTGAGTGTATGTGAGAGTATGTGAGTGAATGTGTGTGTGAGCGTGTATGTGTTTGTGAGTGTGTCAGAGTGCATGAGAGTGTGTGAGTGAATGTGTGCGCACGTGTGTGTGAGTGTGTTTATGTGTGCATGAGTGTGTGTGTTCGTGTGAGTGAATGTGTGTGCGTGCGTGTTTGTGATTGTTCGTGTGTGTGTGTGTGCACACCAATGTGAAAAATAATCATATCATCCCTCAGTCTGAAATGATGTTCTGATCTGGACTCATGAGCGGCTCACCTTGACCTGACCGCCGAGTCCTCCGACGAACACCCATGTGGATCTGCTGACGTCCATGACGCTGGAGGAACCGGCCGCTGTGGTCTTGACGGCGGGCAGCGGCTCAGAGTCCGTCTGCTGGACGGTCAGGCTGCCGTGTCTCCCAAACCTGCACCAGAAGGACAGACGTCAGTGTGTGTGACGGGAAGAGCTGAGCTGAGATCAGTGCTGAGGGTCACGTACCGTGTCGCGTTGATCCGGTGCCACTTGTCGTTGTTGATCTGAACACTGGGATACTCCAGTTTGGTGTGTCCAGAGCCCGTGTCCCACAGGAACGACACTTTCCCATGACGCATTTCCAAAGCCATAAAATCCTCCTGATGTGATTTAAACAGAGACTGCATGCATTAATAACAAAAGCAATAAATACACACAGATCAAAAGTCATACGTTTCCCAGAGCTATTATCATTAACTAAAACTATTAAAACCTTTTTTGCTTTTGAAATAAAACCAAAAAATCCAAAAAAAATAAATATTAGATTAAAAACCAGAAATGTTATCATGGCTTGACAAAGTCATTAAAATAATTAACTGATTAATGATTAATTTCAATTTTGCAACTAAAAATAAAAATAAAGATAAATTAAATCTAAAGAGTATTATACAGAACAATAATAAAAATGACAAAAGCATGTAACAAAAGGACTGAGAAAGTATAAAAATGAAAGCTAATTCACAATATTTATAAAAACTAAAATACTAACATTATTAACTGGAAATAAACAAAAACTAAAACTGAACTTAATAAAAATAAATTAAACCTAAATAACTGTAATATAAATGACAAATGCACATAAAATTACTAAAATTCAAAATTAAACTTGAAAATATTAAAAAAGCTAATTCAAAATAAACTTTAGGATTCTTTATATACTATTATATTTTTTATTAATATTTTGAATTCGCTTTTATTTTTATAACTTAATTTAAAATTTTAGTTCAAGTTTAAGTAAATTTGTCATTTTTTATAATATTTTTATACTGCTATATTTCTTAGTTGAAGTTGAATGTCTAAAATTATTAACTGAAAACAAACGTAATCAATAGTAATATAAATATGACAAAAGCACATCAAATTAAAATTACAGTGAGTTCTAAATATTAATAAAAACTATAATAGTATATAAATAATACTGAATGACTAACATTTGTAGCTGAAAAATAAATAAAAACTAAAAGTGCTCTAAATTAAAATGGAAATAAAAATAAATTAAACCATAAAAAAAAGAGAAATGTCCTGTAACAGAGTATGAGTGACAGTGTGGATCATGTGACGTACGCTGGCGCTGCTGCCCATGTAGAAGAGCAGGTTGTCGGGTTCGCTGGTCTTCATGGTCAGCGTGAGCGTGTTGAAGTTGCTGGACGTCACCTCCGGTCTGTACGCTCGGACACAATCCCGGTCGGCTGCGACGGCCACTTTAATCTGCAGAGATCAGAGCGTGAGCGAGGGCGTGTGTGACCGTGAGAGGTCACATGACGCGAGACTCACCGAAGCCGCCTGTTTGCGGGCCTGATTGATCAGCTCTCTGATTTCCGACAGGTTTCTGCTCAGGTTCTCGCCCAGCGTCTGCAGAGGCTTTAGCCGGTCGAACAGCCGCTCCGCCTTCAGGTGAGCCTCACTCAGTTTGGATGTGACAGCGTTGGCTGAGGGGCGAGACGGAGACGCTCGTCACACACACACACACATTAAGAGAGAGAGAGAGAGAGTCGACTGAGATCACTCACCGGTCTCCTCCGAGTCTCTGACCAGCTGGCTGGCGCTCCTCCTGCTGGTGTTAGCCGAGCCGACCGCAGAGAAAGACTCGTCCAGCTTGAGACGATAATCCTCCAAACGCTCCAGCGCTTTCTGTAGCGACGCATTCGCCGCTTCCGTCTGCTGCTTCACCTCGAGAATCACATCTCTCCTGCCTGAGGAAGACACAGACACATCTGCTAACCCGGGAACGCTCTGGGAAACGTTAGTAGAATGTTTGTTCAAAGCTATCTGGTCTTTAATAATGTTCTTGCAAAAAAACATTATTTATACATCATTCATGGAATGGTTTTTTAAATGTAACTAATTGTTTCAGAACGTTCAGAGAACATTTAAAAGTAACATCCCATAATGTCTGAAGAATGATACAATGGAACGTTTCCTCGACGTTCAGAGAACATTCAAAAGAAACATCCCATAATGTCTGAAGAATGATACAATGGAACGTTTCCTTGAGGTTCAGAGAACATTCAAAAGAAACATCCCATAATGTCTGAAGAATGATACAATGGAACATTTCCTCGACGTTCAGAGAACATTCCGACGGACGGACGCTTTGACTGACGCACCGTTCTGCAGGTTTCTCAGGACGCTGAGGGCTTCTGGGAGCAGACGAGTGAAGTTCTGAACATTCGCTCTGACCAGACTCAACCTGCTGGTCACTTCACTGACGTTAAACACCAGCCCTGAAACACACACACACACACACACACAAATCACAGTCATTACGCACCTCTAAGATAAATGAGTATATGCTGTTTATGTCGTCTTAAAGACGGACAGCCCAAAAAGTGTGTGTGGTGTGTTTTACCTCCCGTGAGGTTCTTCAGAGCTCCGCTGGCGTCCAGAATCTCTGCGCTCGTCTCAAGCGCCCGCGCCCCCTGCTCAGTGAGCGAGTCCTCCGACTCTGACGTCTGACAGAAAACAGGCCAATCAGCATCACTAGTGACTTTATAACATCATCCTGCATTTTGAATAACATTTGATGAGCAATTCCAAAACTTTTTCTCAGTTGAATCCCTTGGATGTAAAATATTTACAAAAAATTCCCCATTTTAACCCTCATGTTGTGTTCGGCTCATTTTGAACTGGAGAGGATTTTCCTGTTCCTGAAAATGCTACTTAATGTTATTACATTGGACTAAAACTTACTGACTTTAAAGGGTTAGTTCACCCAAAAATGATAATCCTGTCATTAATTCCTCTCTCTCATGTCATTCCAAACCCGTGAGACCTTCGTTCATCTTCAGGACACAAATGAGGATATTTCTGATGAAACCCGAGAGGTTTCTGACCCCTCCATAGACAGCAATGTAATGAACACTTTCAAGGTCCAGACCTTATTCAACAATCTCTTCAGTCTGTGTCCGTCTCCTGTAGTAAATACAGTGCAGCGCTTCAGAGTTACGAACGCCGGCTCGCCATTGGCCGAGGCTGATCACGTGACACATGCGTGTGATGATGGCGCAGGAGCTGACCAACGTCAACAGCGCAGGAGACGGACACAGACGAGAAGAGATTGTTGAATAAAGTCGTTATTTGTGTGTTTTTGCGCACTAAAGTATTCTCGTCTCTTCATCACATTAAGGCTGAACCACTGGAGTCACATGGGCTATTTTAACGATGTCTTTACTTCCTTTCTGGACCTTGAAAGTGTTCATTACATTGCTGTCTATGGACGGGTCAGAAACCTCTCGGATTTCTGAAAAACAAATTAGCAAATTAACAACAACAACGTTTTTTGGAGTTTTATTTTGAATAAAATAATAGGCCAAAAATGACCTTTGTTTATTTTACTGTTACATCCGACTTCATTCATTATTAGCTTTTGATCAACTCATTAGTGAACCCTTCCTGTGTGCTTTGATTGGTGGACATACCAGGTTGAGGGCGGAGCTTGCGTCCTGATTGGCGGCGTGAGCCAGATCTTCCGCCAGCTGTGTGTTTCCTCTGATGTTGCTGTTGGTGTGACTGGCGCTGGTTGCGTTTACTGCTGCAGATCTGACCTCGGAGAGAGAACTGACCGCAAAAAGACTCATTACAACATGAACAACATATATGACAGGTTTCGTGAGATTTTTAGAGGCTGGCGCACCTGTTAAGGGCCTGTTCCTGTTTGCTGAGGGCCTGCGCGTGATCCTCGGCCCTGTACACCATCTGTAGGGCGTCTCTTTTGGTCAGATCCATCACTAAAGCGTCCACATGCTTCCTGAGATTCGGACTCCACCCTTCCAGATCGTTCCTCATCTCATCCAGAGTCTAGAAACACAAACACATCACCCGGAATTACATTCACCGCGCCGTATACGTCTAAACAGAGTCAGATGATGTAGAAACGTCTCTCACTGCGGTCCCGTTGTCCATGTCTTCGGCTATATTGAGGGCATCTGTCAGCAGGTCTTGAGCTTCCTGTACTTGGGTTTCTACTTCCTGGTTCAGACGGCTCACATTGTTGCTGGAAATCTGGAGAAAGAGATTTTTTTAATGCTCTGCTCATTTATCTGATCATAAATACAGTAAAACAGTGAAATATTACTCCAGTGTAAATCAGCTGTTCTCTATATAGTACAGTGTAATTTATTCCTGTGATCAAAGCTGAATTTTTCAGTGTCACATGATCTGTCAGAAATGATATAAACGCAGCTTTAGTGAGCAGCAGAGACTCAAAACTCTCTGCTGAAGACTCACTGTGAGCTGCCGCTGGTTGATTTGCATGTCCTGGAGCAGACGTTGGCTGTGGTTGTTGTGTCTCTCGGCCGTGTTCAGGCCGTCCTGGACGTTCAGCAGCCGCTGCTCGTGTCTGCCGAGTGTTGAGGAGACGTTCTCCAGTCTGAACTGGTTGTGACCGAGTGGCTGTGACATCTCGTCCTGAACCCTCCGCAGCGCAGACACTGCAGAACTGAACACACACACACTACATTAGAAACTGAACACACGTGTTTGCACAGGTGAGTGTTGGACGCAGGTGTTTCGTGCCTGAGCTCGCTCTGCGCAGTCGTGCTGCAGTGTGTCAGATCGAAGCTCCGTATCTTCTCCAGCGCCGCGCTCGTCTCCTCCTGCAGGAACGTGCTGTTCACTTCATCCAGACCGCCGTCCATCGTCACATTCACAGAGCGCGCCTGCTCCATCAGGCCTGAACCGATCACAAACCAGCAGCGATGAGCTCAGCAGCCAATCAAATCATGTTCTTATCAGCTGAGTAATGCATCTAAAATGGATCTGTTATTTGCTTATTTAGATGGATTGAATCTGTTTTAGGCAGTGTCATTCTAGTGTTATTTGTATACTATTATAATATTTATTAACATTTTGAATTAGCTTTCATTTTTATATTTTCAGTTATTTTTTTCATATTTTAAAGTTTAAGTTTCATCCGTCCATCTATTATTTATATTTTATTTTATTTCATTAAATTCAATTAATTATTTTTTTTTTTTTTAATAGTTTTAGTTAATAATAACCCTGGTTTTAGGTCTATTACTCTTCCAAAAAAATAAAAATAAAAAAATCAGCTTTATTTCAATGAATGAAAATGTTTATGTTAATAGCTTTAGTTAATAATAACCCTGGTTTTCGGTTACTCATTACTCTTGAGACTAATATGAGCACAAACTGCAGTCAGTGTTACCATGGATGGCAGAATGAGTGTTACTGATGAGCTCCAGCAGCTGTTTGCCCTGTGCGAGTCTCTCCTCAGAGGTTAGCAGCACATCTTCACTCCCATCAAACACACTCCGCACCTGCAGACACACACACACACACTGAGCATCAGCATCAGTTGCCGGTCGCCATGGTTACCGTGAGGAGGGATGCGAGCCGTACCTGCTGCTGCAGTTCAGTGATGTGCTCGCTCAGGTTGCTCAAGCGTTGCTCTCCTGCGGTCAGCTGATAATCTGGACTCTGCTCCCATGACATCAAACTCTGAAAAGGATGTTTACACATGCGTCATGCATACTAATGTTACATGACTGTGACGCTTTATACATGCAGACTAGCTCACGTGACTGACCTTGACCTCTCGGGTCTGGTTCTCCAGCGTCATCAGTTGGCTGTAGGGGGCGACAACGACACCCGACAAGTTCAGAGACGCGACTGACCCGTCTAAAGTGTCCAGATCATCCAACAGCACTCCGGTGCAGCCGTCATCACACGCTGCAGAAACATGAGCTGGATCATCACACTGACCGCGCAACATCAACATCCACTGAACCCAATCCACACTGAACTGAATCCACACTGAACTGAACTGAGCTGAATCCACAATGAACTGAACTGAATCCACACTGAACTGAACTGAACTGAATCCACACTGAACTGAACTGAACTGAATCCACACTGAACTGAACTGAACTGAATCCACACTGAACTGAACTGAACTGAATCCACACTGAACTGAACTGAACTGAACCCACACTGAACTGAACTGAACTGAATCCACACTGAACTGAACTGAACTGAACCCACACTGAACTGAACTGAACTGAACTGAACCCACACTGAACTGAACTGAACTGAACCCACACTGAACTGAACTGAACTGAACCCACACTGAACTGAACTGAACCCACACTGAACTGAACTGAACCCACACTGAACTGAACTGAACCCACACTGAACTGAACTGAACCCACACTGAACTGAACTGAACCCACACTGAACTGAACTGAATCGAACTGAATCCACAATGAACTGAATCCACACTTAACTGAATCCACAATGAACTGAACTGAACTGAATCCACAATGAACTGGACTGAATCCACAATGAACTTAACTGAATCCACACTTAACTGAATCCACAATGAACTGAACTGAACTGAATCCACAATGAACTGAACTGAACTGAATCCACAATGAACTGAACTGAACTGAATCCACAATGAACTGAACTGAATCCACAATGAACTGAACTGAATCCACAATGAACTGAACTGAATCCACAATGAACTGAACTGAATCCACAATGAACTGAACTGAATCCACAATGAACTGAACTGAATCCACAATGAACTGAACTGAATCCACAATGAACTGAACTGAATCCACAATGAACTGAACTGAATCCACACTGAACTGAACTGAATCCACACTGAACTGAACTGAATCCACACTGAACTGAACTGAATCCACACTGAACTGAACTGAATCCACAATGAACTGGACTGAATCCACAATGAACTTAACTGAACTGAACCCACACTGAAATGAACTGAACCCACACTGAACTGAACTCACACTGAACTGAACCCACACTGAACTGAACTCACACTGAACTGAACTGAACTGAACTGAACTCACACTGAACTGAACTGAACTGAACTCACACTGAACTGAACTGAACTGAACTGAACTGAACTGAACTGAACTGAACTGAACTCACACTGAACTGAACTGAACTGAACTGAACTGAACTCACACTGAACTGAACTGAACTGAACTGAACTCACACTGAACTGAACTCACACTGAACTGAACTCACACTGAACTGAACTGAACTGAACTGAACTCACACTGAACTGAACTCACACTGAACTGAACTGAACTCACACTGAACTGAACTCACACTGAACTCACACTGAACTGAACTGAACTGAACGCACACTGAACTGAACTGAACTCACACTGAACTGAACTGAACTGAACTGAACTCACACTGAACTCACACTGAACTGAACTGAACTCACACTGAACTGAACTGAACTCACACTGAACTGAACTGAACTCACACTGAACTGAACTGAACTCACACTGAACTGAACTCACACTGAACTGAACTCACACTGAACTCACACTGAACTCACACTGAACTCACACTGAACTCACACTGAACTCACACTGAACTGAACTCAATCCACACTGAACTGAACTCAATCCACACTGAACTGAACTCAATCCACACTGAACTGAACTCAATCCACACTTAACTGAACTCAATCCACACTGAACTGAACTCAATCCACACTTAACTGAATCCACAATGAACTGAACTGAATCCACAATGAACTGAATCCACACTGAACTGAACTGAATCCACACTGAACTGAACTGAATCCACACTTAACTGAACTGAATCCACACTTAACTGAACTGAATCCACACTTAACTGAATCCACAATGAACTGGACTGAATCCACAATGAACTTAACTGAACTGAACCCACACTGAAATGAACTGAACCCACACTGAACTGAACTGAACTCACACTGAACTGAACTGAACTCACACTGAACTGAACTGAACTCACACTGAACTGAATTCACACTGAACTGAACTGAATCCACACTGAACTGAACTGAATCCACACTGAACTGAACTGAATCCATACTGAACTGAACTTAATCCACACTGAACTGAACTCACACTGAACTTAATCCACACTGAACTGAACTCACACTGAACTGAACTGAATCCACACTGAACTGAACCCACACTGAACTGAACTGAATCCACACTGAACTGAACTCACACTGAACTGAACTGAATCCACAATGAACTGAACTGAATCCACACTGAACTGAACTCACACTGAACTGAACTGAATCCACACTGAACTGAACTCACACTGAACTGAACTGAATCCACACTGAACTGAACTGAATCCACACTGAACTGAACTGAATCCACACTGAACTGAACTCACACTGAACTGAACTGAATCCACACTGAACTGAACTCACACTGAACTGAACTGAATCCACACTGAACTGAACTGAATCCACACTGAACTGAACTGAATCCACACTGAACTGAACTCACACTGAACTCACACTGAACTGAACTGAATCCACACTGAACTGAACTCACACTGAACTGAACTGAATCCACACTGAACTGAACTCACACTGAACTGAACTGAATCCACACTGAACTGTAACATCCATTCTGTTATCTTCCCATTTATTACGGTGAAGCTTCTTTGAAACCATCTGTAGAAATAAATCTGACTTACACACACACTGCTCGCTGACCAGCACGTGTCTCTCCTCACACTGGTCACACAGGTGACCTCTGACCCCGGCCTTGCACTCGCAGCGCCCCGTGTGTCCGTCACAGATGCCGTGCACTGACCCCGCCTCACTGCACTGGCACGCCTGGCACCGCCCGCGCGGCTCAGACGGGTTACCATAGTAACCGACTGAACACCTGAGAGACGTGAGAGACCGCGTTATTGTACAAGTGTGTGTTTGCACAGGTGCCGTGATGTCACATGACCTCACCTCTCACAGTAACGGCCCTCGTATCCCTCCTCACAACGGTCACAGCGGAAATCTCCAGCGCCCTCTAGCACACACGTCGCGCTGAAACTAAAGACACACAAAACATCAGCATTAATTACATAAATATATGCACTATTTATATGTTTATTTACATACACACAGCCATACTGTGTCATGTGACCTCACCTCTGACCCCGCAGCGGACAGGCACACAGCGAGCAGTCACTGACGGAGCCCTGCACCTTCCCATAATGCCCTGCGGCGCACACGTGGCAGTGCTCTCCTGCGGTGTTGTGCTGACATCCCTGAACACACGATTGTTTAAGCATCATTTTGTCTTTATTATCATTTTGATGTGGATTAAGCAGGTTTATCGGCCTGGATTTCCTCACCAGACATTGGCCCGTCTCCAGGTCACATGACAGACTGTGGTTGTTGCACCGGCACGGGACGCAGGGCCGAATGAGCGGCCGGTTTCTGCCCTTCATGTTGAGCTCGGACACAGCCTGTCGGTAATAACCCGGAGAACACTCCTGCAGCACAGAGCATGATGGGTAAACACATCAAATCATTCATCAGAACACCTCTCAAAACAACAGAACTGAACAGGAAATGATGTGATAGCATCTCAATCAAGCATTTTTATTGTTGTAGTTATCGTCCTTGGTGTGAATGGGCCTTTATTCATTTTATTTATATTTTATATATTATATTGTCTTTTATATTATATTATATTATTAATGATTCATTTAATATTTATATTTTACAATATAATATATTCAATTTAAATAGCACACTAATAATACAAAATTAATCATAATAAATTATACTATAATTATAAATAATATACTATCAATTACTAATTATATACATTTTATTTTATTTTATTTTTATATCTATATAAATCCACACTGAACTCGACTGAATTCATCATGATGTTATATCATTATTTTTGTATATTATATTGTCTTATAATATATAATACAATTTAATGTAAAAATAATAATTAATTATATTAATTATATTTTATTAATAATATGAATATAATATAAGATAATATAATGTGTAAAATATAAATAGAACAAATAATATGAAATTAATAATATATTTTTAAAATTATATTTTAATAAAATATAGTATAAAATTATATATATTTTCTAAATTTAGATAAAGGACAGGAACTATTAGATCCATTTCTAAATGTATTATGTGACTTGATGTAGATGAAGAGCCGTGATGAGGAGTTCATCTGACCTGACATGAGAGTCCGGCGTATCCCAGCGGACACTCGCACATCTCCACCAGCCGCGCCACTTCTCCGCCCTCGGGAACCTCTTCCGCCTCCAGCGCCGTTTCCATGGAGATATTAGAGATGCTGCAGAGAGACGACAGAAACAACGACTCCGTTCACCCTCTTCACTCATGTCTTACAGGGACTGATTCATCATGATGTTATTCTGGAGGAACATGTGACTGACCGGCTCTGCTGCAGCCCTGACCCGTACGACGCTTTGATGATGACGTACTCCAGGTTACTCAGCACAGACAGGAAGTCGGCGTGACTCGCGGCTTCATCGGACACAGAGTTGAAATACTTCCACTTGTGCTGCACACAAACAGGAGAAACGGTCAGAGACTGGCTTTACGCCATGAACACGGCCAGAGCCGATGTGAGCAGACTCACCTCGGTCAGAGGAACTTCCTGTGCCGTGCGGACGCCGTTTTCTGGCGCGGGAGCGTCCGTGTAGATGACCAGCTTGCGCAGTTGTCCGCCCCTCATCAGAACCTGTGGCTCGTGATTGGCCAGACCGATGCTATCGAGAGCGAAGAACGTGAGTGTGTAGGAGAGTCTTCCTCCGTACGACAGCAGCTACGAGACACGAGGAAACATACACACGATCAGCAAAACATGAAAAACACTTCTGAAGCATTCGCTAATCCTAGTTCATTCAGCATTTACTAAAGCATTATTAAAATGAAAAAGTGTATCTGTTAATGGATCTGAACTAACAACGAACAGTTGTGTTCTAACTATAACAAAGATTAATAAATACAAATGTGTACCTCATTACCGTGGTATTTCAGTGGGGTTTGCGTCTCGTTACCCTGGTATTTCAGTGGGGTTTGCGTCTCGTTACCGTGGTATTTCAGTGGGGTTTGCGTCTCGTTACCGTGGTATTTCAGTGGGGTTTGCGTCTCGTTACCGTGGTATTTCAGTGGGGTTTGCGTCTCGTTACCGTGGTATTTCTGTGGGGTTTGCGTCTCGTTACCGTGGTATTTCTGTGGGGTTTGCGTCTCGTTACCGTGGTATTTCTGTGGGGTTTGCGTCTCGTTACCGTGGTATTTCTGTGGGGTTTGCGTCTCGTTACCGTGGTATTTCTGTGGGGTTTGCGTCTCGTTACCGTGGTATTTCTGTGGGGTTTGCGTCTCGTTACCGTGGTATTTCAGTGGGGTTTGCGTCTCGTTACCGTGGTATTTCAGTGGGGTTTGCGTCTCGTTACCGTGGTATTTCTGTGGGGTTTGCGTCTCGTTACCGTGGTATTTCAGTGGGGTTTGCGTCTCGTTACCGTGGTATTTCTGTGGGGTTTGCGTCTCGTTACCGTGGTATTTCAGTGGGGTTTGCGTCTCGTTACCGTGGTATTTCAGTGGGGTTTGCGTCTCGTTACCGTGGTATTTCAGTGGGGTTTGCGTCTCGTTACCGTGGTATTTCAGTGGGGTTTGCGTCTCGTTACCGTGGTATTTCTGTGGGGTTTGCGTCTCGTTACCGTGGTATTTCAGTGGGGTTTGCGTCTCGTTACCGTGGTATTTCAGTGGGGTTTGCGTCTCGTTACCGTGGTATTTCTGTGGGGTTTGCGTCTCGTTACCGTGGTATTTCAGTGGGGTTTGCGTCTCGTTACCGTGGTATTTCAGTGGGGTTTGCGTCTCGTTACCGTGGTATTTCTGTGGGGTTTGCGTCTCGTTACCGTGGTATTTCAGTGGGGTTTGCGTCTCGTTACCGTGGTATTTCTGTGGGGTTTGCGTCTCGTTACCGTGGTATTTCAGTGGGGTTTGCGTCTCGTTACCGTGGTATTTCAGTGGGGTTTGCGTCTCGTTACCGTGGTATTTCTGTGGGGTTTGCGTCTCGTTACCGTGGTATTTCTGTGGGGTTTGCGTCTCGTTACCGTGGTATTTCTGTGGGGTTTGCGTCTCGTTACCGTGGTATTTCAGTGGGGTTTGCGTCTCGTTACCGTGGTATTTCTGTGGGGTTTGCGTCTCGTTACCGTGGTATTTCTGTGGGGTTTGCGTCTCGTTACCATGGTATTTCAGTGGGGTTTGCGTCTCGTTACCGTGGTATTTCTGTGGTGTTTGCGTCTCGTTACCGTGGTATTTCTGTGGTGTTTGCGTCTCGTTACCGTGGTATTTCAGTGGGGTTTGCGTCTCGTTACCGTGGTATTTCAGTGGGGTTTGCGTCTCGTTACCGTGGTATTTCAGTGGGGTTTGCGTCTCGTTACCGTGGTATTTCAGTGGGGTTTGTGTCTCGTTACCGTGGTATTTCAGTGGGGTTTGTGTCTCGTTACCGTGGTATATCAGTGGGGTTTGTGTCTCGTTACCGTGGTATTTCAGTGGGGTTTGTGTCTCGTTACCGTGGTATTTCAGTGGGGTTTGTGTCTCGTTACCGTGGTATTTCAGTGGGGTTTGTGTCTCGTTACCGTGGTATATCAGTGGGGTTTGTGTCTCATTACCGTGGTATTTCAGTGGGGTTTGGGTCTCTTTACCGTGGTATTTCTGTGGGGTTTGTGTCTCATTACCGTGGTATTTCAGTCGGGTTTGTATCTCATTAGTGCGGTATTTTTGTGCGTTTTGTACCTTGTTACCAGAGTATTTCTCCGGCAGTCTCCAGTAATACGGTGGGGTGAGGACAGACAGACTGTGCAGGTGAGTGGCGTCCAGCAGCATGTCATGATCGCTGTGATAAACCCCCTCCAGCGTCCCCTGCAGGTCACTCTGAGACACCACACGCAGCAGAGGTGGAGCAGAACCCAGCCTCATCTGAACCACAGACAGAGAGAGACGTATTATAGGTTAAATACAGGCATTCATGAATATTCAACATGTGTTCATCAGTATCATCAATCTCCTGCGCGTGTGCATGTAAGAGTTTGTGTGTGTGTGAGTGAGAGTGTGTGTGTGTGTGTGAGAGTGAGAGTGTGAGTGTGAGTGTGTGTGTGAGAGAGTGAGTGAGTGAGTGAGTGAGTGTGTGTGTGTGGCTGCTCACGGGCACTCGGATCAGGCCGCTCAGCTCCTCACACACGCTGGAAACCCCGGAACAGAAGCACGGACTGCATCCGGACGGATTCTGAGCCGTTAGACCAAACGTCCCGCTCTTACACTCGTCACAGCCGCTGCCGCCTACATTCTCCTGAAAACACAAGAGGTTAAAGAGGAAGCTGTTCTCCATCCGTCTTTAGTGTTGCTGTTTGAGCATGAGTTCTTCTCTCTATCAGTGTCAGTGTTCCTGAACTCCTGAAACGCCTCCATCTTGAGTTTCCTTCCGGGAACCAACACGTCACAAAATTCCTCATTATAATAATTCATGCACAGAATAAAGAGGCGGGGCCTGGTTGAGTTAGTTAGTAGTGTGTTGAAACTGGCAGTTATGGTAAGGGGCGGGGCATTTCCCAAACACCAATCACAACACACTGCTCCAGCTGACCAATCAGAGCACAGTGTGCTTTTCAGAAGGAGGGGCTTCATAGAGACAGGAACTAAACAGAGCGTTACTGACAGACTGGGAAGAGAGGAGCCGCAACAATGGAGAATATGGGGAATAATCAACATTCAAGCAGGAAAACCTGCTCTAGTAGAGCCAGAAAGGGCGTAACCTCAACGATGATGTGCAACTAAAATAGTGTAAGTGTCGTCACCTTGCAGGAACACTGTCCGTGATCCTCGCATCCACACACTCCCAGCATCCCGTCGCAGAACTCCTCACGCGTGCCGTCGGTGTTGCAGTTGCAGGCAGTGCATTCTGGGAAGTTTTTGTAGCCCAAAGCGCAGCGGTCACACTTGAGTCCGGAGAACTGCGGCTTACAGCGACACTGAGCCGACAGCAGGTCACACTGAGATGAGCTCGAGCCGACGGCACTGCAGTCACACGCCTGCACACACATACACACACCTTTACAACAAGCACCGGGGCCATACCGCAGTACACACATCATATATGAATACCATGGTATGATCTTTAGCTCGTGACTGATGTGACAAACCTTACAGCCGGACACGCCGTCGTGACCCCAGTGACCTTCCTCACATTCTTCACACTTCGGCCCGTGTGTGTGTGGAGGGCAGATACACTCGCCTGTCTCTGCATTACAGTTCCCGTGTGTGTGTGCGCAGTCACACGCTAGAGGAGACACAACATACACGAGATTACATGAGCCCAAACTTCAAAATACACACACACACACACTCTCTCTCTCTCTCTCTCTCTCTCTCTCTCACACATGCACGCTCACTCTCTCTCACGCACACTCATACTCTTTTACACTCTCTCGCACACACACACACACTCACACTAACACTCTCTCGCACACTCACACTCACACTCTCTCGCACACACACTCACACTCTCTCGCACACACACTCACTCTCTCGCACACACACTCACTCTCTCGCACACTCACACTAACACTCTCTCGCACACTCACACTAACACTCTCTCGCACACACACACACACACACACACACACACAGTCACACTCTCTCGCACACTTACACTAACACTATCACACACACACACTCTCTCGCACACACACACACTATTTGCACACACACACACACACACTCTCTCGCACACACACACTCTCGCACGCACGCACACACACTCTCTCGCACGCACGCACGCACACTCTCGCACGCACGCACACTCTCTCGCACGCACGCACACACACTCTCTCGCACGCACGCACACACACTCTCTCGCACGCTCACACTCACGCTCACGCTCACTCTCTCGCACGCTCACGCTCGCTCTCTCGCACGCTCACGCTCGCTCTCTCACACGCTCACGCTCACGCTCGCTCTCTCGCACGCTCACGCTCACGCTCACGCTCGCTCTCTCGCACGCTCACGCTCGCTCTCTCGCACGCTCACACTCACGCTCGCTCTCTCGCACGCTCACACTCACGCTCACACTCACGCTCACACTCACGCTCACGCTCACGCTCACGCTCTCTCGCACGCTCGCTCTCTCGCACGCTCGCTCTCTCGCACGCTCGCTCTCACACTCACACTCGCTCTCTCGCACACTCACTCTCTCGCACACTCACTCTCTCGCACACTCACTCTCTCGCACACTCACTCTCTCGCACACTCACTCTCTCGCACACTCACACTCACACTCACTCTCTCGCACACTCACACTCACACTCACTCTCTCGCACACTCACACTCACACTCACTCTCTCGCACACTCACACTCACACTCACTCTCTCGCACACTCACACTCACACTCACTCTCTCGCACACTCACACTCACACTCACTCTCTCGCACACTCACACTCACACTCACTCTCTCGCACACTCACACTCACTCTCTCGCACACTCACACTCACTCTCTCGCACACTCACACTCACTCTCTCGCACACTCACACTCACACTCACTCTCTCGCACACTCACACTCACACTCACTCTCTCGCACACTCACACTCACACTCACACTCACTCTCTCGCACACTCACACTCACACTCACACTCACTCTCTCGCACTCACACTCACACTCACTCTCTCGCACATTCACACTCACACTCACTCTCTCGCACACTCACACTCACTCTCTCGCACACTCACACTCACACTCACTCTCTCGCACACTCACACTCACACTCACTCTCTCGCACACTCACACTCACACTCACTCTCTCGCACACTCACACTCACTCTCTCGCACACTCACACTCACACTCACTCTCTCGCACACTCACACTCACTCTCTCGCACACTCACACTCACTCTCTCGCACACTCACACTCACACTCACACTCACTCTCTCGCACACACACACACTCACTCTCGCACTCTCTCTCGCACTCACACTCTCACACTCTCGCACACTCTCTCGCACTCACACTCTCGCACACTCTCTCGCACTCACACTCTCGCACACTCTCTCGCGCACTCTCTCGCACTCTCGCGCACTCGCACGCGCACTCTCGCGCACTCACTCGCACTCACTCGCACTCTCGCGCACTCTCGCGCACTCTCGCGCACTCACTCGCACTCACTCGCACTCTCGCGCACTCACTCGCACTCTCGCGCACTCACTCGCACTCTCGCGCACTCACTCACTCTCGCGCACTCACTCACTCTCGCGCACTCTCTCGCACGCACTCTCGCGCACTCGCACGCGCACTCTCTCGCACTCGCACGCGCACTCTCTCGCACTCGCACGCGCACTCTCGCGCACTCGCACGCGCACTCTCGCGCACTCGCACGCGCACTCTCGCGCACTCGCACGCGCACTCTCGCGCACTCGCACGCGCACTCTCGCGCACTCGCACGCGCACTCTCGCGCACTCGCACGCGCACTCTCGCGCACTCGCACGCGCACTCTCGCGCACTCGCACGCGCACTCTCGCGCACTCGCACGCGCACTCTCGCGCACTCGCACGCGCACTCTCGCGCACTCGCACGCGCACTCTCGCGCACTCGCACGCGCACTCTCGCGCACTCGCACGCGCACTCTCGCGCACTCGCACGCGCACTCTCGCGCACTCGCACGCGCACTCTCGCGCACTCGCACGCGCACTCTCGCGCACTCGCACGCGCACTCGCACGCGCACTCGCACGCGCACTCGCACGCGCACTCGCACGCGCACTCGCACGCGCACTCTCGCGCACTCGCTCGCGCACTCGCACGCGCACTCTCTCGCGCACTCGCACGCGCACTCTCGCGCACTCTCGCGCACTCGCTCGCGCACTCTCGCGCACTCGCACACTCACACTCACACTCACTCTCTCGCACACTCACACTCACTCTCTCGCACACTCACACTCACTCTCTCGCACACTCACACTCACACTCACACTCACTCTCTCGCACACACACACACTCACTCTCGCACTCTCTCTCGCACTCACACTCTCACACTCTCGCACACTCTCTCGCACTCACACTCTCGCACACTCTCTCGCACTCACACTCTCGCACACTCTCTCGCGCACTCTCTCGCACTCTCGCGCACTCGCACGCGCACTCTCGCGCACTCACTCGCACTCACTCGCACTCTCGCGCACTCTCGCGCACTCTCGCGCACTCACTCGCACTCACTCGCACTCTCGCGCACTCACTCGCACTCTCGCGCACTCACTCGCACTCTCGCGCACTCACTCACTCTCGCGCACTCACTCACTCTCGCGCACTCTCTCGCACGCACTCTCTCGCACTCGCACGCGCACTCTCTCGCACTCGCACGCGCACTCTCGCGCACTCGCACGCGCACTCTCGCGCACTCGCACGCGCACTCTCGCGCACTCGCACGCGCACTCTCGCGCACTCGCACGCGCACTCTCGCGCACTCGCACGCGCACTCTCGCGCACTCGCACGCGCACTCTCGCGCACTCGCACGCGCACTCTCGCGCACTCGCACGCGCACTCTCGCGCACTCGCACGCGCACTCTCGCGCACTCGCACGCGCACTCTCGCGCACTCGCACGCGCACTCTCGCGCACTCGCACGCGCACTCTCGCGCACTCGCACGCGCACTCTCGCGCACTCGCACGCGCACTCGCACGCGCACTCGCACGCGCACTCGCACGCGCACTCTCGCGCACTCGCTCGCGCACTCGCACGCGCACTCTCTCGCGCACTCGCACGCGCACTCTCGCGCACTCTCGCGCACTCGCACTCTCGCACGCGCACTCTCGCGCACTCGCACTCTCGCGCACTCTCGCGCACTCGCGCACTCTCGCGCACTCTCGCGCACTCTCGCGCACTCACTCGCACTCTCGCGCACTCACTCGCACTCTCGCGCACTCTCGCGCACTCTCGCGCACTCACTCACTCTCTCGCGCACTCACTCACTCTCTCGCGCACTCACTCACTCTCTCGCGCACTCACTCACTCTCTCGCGCACTCACTCACTCTCGCGCACTCACTCACTCTCTCGCGCACTCACTCACTCTCGCGCACTCACTCACTCTCGCGCACTCACTCACTCTCTCGCACGCACTCTCTCGCACTCGCACGCGCACTCTCTCGCACTCGCACGCGCACTCTCTCGCACTCGCACGCGCACTCTCGCGCACTCGCACGCGCACTCTCGCGCACTCGCACGCGCACTCTCGCGCACTCGCACGCGCACTCTCGCGCACTCGCACGCGCACTCTCGCGCACTCGCACGCGCACTCTCGCGCACTCGCACGCGCACTCTCGCGCACTCGCACGCGCACTCTCGCGCACTCGCACGCGCACTCTCGCGCACTCGCACGCGCACTCTCGCGCACTCGCACGCGCACTCTCGCGCACTCGCACGCGCACTCTCGCGCACTCGCACGCGCACTCTCGCGCACTCGCACGCGCACTCTCGCGCACTCGCACGCGCACTCGCACGCGCACTCTCGCGCACTCGCACGCGCACTCTCGCGCACTCGCTCGCGCACTCGCACGCGCACTCGCACGCGCACTCGCACTCTCGCACGCGCACTCTCGCGCACTCGCACTCTCGCGCACTCTCGCGCACTCGCGCACTCTCGCGCACTCGCGCACTCTCGCGCACTCTCGCGCACTCACTCGCACTCTCGCGCACTCACTCGCACTCTCGCGCACTCTCGCGCACTCTCGCGCACTCACTCACTCTCTCGCGCACTCACTCACTCTCTCGCGCACTCACTCACTCTCTCGCGCACTCACTCACTCTCGCGCACTCACTCACTCTCGCGCGCACTCACTCACTCTCGCGCACTCACTCACTCTCGCGCACTCACTCACTCTCGCGCACTCACTCACTCTCGCGCACTCACTCACTCTCGCGCACTCACTCACTCTCGCGCACTCACTCACTCTCGCGCACTCACTCACTCTCGCGCACTCACTCACTCTCGCGCACTCACTCACTCTCGCGCACTCACTCACTCTCGCGCACTCACTCACTCTCGCGCACTCACTCACTCTCGCGCACTCACTCACTCTCGCGCACTCACTCACTCTCGCGCACTCACTCACTCTCGCGCACTCACTCACTCTCGCGCACTCACTCACTCTCGCGCACTCACTCACTCTCGCGCACTCACTCACTCTCGCGCACTCACTCACTCTCGCGCACTCACTCACTCTCGCGCACTCACTCACTCTCGCGCACTCACTCACTCTCGCACTCACACCCTCGCACTCACACCCTCGCGCACTCACTCACTCTCGCGCACTCACTCACTCTCGCACTCACACCCTCGCACTCACACCCTCGCACTCACACCCTCGCACTCACACCCTCGCACTCACACCCTCGCACTCACACCCTCGCACTCACACCCTCGCACTCACACCCTCGCACTCACACCCTCGCACTCACACCCTCGCACTCACACCCTCGCACTCACACCCTCGCACTCACACCCTCGCACTCACACCCTCGCACTCACACCCTCGCACTCACACCCTCGCACTCACACCCTCGCACTCACACCCTCGCACTCACACCCTCGCACTCACACCCTCGCACTCACACCCTCGCACTCACACCCTCGCACTCACACCCTCGCACTCACACCCTCGCACTCACACCCTCGCACTCACACCCTCGCACTCACACCCTCGCACTCACACCCTCGCACTCACACCCTCGCACTCACACCCTCGCACTCACACCCTCGCACTCACACCCTCGCACTCACACCCTCGCACTCACACCCTCGCACTCACACCCTCGCACTCACACCCTCGCACTCACACCCTCGCACTCACACCCTCGCACTCACACCCTCGCACTCACACCCTCGCACTCACACTCTCGCACTCACACTCTCGCACTCACACTCTCGCACTCACACTCTCGCACGCACACTCTCTCGCACACTCTCTCGCACACTCTCTCGCACTCACACTCTCGCACTCTCTCTCGCACTCACACTCTCGCACACTCTCTCGCACTCACACTCTCGCACACTCTCTCGCACTCGCACTCGCACTCTGTAATATCTGGTTGGTGTTCTTACGTGTGCATCCATTCTCTCTGAAGCTGTAGTATCCGCGCTGACAGCGATCACATTTGTCACCTGTCACTCCAGTGATACATTGGCACTGCCCCTCCTCGTCACATGAAGCAGACAGAGAGCCTGATTGGTTACATTCACACAGTCTGCAGCCATCGCCGCTGTTAATGCCGTGATAACCAGCCTGAAATACACACACAACCGTAAGTTCATGCTACACTAAGACTATTAAAAGAGATTCATTAAAGAATATTAAATTAAATATATGAACAGCTACCAACCCTCATGGAACATGGTTTATTTTGTTTATTAGCGAATAAAGCAATAAAACATTACAGTAAATAAACAGATCATAAATCACTGCAGACGTACCTGACAGCGGTCACACGTTTGTCCGACCACGTGGGCTTTACACTCACACTGACCCGTGATCACGTTACACACGCCGGACAGAGACCCGTTACCATGGCAACCGCAGGCTACACACACACAGAAACACATGATTTCAGACACACACTACAGTAAACCTGAGGGTCAGTAACGCGTCTGACCACTGGACGCAGGGCTCCAGACTAACTTTTTTATTTAGGTGCACCCAAAAATTTTCCCGGCTCGCATCGCCTCTAACGCCACAATTCCAGGGTCACCTTTTTAATCACGCTCCATATACATTCATATATATTATGTAAATGACAACATAATATATGCAGTTACACAGGAATTAAAATTAAGGGAAACTACAGTTTTAACAAAGTGTTAAAATAATGAAATAATAAACAATGAAATACAACTCATAATAAATAAAAATACGGAATTTTTGCTATATATATCACGCTTTGATGATTGTCATAATTATGTGGTAGCGTTACTGATAGGCTATTGTAGGCTACGGTGGCCTATAGTTGTTTATATTTCTTAATAAAATTGTGCCAGCTGGAACAAATGCTATAATTAAATTATGAATTATTACGGGTAGATCACCGCAGGATTAAAAGTGGTCGAAAGTACAACAAATGAACAATGACACTAACGTTAGTGTTTCAGGTAGGACAGCAGATATATCAGCAAATATCGTTCTCAAAGAGATTACTTTTGGAATATAATATAACAATGCACAATCCCAGTGATGCAGACTGGGTTAAGCATTTACTGTACCTGAGGGAAATCTGCCAGTCTCTTCAAAGGAAGATTACAAACGGGGAACGCCAAATGAGTACATACGACGATTTTGTTTTGGTGGTTTGCTTGACGATGTGAGTACAGGACTCTTTTACTTTAATGGTAACATTAGACATTTTTTTAATTTGCCTAAAACATGGAGCTATTCCTAGATGTTTTGATTCTCGCGGCGCCTGAGCTGACACTGACAGGCGGTTGTCATGACAATGACGTAGTTTAGGGCGGCACAAGTTCACGTTCATTCTCACTCACAAACTGTTTCAGCGTCGCGTTTATTTTGCTGATGCTGATTGCCGTAACTGATTCTCTGGTGCAATTGCAATCACACAGCACAGTGTATGCCTACAGGAATATCTGGACCACAGCCAATCAGAGGCAAAGACCCGCCCCATCTCTGTCTCTGATTGGTTTAGACCACGACATGATTCAACCATGAGTGTGAGTTCCGTCAAAGGAAAACAAACACTTAGTTCGTGGAGACTTTTCTATGACTGGAAAAATGACCTCAGGGAGAATGATTTAAACAAAAATAATGTCTGAAATATTTCTGACCCTGGCAGTTTCTGTGTGCCACGGCGTCTCCGTAGAACCCGTCCTCACAGCGCTCGCAGTGCCGGCCCGCCGTGTGACCCCGACACTTCACACACTCTCCTGTGAGGCCGTCGCAGTGACCGGCTTCAGACGGATCCACATTACCGTTACACTCGCACACGGAACATCGCTGGCCCGGGACTGTCGGGTCGCCATAGTATCCGTTAGCACACCTGAGCAGGAGAGAGGACGAGGCCAGAGGATTTAGGGTGTTTCTGAAATATTCTCTCTCAAAATCAAAAATCCAAACCGTTTAACAGTGAGGCAGATCTCGTACCTCTCACACTTGGTCCCTGCGTATCCCAGCGGGCACTGATCACACACGAGCTCACCGGGAGCCTGCAGCGCACATGTGGGGCTGAAACTACACAACAGATCAT
The DNA here is from genome assembly GCA_039654625.1 of Rhinogobio ventralis. Lineage (NCBI taxonomy): Eukaryota > Metazoa > Chordata > Actinopteri > Cypriniformes > Gobionidae > Rhinogobio > Rhinogobio ventralis. The sequence goes on from CM077214.1 coordinate 33,237,360, forward strand.
CAGATCATTACAGTATATTCAGTAGCGTCTATATGTTCATACTTACAGAATATATTAATTTACACACACACTCGCTCACACACCAACAATTTCTAAATTAATGCTGTTTTTAAAACGAAGAATCTTCACTTTTTTAATGCATATATTTGTATTGTAATATACACTCACCTAAAGGATTATTAGGAACACCATACTAATACTGTGTTTGACCCCCTTTCGCCTTCTGAACTGCCTTAATTCTACGTGGCATTGATTCAACAAGGTGCTGAAAGCATTCTTTAGAAATGTTGGCCCATATTGATAGGATAGCATCTTGCAGTTGATGGAGATTTGTGGGATGCACATCCAGGGCACGAAGCTCCCGTTCCACCACATCCCAAAGATGCTCTATTGGGTTGAGATCTGGTGACTGTGGGGGCCATTTTAGTACAGTGAACTCATTGTCATGTTCAAGAAACCAATTTGAAATGATTCGAGCTTTGTGACATGGTGCATTATCCTGCTGGAAGTAGCCATCAGAGGATGGGTACATGGTGGTCATAAAGGGATAGACATGGTCAGAAACAATGCTCAGGTAAGCCGTGGCATTTAAACGATGCCCAATTGGCACTAAGGGGCCTAAAGTGTGCCAAGAAAACATCCCCCACACCATTACACCACCACCACCAGCCTGCACAGTGGTAACAAGGCATGATGGATCCATGTTCTCATTCTGTTTACGCCAAATTCTGACTCTACCATCTGAATGTCTCAACAGAAATCCAGACTCATCAGACCAGGCAACATTTTTCCAGTCTTCAACTGTCCAATTTTGGTGAGCTCGTGCAAATTGTAGCCTCTTTTTCCTATTTGTAGTGGAGATGAGTGGTACCCGGTGGGGTCTTCTGCTGTTGTAGCCCATCCGCCTCAAGGTTGTGCGTGTTGTGGCTTCACAAATGCTTTGCTGCATACCTCGGTTGTAACGAGTGGTTATTTCAGTCAAAGTTGCTCTTCTATCAGCTTGAATCAGTCGGCCCATTCTCCTCTGACCTCTAGCATCAACAAGGCATTTTCGCCCACAGGACTGCCGCATACTGGATGTTTTTCCCTTTTCACACCATTCTTTGTAAACTCTAGAAATGGTTGTGCGTGAAAATCCCAGTAACTGAGCAGATTGTGAAATACTCAGACCGGCCCGTCTGGCAACAACAACCATGCCACGCTCAAAATTGCTTAAATCACCTTTCTTTCCCATTCTGACATTCAGTTTGGAGTTCAGGAGATTGTCTTGACCAGGACCACACCCCTAAATGCATTGAAGCAACTGCCATGTGATTGGTTGATTAGATAATTGCATTAATGAGAAATTGAACAGGTGTTCCTAATAATCCTTTAGGTGAGTGTATGTGGCAATCATGACAGTTATGACCAGTGGCCGTTGCAGAAACTGCTCAGATTCGTTTCAAAAGTTGGTCATTTGATCTTTTTCTTCAAGACTGGTCCTAATATTTTAAAGTCAGTTCCATAAAAAGGATTGATCAGGTGAGACTCATTACCTCTCGTCAAACTAAACTAGTTCTCTTCAATCTCAACACAGAGGCTCAGTTTATACAGTGTTTTTAAACACATTTATTGGTTGGAATTGTGTCTTGATCATTAAAGAGATCTGATATGGTAATCCAGAGCGGTTAAAAGCTCGGTACTTTCATTGTAAGTGTGTAATCATGAATGCGTTTGTCAGATGAAGACACAGTTTGTGTTACTGTGAGAAACGCTCAGACATGCAGACACACAAAAGCCTCCCTCCTCCCCCTCTGGAGCTTCCGGACGGATTCGGCACAGTCACTTACTTGTTAGACGCCAGTGTCAGCGGGCAAGCGCATCTCTGGCAGTCGTCCGGCGTGCCCTCGCTGGCGTCGCCATAGAAACCCGGCATGCAGCGATCGCAGTGAGGCCCCGTGGTGTTGTGCGCGCAGCCCTGAGAACACACACACACACACACACACACACACACAGGCACGGTTACAGCCGCCTCTACACTCCACATAGAACACCATCAGCGTCAGAGAACACCTACCACACACTCTCCGTTGATGTCACACTCGCTCGCATGGTCATTACACTCGCACTGAAGGCAGTTTCCTCCGAACAGAATCCCACCGACCCGATAAAACCCGGGAATACAGTACTGAAGACACACACAATGCTGGGTTAGAGACTTGACAAACACTGTGTAACATTCTGAAGGGCTCCGGATGTGTTCCTCACCTCACAGGAAGAGCCTGAATATCCCCACGGACACTCGCACTGCTCCACATCCAGAGGGATTTTAGAGAGACCGGAGTCTGTGTCTCCAACACCTAAAGACACGCGGCTCAGCCTGTGACAACACACACACACACACACTCACATGATCACAATAAATAATAAACAATTCAAGAAGCAAAACCTTACACAGGATGATTCATTTATTATGAGCAAAACCTACTAGTTTATACAACTAAAGCTAAATAACAGCTACATACAGTATATATAGAATGATATAATAAAATGCAGTTTTATGGCCAGTATGAATAATTATATTTATGGCAAATAACTCCTCATTTGAATAAAAAAAGTCTAAACTTTCTCACAAATTATATAAATACATATATAATTCAATTCAATAACATGTAAAAAGTAATACAATTTATTAATATTTTAGATTTAACTTAGTTTAACTTTGTTAGGTTTAATTTATTTTTATTTCAGTTTTTATTTATTTTGAGTGAATAATTGTAGTGCTTCAACTTAAACTAATGTTAGTTTATTTCCAAGACAACATTTTTTTATATTTTATTTCAGCTCTAGTTAAATGAACAGAAATTTTAATGTATATACATATATATTTTTTATATAATTTTTTTAAAATATTTTAAATTATAGATTATTAATTAATTTTAATTATAGATTATATTAATTATTTAAAATATATATATATATATATGTATAGATATATCTTTTATGATGTATGGATGCACTTTTATGATGGATGGATGCACTTTTATGATGGATGGATGCACTTTTATGATGGATAGATGCACTTTTATGATGGATAGATGCACTTTTATGATGGATGGATGCACTTTTATGATAGATGGATGCACTTTTATGATGTATGGATGCACTTTTATGATGTATGGATGCACTTTTATGATGGATGGATGCACTTTTATGATGGATGGATGCACTTTTATGATGGATGGATGCACTTTTATGATGGATGGATGCACTTTTATGATGGATGGATGCACTTTTATGATGGATGAATGCACTTTTATGATGGATGGATGCACTTTTATGATGGATGGATGCACTTTTATGATGGATAGATGCACTTTTATGATGGATAGATGCACTTTTATGATGGATAGATGCACTTTTATGATGATAGATGCACTTTTATGATGTATAAATGCACTTTTATGATGTATAAATGCACTTTTATGATGTATAAATGCACTTATGATGTATGGATGCACTTTTATGGATGCACTTTTATGATGTATGGATGCACTTTTATGATGGATGGATGCACTTTTATGATGTATAGATGCACTTTTATGATGGATGGATGCACTTTTATGATGTATAGATGCACTTTTATGATGGATGGATGCACTTATGATGGATGGATGCACGTATGATGGATGGATGCACGTATGATGGATGGATGCACGTATGATGGATGGATGCACGTATGATGGATGGATGCACGTATGATGGATGGATGCACGTATGATGGATGGATGCACGTATGATGGATGGATGCACTTATGATGGATGGATGCACTTATATGATAGATGGATGGATGCACTTATATGATAGATGGATGGATGCATTTTATGATGGATGGATGCACTTTTATGATGGATGGATGCACTTTTATGATGTATAGATGCACTTTTATGATGGATAGATGCACTTTTATGATGGATGGATGCACTTATGATGTATAGATGCACTTTTATGATGGATGGATGCACTTATGATGGATGGATGCACTTATGATGGATGGATGCACTTATGATGGATGGATGCACTTTTATGATGGATGGATGCACTTATATGATAGATGGATGGATGCACTTATATGATAGATGGATGGATGCACTTTTATGATGGATGGATGCACTTTTATGATGGATGGATGCACTTTTATGATGGATGGATGCACTTTTATGATGGATGGATGCACTTTTATGATAGATGGATGCACTTTTATGATAGATGGATGCACTTATGATAGATCGATGCACTTTTATGATAAATGGATGCACTTTTATGATGGATGGATGCACTTTTATGACGGATGGATGCACTTTTATGATGGATGGATGCACTTTTATGATGGATGGATGCACTTTTATGATGGATGGATGCACTTTTATGATGGATGGATGCACTTATGATGGATGGATGCACTTTTATGATGGATGGATGCACTTTTATGATGATAGATGCACTTTTATGATGTATAAATGCACTTTTATGACGTATAAATGCACTTATGATGGATGGATGCACTTTTATGATGTATAGATGCACTTTTATGATGGATGGATGCACTTTGAGTTTGAAGTGACTGACCGGAGTGTTCCCTCGGCGCTGCCCTCCAGCTGAGCTCGGACCCGGAGCGCAGCGACGTCCGCCAGCACCGTCATCAGCTCGTCTCTCTGAATGCTCCTGCCGCTGTGAGCGTCCGCGAGTGTGTGTGGCAGGATCTGCAGCGAGACGAGCTGCTCTGTGTGAGCGTTCAGCAGCCGACGAGAGGACGGCGTCTGTCTCAGCGTCCGCCCGTTCCCCTGAAACACACACACACACACACAGTCACACTGATGCTCTCCTTCATGTTTACATCAGAATCACTACGAAACAATCATGTTTAATCATGCAGCACATAAACAATTCAATCATTTGAGACACGTGAGCAGGTCACATATGACATGAACGCAGAATAATGATCATCTTACCTCAATAATTACAGTGAAATCTGAGCTCAGCGTTTTGTCCACGTTCTCCTCAGATGTGTCGTACGCAACGCTGTAGTTCAAGAAACCTCCATACGACATCAACTACACAGAGAAACCACGAAGATACACACGTTAAACCTGCCGGAATACTGCGTTAACATGGGTAAAGTGCTTCACAGATGTCAGGTCAGCTTCATTTCTACAGTACAGATGTTCCACAGCAGCTTCACAGTGAATTATAAAAACAAACTCAATTTCAGCTGTAAAGACAATAGTGCCATTATTCAGCTCAAGTTCTGCCCTCATTTGATGTTAGTTAACTCGATAATATTACTGAATATTAATTGCCTTTTATTCTATATTAGAACATTATACTCTTTCAAAATGCAATATGTCGAGGGCAAACAATAAAGTAGGGTAGAAACTAATGCTGCAAACTATCCATGGGTGTCAGTTGGCACTACATTACTGTAATACTGAAGGTTAAAATTAACCGATTTAAATATAAACACTTAAAATTACACTCAAGGATTGTTTTTTATAATAATAAAGTTATAATACTAACTTTACAATTGCATAATCATTTCTATTACAATTCATCGTGAAATATAAACATTTAAATAGTGGCGGTCATAAAACCAAAATTATAATGAATATGTGGAGCATATATTTATCAAAATGCTCCTGACTAACGAGTGTATGGACACTGGATATGGTTTGTGACGTTACGTTACATTGATTACAAGATGTTTTACTGACGTCCTTCCACGGTTGAAACACTGATTGAGCGATTACACTGCAAAAAATGCTTTTCTTACTTTGTATTTTTGTCTTTTTTTCAGGCCAAATATCAAAAAATTATTAAATTAAGATGCATTTACTAGAAAAGTAAAGTGACATAAGATATTTTTTTCTTTTATAATGGATGGATGTACTTTTATGATGGATGGATGCACTTTTATAATGGACGGATGCACTTTTATAATGGACGGATGCACTTTTATAATGGACGGATGCACTTTTATAATGGACGGATGCACTTTTATAATGGACGGATGCACTTTTATAATGGATGGATGCACTTTTATGATGGATGGATGCACTTTTATAATGGATGGATGCACTTTTATGATGATACATGCACTTTTATGATGGATGGATGCACTTTTATAATGGATGGATGCACTTTTATGATGATACATGCACTTTTATGATAGATGGATGCACTTTTATAATGGATGGATGCACTTTTATAATGGATGGATGCACTTTTATGATGGATGGATGCACTTTTATGATGGATGGATGCACTTTTATAATGGATGGATGCACTTTTATAATGGACGGATGCACTTTTATAATGGACGGATGCACTTTTATAATGGACGGATGCACTTTTATGATGGACGGATGCACTTCTATGATGGACGGATGCACTTCTATGATGGACGGATGCACTTCTATGATGGACGGACGCACTTCTATGATGGACGGATGCACTTTTATGATGGATGGATGCACTTTTATGATGGATGGATGCACTTATGATGGATGGATGCACGTAATTTGAAATCTGAGACTTCGTTTCATATCAAAAGTTTAAAAAAAAGCACAAAGATTATTGCGATTTATTGGATGTGAGACGCGCTATAATGTTTCATCAACTGAAAACAGGATAAAATAATTGATCCTTGAGACTTAAGAATTGATATCGGTTCATAAAAATGAGAATCGATTAAAATCTAAAAATTTATATTTTTTTTACCTAGCCCTAATTAAATTAGTAACAATAAAGGTGTGTGATATCCATCTGTTTAGATTTGGTGTTGAATGGAGAGCGAGCAGCTCCTCTGCGAGCTGATGGACAGGAGCGCTATAATTAGGTGTTTTAATTTCATGAATCACCTGGGGACAGACGCTGTGGACGTGTGTGAGCTAATTAGCTTTAATGTGCTGATGAGTGTGAGTGTAATGACAGGAAAACACACAGAGAGGCAGAGGAAGAGCTGGTGTGAAGCACGTCAGTCACCTTGTTGTTGAGGAAAGGCTCCGGTGCGGCCCAGGACCACAGGGACGGAGACGCGGAGCCGTTGGACACGATGAGGTTTTCGTCTGAGATGGGAGACGTGAAGATGGAGGAGCTCTGGAGAGATCGAAGGAGAACCGCGTCTCTGTGCTCGACCTGAGGATCAACGACACACAAGATCCGTTTCAAACACAGCGTTAGTTCTGAATTAGGCTTGATTTCTGTATTGTTCGCCTTCATTTTAGTTAAAGTTTTAATCATTTTTTGTGTGGTTTTGTCTTAATTTTTTATTTTTTTCTATATTGTAGAGCTGAACAATTCTGGATAAATTAAGAATCATAATTTTTTTCAAATAGAGATCATGATTCTGAACAGACAACAAAACAAGACTTCACTTGTTTCATTACTGGATGAATCAGTGTTTCTGAATGAATCTCTTGAGTGAATGATTCAATGACTCACTCATAAAGACTTCACTTGTTTCATTACTGGATGAATCAGTGTTTCTGAACGAATCTCTTGAGTGAATGATTCAGTGACTCACTCATAAAGACTTCACTTGTTTCATTACTGGATGAATCAGTGTTTTTGAGCGAATCTCTTGAATGAATGATTCAGTGACTCACTCATAAAGACTTCACTTGTTTCATTACTGGATGAATCAGTGTTTTTGAGCGAATCTCTTGAGTGAATGATTCAGTGACTCACTCATAAAGACTTCACTTGTTTCATTACTGGATGAATCAGTGTTTTTGAGCGAATCTCTTGAGTGAATGATTCAATGACTCACTCAAAGACTTCACTTGTTTCATTACTGGATGAATCAGTGTTTTTGAGCGAATCTCTTGAGTGAATGATTCAATGACTCACTCATAAAGACTTCACTTGTTTCATTACTGGATGAATCAGTGTTTTTGAGCGAATCTCTTGAATGAATGATTCAGTGACTCACTCATAAAGACTTCACTTGTTTCATTACTGGATGAATCAGTGTTTTTGAGCGAATCTCTTGAGTGAATGATTCAATGACTCACTCATAAAGACTTCACTTGTTTCATTACTGGATGAATCAGTGTTTTTGAGCGAATCTCTTGAGTGAATGATTCAATGACTCACTCAAAGACTTCACTTGTTTCATTACTGGATGAATCAGTGTTTTTGAGCGAATCTCTTGAATGAATGATTCAGTGACTCACTCATAAAGACTTCACTTGTTTCATTACTGGATGAATCAGTGTTTTTGAGCGAATCTCTTGAGTGAATGATTCAGTGACTCACTCATAAAGACTTCACTTGTTTCATTACTGGATGAATCAGTGTTTTTGAGCGAATCTCTTGAGTGAATGATTCAATGACTCACTCAAAGACTTCACTTGTTTCATTACTGGATGAATCAGTGTTTTTGAGCGAATCTCTTGAGTGAATGATTCAATGACTCACTCATAAAGACTTCACTTGTTTCATTACTGGATGAATCAGTGTTTTTGAGCGAATCTCTTGAATGAATGATTCAGTGACTCACTCATAAAGACTTCACTTGTTTCATTACTGGATGAATCAGTGTTTTTGAGCGAATCTCTTGAGTGAATGATTCAATGACTCACTCATAAAGACTTCACTTGTTTCATTACTGGATGAATCAGTGTTTTTGAGCGAATCTCTTGAGTGAATGATTCAATGACTCACTCAAAGACTTCACTTGTTTCATTACTGGATGAATCAGTGTTTTTGAGCGAATCTCTTGAGTGAATGATTCAATGACTCACTCATAAAGACTTCACTTGTTTCATTACTGGATGAATCAGTGTTTTTGAGCGAATCTCTTGAGTGAATGATTCAATGACTCACTCATAAAGACTTCACTTGTTTCATTACTGGATGAATCAGTGTTTTTGAGCGAATCTCTTGAGTGAATGATTCAATGACTCACTCATAAAGACTTCACTTGTTTCATTACTGGATGAATCAGTGTTTTTGAGCGAATCTCTTGAATGAATGATTCAGTGACTCACTCATAAAGACTTCACTTGTTTCATTACTGGATGAATCAGTGTTTTTGAGCGAATCTCTTGAGTGAATGATTCAATGACTCACTCATAAAGACTTCACTTGTTTCATTACTGGATGAATCAGTGTTTTTGAGCGAATCTCTTGAGTGAATGATTCAATGACTCACTCATAATGATTCACTTGTTTCATTACTGGATGAATCAGTGTTTTTGAATGAATCTCTTGAATGAATGATTCAATGACTCACTCATAAAGACTTCACTTGTTTCATTACTGGATGAATCAGTGTTTTTGAGCGAATCTCTTGAATGAATGATTCAGTGACTCACTCATAAAGACTTCACTTGTTTCATTACTGGATGAATCAGTGTTTTTGAGCGAATCTCTTGAGTGAATGATTCAATGACTCACTCATAAAGACTTCACTTGTTTCATTACTGGATGAATCAGTGTTTTTGAGCGAATCTCTTGAGTGAATGATTCAATGACTCACTCATAAAGACTTCACTTGTTTCATTACTGGATGGATCAGTGTTTTTGAGCGAATCTCTTGAATGAATGATTCAGTGACTCACTCATAAAGACTTCACTTGTTTCATTACTGGATGAATCAGTGTTTTTGAGCGAATCTCTTGAGTGAATGATTCAATGACTCACTCATAAAGACTTCACTTGTTTCATTACTGGATGAATCAGTGTTTTTGAGCGAATCTCTTGAGTGAATGATTCAATGACTCACTCATAAAAACTTCACTTGTTTCATTACTGGATGAATCAGTGTTTTTGAGCGAATCTCTTGAGTGAATGATTCAATGACTCACTCATAATGATTCACTTGTTTCATTACTGGATGGATCAGTGTTTTTGAGCGAATCTCTTGAATGAATGATTCAATGACACTCATAAAGACGTCACTTGTTTTTTTACTGGATGAATCAGTGTTTTTGAACAAATCTCTTGAATGAATGATTCAATGACTCACTCAAAGACTTCACTTGTTTCATTACTGGATGAATCAGTGTTTTTAAACAAATCTCTTGAGTGAATGATTCAATGACTCACTCATAAAGACTTCATTTGTTTCATTACTGGATGAATCAGTGTTTTGAGCGAATCTCTTGAATGAATGATTCAATGACTCACTCATAAAGACTCACTCAATCATCATTTTTGAAAGAATTTCTTGGATGAATGATTCAGTGACAAACACATTTTTTTAACAGTCACTTGTCTCCACCTACTGATGTAACGATGTAATGATACAATCCTTATTTGAAGTGTCAAGTTACTTTCAAAAGGTGATTTACTGAAAAAAAAAGATTAGATTTTTCCGGTATGATTTTATCAAAGGTTTAATAGACAGGTGAATCGTTGACATTTATGAATAAGATTGTGTGAGTGTTTGATTAAAGAACGCAATCTTTTAACGATTAATCATGCAGCTCTACTATGTTATAAAGATCATGTTCTGTTTTATGGAAGTTTATATGTCATTGTTTCCCTGTGTTCTGTAACCGCTTGTTTTCCGTTTCCTGTTGCTTTGGTTATTTTGTTGCCATTGGTTACTGATTGCTTTGCACACCTGTTTCTTGTTCAGTTTGTGAACTGCGTGTTTAAGCCCTCAGCGCTTATAATAAACAATGTTATCGTCTGCTGGTGTGGATCCGAATATGGTTATGCTTTTTTGGGTGTGACATTGGCAGTAATTGATCATACCGAGCTGGTGAACCAGGTGGAGCTCTCGCACACGTCTGACACTCCAAAACAGAAGCATTCAGTGCAGCCCTCGGGATTACTGGCCTGCAGGTTATAGAAACCCTGCTTACACAGATCACAGTTCGAGCCCATCACGTTTTCCTGCAGAGAGAGAGAGAGAAAGAAAGAGGGAGAGGACAAGAGGTTATGTCATTCAATGCTAAAACTAGAAGGACTGGAGGAGATTGAGTGACAGCAGTTTCGATCATGGCGTTAAAAACATACATAATTTCGAAGTCTTCAGTATATATTTCCCCTCTCATTCTCTCAGTAAAGCGAGTATGAAGTGATAGCGTGTGTGTGTGACGTGTGCGTTTAGCAGTACCTTGCACACACACTCCATGCAGGGGTCGGTGTTGTGGCTTCCGTTCAGGTTACACTCGCAGCGAGTGCATTGTGGGAAATCTCTGAAGCCGAACGCGCAGCGGTCACACTTTTCACCCGCAAAACCCTCCTTACACAAACAGTGACCTGCAGACAGACCTATACGACACAAACCGGCAGCTCAGACAACGCCTGAAACACTGCACTCAGAGATGATCAGTGGAAACAGAAGCAGAGATGTTCACCTGTGTCAGGGTTGGCGTGATCATCGTCTCTGATGCACACGGGACTCACTGAACCGCTCGTGTCACACTCACACGCAACACATGGGTTATTAGCGTACGGAGACACCTGAAACACAGACACGGCAGCAGGATTAATATTCACAGTCTGTATTTTAGACACACTCTCACACACACACACACACACACACACACACACACACACACCTGGGGTGGTCTGTAGTATCCGTCCGCACAGGTTTGGCAGTTCACTCCCGCGGTGTTCTGGGAGCAGTTCACACACACTCCTCCGCCCACAAACCGCCCCTGTGTGTTCAAGCTCAGCCTCAGATCTGCCACTGTCTGGTTATAGTAACAGTCGTCGGCCTTGTTGTGACAGTTACACTCTGATCAATGAGAGAGAGACAACACAGAGATCAGGCAGGTTGTGGTCGCTTATAAATGAAGGTTTGTTTAGTTTTGTGTTTGAGTGAATGTCACAAAATTTCTCTGTGCCACTTTATTGTCTTACTCTCGCATGTGTTTCCGTCAGAAAGCGTTCCTGGTTGCCACGGTTCCTGATGGTATCCAGGGCAACACTCATTACAGCTCTCACCACAAGTGTTGTGCTCACACACACACTGCAGTTTCTGTGGAAATGCGAAAGAGAACAGAGTGAGACACATGCATAACAAACAGCAGAGGGGGAGGGACAGAGAGAGGCAAAGGGAAATGTGTCCTAGTGAGACACAGCTGTAAACAGTCCAACAGAGAGACCACACACACAGAGTCACACACAACGCACAGATACACACACAACACGCACGCTCACTGAACACGCACGCTCACTGGACACGCGCCCTCACTCATACACACACATGCGCCCTCACTCATACACACGCGCTCACACTGAACCTAAACGCGCGCTCACACTGAACCTAAACGCGCGCTCACACTGAACGCAAACGCGCGCTCACACTGAACGCGCTCACACTGAACACGCGCCCTCACTCACACACACACCGCTCACACTGAACACGCCGCTCACACTGAACACGCGCCCTCACTGAACACGCGCCCTCGCTCACACTGAACGAACGCGCTCACACTGAACACACACACACACACGCACCGAACGAGCGGCCTCGCTCGCACCGAACGAGCGGCCTCGCTCGCACCGAACGAACGGCCTCGCTCGCACCGAACACGCTCACACCGAACACGCTCACACCGAACACGCTCACACAGATTCAGTTTCAGGGGGATGGTGTTTGTTGTTGGTTACCTTGGTAACAGGGTCCCATGGGCAGCTCTGGGCGTGGCCATAACAGATGCACATCCCGCCCACCGAGATGTCCTTGATGGAGTAATAATACTGGAAACCAGACAGCGACCAGGACAGAGTTAGACCGTTACTGCATTAACAAAAACTACCATGGTATATGAATACGGTGATCATCTGAGACCACGGCACTACATTAATAAAAGTCTATAAATGAGCAAACGTCAGACATCAGAGGCGCTTTATACCCGGCGGGTGACGATAGGGTCCACATCTTTGGGGTCACGGTAGCTGAGGGTCATGAGGTCGGCATTGAGTGTCCGGATTCTCTGCAGACGCAGGCGGATGAATCGAGCCGAGGTGAACTCCAGCAGCTCTGGGGTCAGATCATCAGCGCTGGGACGGCCATTTATGAGAGAAGTGTGGATCTGTGGAGAGACAAGACACTTTCAAAGCTCCACTCATCTAGGGAAACACACACACACACTCTCGCACGCGCACACTCTCACAGTAGCTTCTTCCTTTAATATTGTAAAAATGTGATACTTTTGTTTCTAATGTGTCCCAATGGAATGTTCACCAATGAATGACACACACTCTTCTCAGCATTCTAAAAATGATACATGATCTGAAGAGTGAGCGTGACCCGCGCGACCCTGGTTACCCATCATGCCCCGCTCACCTCGCCGTGCTCCAGCGGCACCAGTCGGGAGTAGTAGGACGTACAGATGACCTCGTCGTCTCTCTTGTAGGTGGGCGGGCCGAGGCGGGGTGTGACGTTGTAGCGGGTCAAACACTCGGTGTCGCTGATGGCGTAGTACTGCCACGGCTGGAAGTCCACTCCGTCCAGAGAGCGCTCCAGAATCCAGTTTCCGGGTCGCGGGGAGTTCGCCGCTTTGATGATGATGTAAGCGACCTGGAAGACCTGCAGGAGGAAGAGCAAACGCTTGGTCACACCGACTGCAGGGTTATTATAGTCAACTAAAACCATAAATAAATGTGAAATAAAACAAACTACTGAAGGACAGTGGTGACTTCCTCTTCCTGTCATCTCAGATTAAACCAAACATTTACACGGTTTACCTTCTAACGACCCTCAGTCTCAGTAATGACTCTGAAATATCATCCGCTGTCTGTCCCGCTCAGACAAAACAAGTTCTGGCAGGAGAAACGCTCCGGATCTCATGATGGGACGTGCTGATCTCAGTGAGTGTCTGTCGATTCTCACTCAATCTCTCCAGACAAGCTCTGGGCTGAATATATTTCTGTACTGAGCTCTAGACGACACACGGGCTGACCGTTCTGACATTATTCTTCTGTGATAATCTACGTTACGCCACAAATGGTTTCTGTGATGGGACAGAATATACAGAATAAAAACCATTACACCTATGGAGAGTCCCTGTAAACCACATATACAAGTGTGTGTGAGTGAGTGTGTGTGTGTGTGTGTGAGAGAGTGTGTATGTGTGTGTTTTGAGAGAGAGAGTGTGTATAAATGTAAGTGAATGTGTGTGTGTTTGAGAGTGTGTGTGAGAGTGTGTGTCTGAGGGTGTGCATGAGTGAGTGTGCATGAGTGAGTGTGTTTTGAGAGAGAGTGTGTGTAAATGTAAGTGAGTGTGTGTGTGAGTGTGCATGAGTGAGTGTGTGCGTGAGAGTGTGCATGAGAGTGTGCATGAGTGAGTGTGTGTGAGAGTGTGTATGTGTGTGTTTTTTCAGAGAGAGAGTGTGTATAAATGTAAGTGAATGTGTGTGTGTTTGAGAGTGTGTGTGAGAGTGTGCATGAGTGAGTGTGTGTCTGAGGGTGTGCATGAGTGAGTGTGCATGAGTGAGTGTGTGTGTGAGGGAGTGTGTGAGTGAGTGTATGAGTGAGTGTGTGTGTGAGTGTGCATGAGTGAGAGTGTGCATGAGTGAGTGTGTGTGTTTTGAGAGAGAGTGTGTGTAAATGTAAGTGAGTGTGTGTGTGAGTGTGCATGAGTGAGTGTGTGCGTGAGAGTGTGCATGAGAGTGTGCATGAGTGAGTGTGTGTGAGAGTGTGAGTGAGTGTATGAGTATGTGTGTGAGAGTATGTGTGTGTGTCTCTATGTTCGTGTGTGTGTGAGTGTGTCTACGTATGTGTGTGTATATGTTCGTCTGTGTGTTTAAGTGTGTTTACTGGATGCTTAGCAATGCAAACACGAGCACACACACACACACACACACACACACGTGTCTCTCCTCTCGTTTGAATGTAATGACAGCGCACGAGCATCTCTGCATTTGATCTGCGTTCATGGGATTTCCGGAATCACCGGAAACAAACGTGTGTGAAGACGCAGGGAAATCACGGATTACAGGGTGATTTTCCACTTTCATACAGCTGTGATCATAATCACAGGTTGCTTGAGTGTAGAATTATGGGATGGTTGCTAGGGAAAACAACATCAACTCCTGGATTTTAATAAGGGCTGAAGTGGATCTCTAACATATTAAATGTACACAATACAGTGAAATATGCTGTATTTCTGTCAAACTGGATATACAATGAGAAAAACATCTTTTTATGAAGGTGTAAAACAGTAAATATTCAAGTAAGACTTAGTTAATATTTTAGATCAAAGGGTTCAGATGACAAAAAAAGAGAGGAAATTTAAAGGAACAAAAACATCAAAAACAGATTTGACTGGGAAAGATTTCTGCTCTGATGGAGGTCAGACGTCTCATTCTGACACTGGACGTGAGTTTCACATTAGACTAAATAATCACCGTTTCCTAAAGACGTAAAACATTGTGTCGTCTGGGCAAACTCAAGGGCGTTTGGATAACTCAAACAGCAACAGGCTGAACATTCAGATAACCAAACACATCATCCTGCACTTTCTGGCCTTTTCGTTTCCATTGTTATTGTTTCAAACTTTAATTGTGCAAATGTGTATGTCTGTAATTTAACATTACCAATTATTTTGCAATTTAAAGACTTTGCCTAGCCACTGGAATCTTGAATGTGTGTTTTGGGAATTTATCAATAAAATCCCACCAAAACAGGATAAATCCCACCAGATTCACACATTGAATATAAATAAGCAGCAACAGAGGAGAGCGTTCGTCTCATCATCCATCTGTCACAATCTGACCAAACAAACACTAGAGCCCTTTGGGGCCGTTTTCTCCAGCGGCCCCCCAGACTGAGACACTATCAGACCGTAAACACACACGGTCTGCTGTCCAAACACCTCTGGAGGATCCTCAACAGCTGCACACACACACACACACACAGCTGTGAAGAAGCCGTAAACAGTGTTACTCCACGACTACACTCAATCAAACAGGCCGCTGACGTTTGCTTTGTGTTGCGTGTCAGAGAAACGTAAACATCTCTGAACTCTGACCTTTGCAAAATCATTCCTTACAAATACAAACTCGCCCAGTTCGACATGTCAACTTCTGTCTCAACCATAGACTGTATAAAACTTTGGACGTAGTGTCCGTGACGTCACCCGTAGGTTTCTGAAGAGCATTTTTGTAGCCTAAAGTGGGCGGAGCCGGCCGTCGCCATCTTGACAGCACGTCACCGCGCATCACTCCCGGATAACCAAAAATGGGCAAAAAGGCGGGACGTGGGTGGAGCTGAGGTGCCTGGTTGCTGAAACCACGCCCACCTAGCTCGACCGTAGTGGCAATCCACCTGTCACTCAATTGGCCACGCCCTTAATTATGCAGAACTTTAAGGTTTAATATAATTTAAACAGATGAGTTATAAAGAAAGTCACCCCCTCACAGCTGTCATGAAGGGTAAAATCAGCTATACAGACCAAAACCACTGTTTGTTCCAGGCTGTAAACGTGTTTTTCTGCTGTAAAGTTGGGCATTTTAACATGAGGGAGATGCAGATTTGACTCTAGACTCTAGAGTCTGTCTCTAGTGGCCAGTCGATGAATTGCAGGTTAAGTCACTTCTGTGTTGGATTCAAGAGAGACCGGGAGGCTGCCGCTTGGTCTCAACCAATGGAGGCCAGAAACTACACAATAAATATGATTTTAAATAATAAAAGCCAAAGTTAACATACAACAAAAAAAGTGCTTAAGTATTACTACTTTTAATAGCATCTATAATATTATTGTGCCTGTATTTGAGAGTTTAGACATTTAATGCAAATCAAAGATTATGCAAAAATACAATTTATCAGACACTTAGAATACAAGATTAAATGCATTTTTATCTTCTTTTTTTTATGTGGGAGACGCTACAAATGCATTTAATTTTCATATTCTTTGATTTTCATGCTATCATGATATTTCAAAAGCACGATATGTCATTTTTCAGTAACGCGGGTATGATGTCATTGATAGGCGACCTGGTTAAAATCATTGATTTCTCTGGATTTAAACATTCTTGGAAAGATTTGGGATAATGGAAGTACACAAGTCAACAAAATATATAACACTGATCTTGTGGATATTTTAATCCTAAAATCTTACATATTGTACCTTTAAATGTCTAAAGTCTCAAATATATATGCAATGCCAAAAAATGTAGTATTAGATATGTACTAGAAGTTGAGCATCTGATACCACAGAAGTGTAAATAACCTTAATTTACACTACAGCTACTCTTTTAGCATGTTAAACAGATTCAACTTTTTTTTTCAAATGTTTTGATCGTAAAGCGTGATTGTGCATCGTCCTTTTCATCTAATGAATGACTTAAGTGCTCAAATGTTGGCTGTAAAGCTTTTAAACCCACCTGAGCTCCGGCGGCCCACCCGTCCCCTCAGGTGTGTGTGTGTGTGTGTGTGTAATCCTGCACTGAGGGCCCGAGGCCCCGTCGGGGGAGGGAAGGCCCTCACTGAACGCAGACAAAGGCCTGACTCATCCTCGCTCCAGACGAACACTAAAACACACGCTCGTCTGCTTCCACTGAGCCACATCGGCGGATTCTTTAGCGCTTAAGGGTTTACGCTGGTTATTCAGATTTCTGTGGTTTCTGCCTCTGCATAATTTCTGCCTCAGGATTCTCCAGCACAAATATCTAAACATTCTTAAATCAAGACACATTTACAGGAGAAGACTTAGTTTACTGCTTGAGAAGCGAATTGAAGTACATTTGTGCTTAAAACAAGAGCAAATATCTCCCAATGGGGTCATAAAATAAACTTTATTTAAAGGGAAAACACGTTGATTTTTACTGAAAATAAGTCAACCAAATCCAAGCAGTTATAAGCATGTGAATATTTGATTTTACCACTAGGTGGCGCTGCCTAGAAACTTTTCAGGCTCTTTCAGGGCATCGTGCCGATACCCCATACCGAGTTTCGTAACAATACACTAATGCGTTCATAAAATGCAGCATTTTACTAAAGAAATTAAAAATGGCCGATATGGAAGGACTGGATATCATTTGACTCAGCATGCCGTCCAGAATCTAACGAGACCACTTTTACCGTTAACCAGCAAACCGTTCAGAAGTTATAAGCAAAAAAGCTATTTTTCGTATCTCCGGACCAGTAGGTGGCGCTGCTCCGAAACGCAGCATGTAGCCTCAGGTCATGCTTCTGATGATCTGTACCAAATTTGGTCAGAATACGATAAAGTGTTGCGGAGATACAGCCTTATGTCTATTTTCGCAAGCGATATGTAAAATTCGTTTGTGCGTCATTCAAAAACACTGATGAATCGACTTAAATTCCATAACTTTTTGTTGGCAATGTCTGAAGATGATCTGGTTCAATTTTCGAAAAAGAAAATCATAGGTTTCAATCGAATCGTTTTGAGCCACGGAATCAAAAAAGAATTTAGTTTTTTAGCCCTTACGGTTCAAAAGTCCCCCCCCCAAGCGGTTCAATGGGGAAGAAGTAAAAGAATATAAATAAGAACGCCAAAGATTACAATATGTGCCAAATAAATGCCTCAGAAGTGTTTTCATTGTTATAACCGTATTGTAAAATGTTACCAATAAAAGCAGACACTTATTATAAAGATTAAATGTATTTATCATCTTCATTCTATCATTCATAACTCATATTGTGTCTTTCGTAAACACTGAGCACTAAAACTACATAAAAATGAGAATTTTTTTTAAATTTTATTTCAAGTAATTCAGATGTTTTGTATGGATTAGATTGTGAGAGTGTGTGACGGACGGCGTATCACGGTTAGCGGGTTGGTTTGGAATCAGCGCTGGAATGCTGCGGATTGTTTCTGGTTTCGGGATTAGTGTGTCTCTTGACCTCTCTAGACAAACACACTTGTGTCGGGCCGGCGGCCCCTGAGGGCCTGGAGTCGCTCCACAACACCTCCATTCAGACACACAGGAAACCGGCCGCTAGTGTACAATTAGCACAGCATTCAGGCTAACGGTGGGACATAATGGCTGAGGAGGAGGGGGACGTAAAAACAGCTTCATTTCACTGGGAAACGGCCTACGCTTCTTAAAACCTGAAACTACAAAATCACGTCTGCAACCCTACAAAACACAATGATGTCCCAAATGATGCACTGTGAGCTCAAGCGTCTAGTGCATGATTTTTGCAATACACAATTAAAACAGTGACTGTTAAATGCATGAAGAGTTAATTAAGTGCATCATCCGGGAAACAGTGAACAGAGGAAATAAATGATACCTAAAAACAAACAGCTAAACGTATTCGTTTTTCTCGAATTATGTTTATGGTTTGGTTCAAAACTTAAGTTGATTAAATATATTACATTTTTTTTCTTCCCAAAGACCAAAACATTCATACAAAGTAAAATTATTAATATATTTTCTTTAGACATAATCCAAAATTCTTATGTAGGTCGATACATTTTTTATTTTTTTTATTTTACACCATAAACAAAAGCTAACATAGCTATAATATGAAAGTAGAACTTAGAATAAAACTAAAAACATCTTGTTAGCTAATGTTTAATTATGTTTACGTACTATAAATGAAGGAAACATCAAAATTACTTTTATATTTTTAAATATGCATCATATCTTCTGTTAAGATGTGGCAAACCAGGGTTATTGTAGTTAAACTAAAACCATAAAAACATTCGTTGCTTGAAATAAAATAAACGTTAATTAATAAGTAATTTAAACTTATTTCACCTATTTGCAAACGCAACATTTAAAATGTAAAAAACTAAAATAAAAATGTAAACAAGCTATTAAAATGAAAACAGAAAATATAAAAATACTTCAAATAATATACCTATAAAAAAAGAAAACTACTATATACTAAAATAACCGATGCAAAAAAAATATTATTGTAATCATAAACACACTGGTTATAGTGCAAAATGGTTTACTGCACATTATTTTTCTTCTGGTTATTGTATGATCGCACACTGACGGGAAACAGCTGATTCTGCGGAGCAACATAAGGTGAACCGGACTCTACCTGTCTCAGGTCCAGAGTGATGGTGACCCAGTGGAACTGACGGCCGTTTTTGATGCTCGGGCTCTGCCACCACTGGTTCGTGCCGTCGATGGCGCTCGTAATGGGATGTTGCTCTGTTTGAACAGAAACAAACATGAAGCGGTCAAGCAAAACGACTGCAAATATTCAAGACTACAGATACGGATGCATAGGGCGAAACGCGTTACCTTTGGGATTCTGGCTGTTTGCATCACAGAGCCGACACTGAGGGTTACGGATTCGTCTCCCGGGAACGTGTTCCACCAGTTTACAGTACATCTCAGGAGCGGGGTCGCCACAGGTGGCATTGGTGGAGATTTCAGCATTGCTGGCAAGGTTCAGGATAGCCGGAAACAGACCTGGAATGACAGATGGAGAGCCCATATTATGGGTTCATACTACAGCAGGTTTTCCTGCTTGAATGTTGATTCCCCATATTCTCCATTGTTGCGGCTCCTCTCTTCCCAGTCTGTCAGTAACGCTCTGTTTAGTTCCTGTCTCTATGAAGCCCCTCCTTCTGAAAGCACACTGTGCTCTGATTGGTGGGCTGGAGCAGTGTGTTGTAATTGGTGTTTGGGAAATGTCCCGCCCCTTACCATAACCACCAGTTTCAACTCAACTAACTCAACCAGGCCCCGCCCCTACGGAAGCTTGTTTCTGCCACAGAATAAAATAATAAAAAAAACAATCCCAACTTTATATTTTGCAATCCCGACTTTATATCTCAAAAAATTCTGACTTTATATCTCGCAATCCCGACTTTATATCTCAAAAAATTCCGACTTTATGTCTCGCAATTCCGACTTTATATTTAAAAAAATTCCGACTTTATATCTCGCAATCCCGACTTTATATCTCAAAAAATTCCGACTTTATCTCGCAATCCCGACTTTATATCTCAAAAAATTCCGACTTTATGTCTCGCAATTCCGACTTTATATCTCGCAATCCCGACTTTATATCTCAAAAAATTCTGACTTTGTCTCGCAATTCCTACTTTATATCTCAAATTCCGACTTTATATCATGCAATCCCGACTTTATATCTCAATTCTGACTTTATATCTCAATTCTGACTTTATATCTCTCAATTCTGACTTTATATCTCAATTCTGACTTTATATCTCAATTCTGACTTTATATCTCTCAAATCTGACTTTATATCTCAATTCTGACTTTATATCTCAATTCTGACTTTATATCACTCAATTCTGACTTTATATCTCACAATTCTGACTTTATATTTAAAAAAATTCCGACTTTATATCTCGCAATTCCGACTTTATATCATGCAATCCCGACTTTATATCTCGCAATTCCGACTTTAAATCTCGCAATTCCGACTTTATATTTAAAAAAATTCCGACTTTATATTTAAAAAAATTCCGACTTTATATCTCGCAATTCCGACTTTATCTCAAATTCCGACTTTATATCATGCAATCCCGACTTTATATCATGCAATCCCGACTTTATATCATGCAATCCCGACTTTATATTTCAAAAAATCCCGACTTTATATCTCAAAAAATCCCGACTTTATATCATGCAATCCCGACTTTATATCTCAAAAAATTCCGACTTTATGTCTCGCAATTCCGACTTTATATTTAAAAAAATTCCGACTTTATATCTCGCAATCCCGACTTTATATCTCAAAAAATTCCGACTTTATCTCGCAATCCCGACTTTATATCTCAAAAAATTCCGACTTTATGTCTCGCAATTCCGACTTTGTCTCGCAATTCCGACTTTATATCTCAAAAAATTCCGACTTTATTTCTCGCAATTCCGACTTTATATCTCGCAATCCCGACTTTATATCTCAAAAAATTCTGACTTTGTCTCGCAATTCCTACTTTATATCTCAAATTCCGACTTTATATCTCAATTCTGACTTTATATCTCAATTCTGACTTTATATCTCACAATTCTGACTTTATATCTCAATTCTGACTTTATATCTCAATTCCGACTTTATATCTCTCAATTCCGACTTTATATCTCACAATTCCGACTTTATATCTCAATTCTGACTTTATATCTCAATTCTGACTTTATATCTCTCAATTCTGACTTTATATCTCTCAATTCTGACTTTATATCTCACAATTCTGACTTTATATCTCAATTCTGACTTTATATCTCAATTCTGACTTTATATCTCTCAATTCTGACTTTATATCTCACAATTCCGACTTTATATCTCAATTCTGACTTTATATCTCAATTCTGACTTTATATCTCAATTCTGACTTTATATCTCACAATTCTGACTTTATATCTCAATTCTGACTTTATATCTCAATTCTGACTTTATATCTCTCAAATCTGACTTTATATCTCTCAAATCTGACTTTATATCACACAATTCTGACTTTATATCTCACAATTCTGACTTTATATCTCAATTCTGACTTTATATCTCAATTCTGACTTTATATCACTCAAATCTGACTTTATATCTCAATTCTGACTTTATATCACTCAATTCTGACTTTACATCTCAATTCTGACTTTATATCTCAATTCTGACTTTATATCACACAATTCTGACTTTATATCTCACAATTCTGACTTTATATCTCAATTCTGACTTTATATCTCAATTCTGACTTTATATCTCAATTCTGACTTTATATCACTCAATTCTGACTTTATATCACACAATTCTGACTTTATATCTCACAATTCTGACTTTATATCTCAATTCTGACTTTATATCTCAATTCTGACTTTTATATCTCACAATTCTGACTTTATATTTAAAAAAATTCCGACTTTATATCTCGCAATTCCGACTTTATATCATGCAATCCCGACTTTATATCTCGCAATTCCGACTTTAAATCTCGCAATTCCGACTTTATATTTAAAAAAATTCCGACTTTATATTTAAAAAAATTCCGACTTTATATCTCGCAATTCCGACTTTATATCATGCAATCCCGACTTTATATCATGCAATCCCGACTTTATATCATGCAATCCCGACTTTATATCTCAAAAAATCCCGACTTTATATCTCAAAAAATCCCGACTTTATATCATGCAATCCCGACTTTATATCTCAAAAAATTCCGACTTTGTCTCGCAACTCCGACTTTATCTCAAATTCCGACTTTATATCATGCAATTCCGACTTTATATCTCAAAAAATTCCGACTTTATTTCTCGCAATCCCTACTTTATATCTTGCAATTCTAAAAAAAAGTCAAAATTGCGAGACAAAAAGGTCGCAATTATCTTTTAAAATGTTTTATTTTGTGGCGGAAACAAGCTTCCATACTGCCCCTTTATTCCTTGCATGAATTATTTAAATGAGGAATATTGTGACGTGTTGGTTCTCAAGACTACAGTGGAGGCGTTTCAGGAGTTCAGGAACACTGACACTGATATAGAGAAGAACTGGAGCGTTCTCATGCTCAAACAGCAGCATCACACACTGAAGAGAGATGGAGAACAGCAGAATAGGGCTCTTTATCAACTCAAAATCCCTGCACTGAATTGCTCAGAACTGCTCAACCACATTTTCTCCTCCTCTCTTTGAAGAGCGACCCCCATCCATCCGCCCACGTGTCTGTGTGCCGCCATTCATGACACAAATAACTACCTCTCGGACAATTGACAAAAGCAGCCATCAATTCTCATGAGGAGATAACCATCATCCACTGCTGACCGCTCATTACCGTCAGCAAAGAGCTCAATGAGAGGGAACGTGAAGATGAAGAAGATCAAGAGGTCAACGTCGGCTTTACAGCTTTGATTCAACACATATCTGTTCAACTCTTTATCATACAGCCGGTGAAAATCATGCATCATGACTTAGTAAAACATGCATGCTTAACTTTAATACTTAGTGTTAAAGGCTTCAGCCCATCAGAAGAACTAGTACTGGTGATTTTACCATAGTTTAGCTGCTTTAGGGTCATTTCTCTGCATCAGCAAACGATACTAAAGACTGTGAATCTCAGCTTGTGTGTGTGTGTGTGTGTCTGTATCTCGGGGGGGTTGGCGGCTCTGAATAGACCCCAGCGGAGCTGAACACACACAAACTTCAAACGCTCAGCAGATAAAGAGACACGATGACTGAAGTCATTACGGCACATCTGGCCTGCATTTGCATGTGACAGACACGCCGAGAGCCGCTCAGAGCCTTTGAGAATCAATCAAAACACCTCCGGACAAACATCTTCTTACACAGCTAAACTAAGAGATACATCAGATGTTTAAAACACCAATGCACTTATATATATATATATATTCACAACTCATATATTCACCCAGATCACATCAAGCACCAGTGCATTGCTTCAGGCTTCAGAGGGATGATTTGAGCTGAAGGAGACGACAAGATAATTGCTCTTTTCAAGCATCTCAGACCATCATCAGTGGCTCGACTGGTGTGAACACAGAGTTTATACAGCAGAATCTCTTCACGATTGATGCTTCACACACAAACAAGCATTTGTATTTCATTAGATCTGGGAATATTTTAACTGGAAAAGTTCAAACATCTGCGAGAGCCAAAGCATCTCCTGAGTCATGTCTAGAAGAAGCTAAAGCATTTGAAGTGGCATGCATGGGTGATGAGATCAGCTGAGAGCTAATCACAGCGTCTGGATGAAGAGACGAGGAGATCTGCTGAATCTGCATGTGAATGTAATCAGATGTAAGCGTGAAATGCAGATTAGAAATCACACACTTACAGACCGATCGGAGCAGATAAAGACATCTGGAACTACTGTCAAAAGCTTGGAAACATTACTGTTTTACTAGTCTCTTCTTCTTACTAGTCTAGCCTCTTCCTTTTTTAAAGGAAAAAAAATGACCCCAAACTGTAGTGTGTATTGTTACAAAAGATTTATATTTTAAATAAACACTGTTATTTTTAAACTTTTCATGCATCAAAGAATCCAAAAATCACATTTTATAAAAAAATATTAAGCAACTGAAGAATCACGTGACACTGAAGACTGAAAATTCAGCTTTGATCACAGAAATAAATATTTTAAAGTATATTAAAATAGAAAGCAGCTATTAGAAATTGTAATAATTTTTCACAATATTACAGTTTTTTCTGTATTTTTGACCAAATAAATGCAGCCTTGATGAGTAGAAGAGACTTCTTTCAAAAACATTACAAACAGAAATGTGTTACACAAATCACATACTAAACAGCAACATTTGTAGTCCCTGTAGTGTGAAATGATTCTTCACTTCTTCATCTCTGGAACCGGAAGTTTATCAAAGTTTAATGATCACAAACAGCCATATGTAACTCATGAGAATAAGTCACACTGAGAGGCTTTCATGACTGGCTAACTAACGCCGCTCACTAGAACTAAACATCCAGGATTAGCCGTTAATGGACCCGTACAAAGCCTCATGTGACCCGAGCTCACGCATACATTCAACACAAAGAACACACACAGATCAGATGAAAGTTCAGTCTGTAAGGTTTCTCAGAGCCGAGGTGTAAGCAGACACTCGCTGCTTTTACGGGTCACAGCTAAAGCTACATGAGTGGCTTCCTGACCTCACCGGTGGATACAGACGCGCTAAACAAACCTGCGGTGAGAAATCTCGTTAGTTTAGCATTTGCCACACTATCTATGCAAATACCCAAAGCAACAGGAACATCATCATGGAATGCTCATTTCTGTATGTTAATTGCAGTGTGGGGGGTAATGCATTATGTAATCAGATTACTTTTTTCACACATTACTTTTAAATTTACAACAAAATATCTTTAGTTACTTTTTCAAATAGTTTGCTGTGTGCGCTGTGTGTGCACATGAGGGTTAGTTCTGGAATAAATGTGAGCATTTACTCGTCTCCTTTACACAAAAAGAGATTCAGTAGTCCGAAAAACAGTGACATGCAAACACAGAATATTACACAAACCTGCTGCTATAATTAAATAACACAAATATACTTTATGTGTTTAATCTCACTTTATTAACCAATGTCTGACTTTTCCAATTCAACCATATCATGAATAAGTAAAAATGCTTTTTAGATAAACATCATATTTGTTTCATGTTTTATTGCTTAAAGGGTTTTTTTTGTTATTAATAACAAACAAGCAAGCCAAGCAAGAAAAAGTAACACAAACGTAACGCATTACTTTCCGTAAAAACTAACAAAGTACTTTTTTAGGAAGTAACAGCTACTATTTATGGAAAATTACATTAGTGTGTTACTTCCTAAAAAAATAACTTGTGTTACTTAGTTACTTTTTATGGAAAATAATGTTACATTACTAAGTAACACAATGAGTTATATTTTTAGGGAGTAACACACTAATGTAATGCATTACTTTTATAAGTAACTTTGCCCAACACTGGTTAATTGAATTACACCATATGAAGCACTGCTAAGCTGTCACTACTAAAGTAAGCCCATTCAATTATTTAACTCATGTTCACTTATCTATAAAATAAGTAAAACACACTTACAGTCACATCCCATGTAAATTTTACAATCACTAACAAAACAATACCATAGTTTTACCATGATTTTTTGGACATGTACCATGGAAATACTGTTTTTGCACATCTATTGTGGTATTACCATAATTTTACCATGGTATCACCAAAGTACTGAAAATATTTGAAAGAATATCCTGCAGTAAACACTAAATCTGAACACATGTGAAGAGAGTAAACGCAAACAATGAGCAGAATAAATCAGTTGTGTTCTATGCTCATGTTCTAAACCCTTATATTGGAAATATTATTATTTAGGCTACACAGTTTGAACAATAAAAACACTGTAGATGATTATATGAGCACAGTGTGTGTGTGTGTGTGTGTGTGTGTGTGTGTGTGTGTGCTCACCTCTCTGCTGAGCCTCAACACAAATCAATGATGAGAAAAACGCAAACGGCCACAGCATCTTCATCTTCTCTAAAATAACTCAATAATCTACTGAATCGAACTTAAACTGTGCTGAAATCCTCAGAGTTGTGTGTAGAAGTCCATTGGTTCTGCTCCTTCTTTCTCTCTCTCTTTCTCATTCAAACTTTAGTCTCTTTCATTCAGTCCCGCTACATTGAATCCCACTGGACTGTACCATAAGTTTAGAGAGGGGGGAGTCCCACTGGACTGTACCATAAGTTTAGAGAGGGGGGGAGTCCCACTGGACTGTACCATAAGTTTAGAGAGGGGGGAGTCCCACTGGACTGTACCATAAGTTTAGAGAGGGGGGGAGTCCCACTGGACTGTACCATAAGTTTAGAGAGGGGGGAGTCCCACTGGACTGTACCATAAGTTTAGAGAGGGGGGAGTCCCACTGGACTGTACCATAAGTTTAGAGAGGGGGGGAGTCCCACTGGACTGTACCATAAGTTTAGAGAGGGGGGAGTCCCACTGGACTGTACCATAAGTTTAGAGAGGGGGGAGTCCCACTGGACTGTACCATAAGTTTAGAGAGGGGGGGAGTCCCACTGGACTGTACCATAAGTTTAGAGAGGGGGGAGTCCCACTGGACTGTACCATAAGTTTAGAGAGGGGGGGAGTCCCACTGGACTGTACCATAAGTTTAGAGAGGGGGGAGTCCCACTGGACTGTACCATAAGTTTAGAGAGGGGGGAGTCCCACTGGACTGTACCATAAGTTTAGAGAGGGGGGGAGTCCCACTGGACTGTACCATAAGTTTAGAGAGGGGGGAGTCCCACTGGACTGTACCATAAGTTTAGAGAGGGGGGGAGTCCCACTGGACTGTACCATAAGTTTAGAGAGGGGGGAGTCCCACTGGACTGTACCATAAGTTTAGAGAGGGGGGAGTCCCACTGGACTGTACCATAAGTTTAGAGAGGGGGGGAGTCCCACTGGACTGTACCATAAGTTTAGAGAGGGGGGAGTCCCACTGGACTGTACCATAAGTTTAGAGAGGGGGGGAGTCCCACTGGACTGTACCATAAGTTTAGAGAGGGGGGAGTCCCACTGGACTGTACCATAAGTTTAGAGAGGGGTCATTTTGGTTTAACCCCTTTTTGCCCCACACATGATCATCTTTTTGAGGAGAGTTGCGCTATGAGACTTACAATTTTTATCAACAACAACATAAAAATTACACATTTACAATAAAATTACAATAAAAAACACAACAACAAAGGCGGCGGCGAAATCTATTCTAGCAACGTCATAGCAACGCACTATAAGTCACTGCTTGCTCTAGTTAATCGTTAACAATAATATATAAATTGGGTGTTATTACTATTTTTACAGATGTTGTTATTAAAATAAGAACATTTACATCTGCACCGCTAATGCCTTGAATCGCCATTTTGCGATGTTTATACTTTACCCGAGTATAAATGTTTCTGCTGATTTTTTTTTATAAAACACTTTTATTTCTACACATTTCTGCAGATCGTTTCGTTACATTTGCGACTACAACCTGCAAAAAAGAATAAAATAAAAATGAGAGTATAGTCCCTAGCCATATCGGTCTAGAAAATTGCAACTTTTAATTTTCCGTCGGTCTTAGTACTCGATGTAACTATACACATCACAACATATAAATAGGAAAATGTAGGCGTTATTTTGTCCCTTATGGAGCAGTAGGCTAGCTGGAGCCGTTTACCTCCAGTCTTTGTGCTCAGCTAGGCTAGCGGTGCGTGCGTCAGACAGAGTTATGGCACGCACGGAGATGAGAATGGTGTGTATGGACTGATCTAACTCTGGGGATACGGGGAATAAGCTGAAGTCACAAAAAGTCGGCGTGTTCCTCTAATGCAAGCTATCCCGCCTTTCCCAGAGTCATTTGTATTTGCTCTACACTTGCTGATTTAGCACGTTGCTATCCTGTTGCTAGGGTGTGTGTTTCTTTAATACTTTCCCTTATTTATATTCCTCATGAGCTACTTGAGTACATTTCCATAAACAACGCGTTACTTTTTTGTAAAGCATGACAATTGGATAGTTTATACAACAAGTTTATATTTAATTTTAATATGTTTAATATTATCACTATTATTAGTTTCTGTCCTTTCATGTTGAACTTCCCTATCTTCTTAGATCTTGAACACTATTCTATTTTGCAAGGACTTATTTCCTTCATGTAAATCCAAATTTAGTTTCCATATCTTTCCTGTATCTCAAAAAGTAGAGGTCATGGGTTCGATTCCCAGTGAATGCATGAACTGATAACATGTGTACCTTGAATGCAATGTAAGTCACTTTAGATAAAAGCATCTGCATAATGCATGAATGTGAATGCTAATGTATATTTTACGCTGCTAAGGCCATTGAGGAAAGTCGAATATGATACATATCTCAAACGTGCATGAACCTCATGAACATCATTTGTGCTCTTTGTGTGGGTTTTGCTGCCATCTTCTGGACATCTGGATGTGTTGAGATCTGACCTCACATGAACTCTTGAAGCTGGACCTCATTCAAGGTGTGTTGGGTGTTTTGTCTTTGTTATTGCTTTGAGAGAGCAACCTTTAAAGGCACTATAGAAAATAAGGTTATTATGGGTTCAAGAGCGTAGAGCTAAAACTCTATTGTAATTGTTAAATTTTCCAAGTATCAGCATTCTCCTCTAAAAGTGATCGGGCAGACCAAACCGTAAGTCGTAGAGAACTTTGAGGGTTGGTAGTACTCACACCGCCTACAACGACACCAAAGCTCGTCCCAATCGGCCAGAAGAACGAAATGGCTCATAACTTGTAAACCATTAGATGTAGGCTCAAGTGTCTTATATCGTTGGAATCATTGACTCAAGACGTAATTTATGTGTATTTTAGATTTTGAAAATCCTAGGTTTTTGGCTTGATCGGAACCAAATTGTCAATAATTCTGAAAAAAGTTGAAATTTCGATTCACAGTCTCTATAACGGAACGGAATGAGATATTTTCACCAAACTTGGCACACCTATGTAAGAGCTCATTCTGTGGTCGCGTGTAAAAGGACACGGTGACTGGCCACTTGGTGGCTCTATAACATGGAAAAAACATAAAAATGGCTATAACTACGCAACCCTAAGTCTAACTGACTTAAAAATTGGCATGCGGTGTCTTTGTCCAAGGTGCCAAGTCTGCCTTTGAGGACATTTGCGTATCTTGAAAAATGCGGCAGCCAATGAAATTTGAGCAGCTATCAGACAACAGAGGCCGAACTGAATGAAACTAGCTGGGCCTGTTTGACTCATGGCCCTAGAGGCCTGTGAGAATTTTAAATCCTCTGTAATCATGTGGTGTTTCACACAACGACACACTATTCATATCATTTGATAGATCTCCTCATACTGAACAACTTTGCCTCAAGAACCACAGCTGTCAATCAAATCATTCATTAAATATTTGCAATTATGTAAAAAAAACTAGTTTTGCGAACTAGTCCTAGGTTTTTTTGCTGAACCTCAATAAAACACCTGCAGTACAATTCTTGGGACTCTCTATGTCAATAATTATCAAATAAGTGTTGAACTTTACATTTTGGGTAGCTATAACAGGGTCATTTGGAAAAATGGGCGTGGCAAAATATACTCAAAAGTCATAAATTAAAACTCAGAACTTCACAAACTTAGGTGAGCACACGTAACATAATTCTGAAGAAGCATGTCAACTTTTATGGAGATCGGACTATAGGTGGCACTATAACTGTTAAAAAGCTTTAAAACCAAATATTTCCTATGGTAAATTGCCTGTATTTGTAGTAAATGGTCTTTTCCTTCTTCTATAATTTAAGTGGTTACATGCTGAATAAAACATATCTTTTAAACCATGTGCTGAAAGGCCTTAAACCGCTTGAACCCTGATAATTGCTGCTTGCAGCTATATTTATTATTATTCATTAAACCTGCTGAGTTAGCGGAGCAGAGCTCCAGTAAAATAAGTAGTTATTTTTATCTACTTTTTCTAGCTATTAACAGTCAAGCTACACATTAATCTCCAGCCGTTATACTGATAATGTTCCTGGTCAGTGTAAGAGTTTGTCCAGCAGGGGTCAGTGACGGCTGATAAACTGACAGACTTTCCCTCCTCTCTCCTTCTTATTTTGTGTTTCAGTGCTTAGCAACCCTGAGAGAAATACTCAGATGTTATGACTGCTCCAGACTAAACAGCTAGCATTGAGACACATGATGCACATTTACAGAAGTGTTTTCATGGCCAGTCGTTTACATTCTAAAGAAAAGAGTCTCTAATGAATGATAAACATCCTACGCTGACATTTGTGCCATGTCCATTACCATCTGCTAGAAGAGAACGCACAGCTATAAAAATATAATGCTTTTTGTTTGTGAGCATCATTATAGCAGGATCTGACTCTGATTAGGCCGGGAAGTTCATTCCCTCTCAGAATAAAGTTCAGCTCTGTCTCCTGACCATGTTATTAGATGAATACTGAACTGTTTTGGGCCCATGTATCATCATCAGGTCGGCCTCACGTCACGCTCGGTCTGGCTTCAGTTAAAATCACAAAACTCTGATGCACAGACGGTCTGACGCAGCTGAAGCCCATTTTACAGGAGTTTGGCTGCTGTATCGCCTTCATCAAGAGCCGGTTCCACCTGGAGCCACACCAATGATCCCTCAACCAGCTGCTGTATCCATCTCTCTATCTAACCATCTATCTATCTCTCTATCTATCTATCTATCTATCATCTATCCATCCATCCATCCATCCATCCAATATTGCCAAAAGTATTGGGACACCCCTCCACATCATTGTATTCAGACTCCATTCGTAAAATTTCCTCACTACTAAATATTCCACGCTCAACTGTTAGTGGGATTATAACAAAGTGGAAGCAATTGGGAACAACAGCAACTCAGCCACAAAGTGATAGGCCACGTAAAATCACAGAGCGGGGTCAGCGCATGCTGAGGGTCACAGTGCGCAGAAGACGCCAACTTTCTGCAGAGTCAAGAGCTACAGACCTCCAAACTCCTGTGGTCTTCAGATGAGCTCAAGAACAGTGTGTAGAGAGCTTCATGGAATGGGTTTCCATGGCTGAGCAGCTCATCCAAGCCTTACATCACCAAGAGCAATGCAAAGCGTGGGATGCAGTGGGGTAAAGCACGCCGCCACTGGACTCTAGAGCAGTGAGACGTGTTTTCTGAGTGACCAATCACGCTTCTCTGTCTGCAATCCCATAGACGAGTCTGGGTTTGGCGGTTGCCAGGGGAACGGGACTTGCCTGACTGCATTGTGCCAAGTGTAAAGTTTGGTGGAGGGGGGATTATGGGGTGGGGTTGTTTTTCAGGGGTTGGGCTTGGCCCCTTAGTTCCAGTGAAAGGAACTCTTAATGCTTCAGCATACCAAGACATTTTGGACAATTTCATGCTCCCAACTTTGTGGGAACAGTTTGGGGACGGCCCCTTCCTGTCCCAACATGACTGCGCTCCAGTGCACAAAGCGTCGGTCCATAAAGACATGGATGAGCGAGTTTGGTGTGGAGGAACTTGACTGGCCTGCACAGAGTCCTGACCTCATCCCGATAGAACACCTTTGGGATGAATTAGAGCGGAGACTGCGAGCCAGGCCTTCTCGTCCAACATCAGTGCCTGACCTCACAAATGCGCTTCTAGAAGAATGGTCAAAAATTCCCATAAACACACTCCTAAACCTTGTGGAAAGCCTTCCCAGAAGAGTTGAAGCTGTTAGAGCTGTTAGTGGCCAACTCCATATTAAACCCTACGGATTAAGAATGGGATGGCATTAAAGTTCATGTGCATGTAAAGGCAGGCGTCCCAAAACTTTTGGCAATAGAGTGTCTGTCTGTCTGTCTGTGTTGTTGTGCTGCAGGTCTTGTGTCAGCGGTTCGGTTCCTCTATATTCGCGTCTGCTGTTTCTCGGCGTGTAACTGCATTAGTTCTTCTGCCGCGCTCTCATTCCACAGACATTACAAATGGCATCTTTATACTGTGTAATAGTGTGTATCCTCCCCATCGATTCATCATCCTCAGCCACTTCATCTCCCATTTTATCTCCCTTTACTCTCACACTTCTATTTTGCCCTCTCGCTGCTGCTGAAGAACTCGATGAAGAAATTATAGCTGCGATATTAAACTGTCTCTGGTGAACACTTGCATCTATTACACTGTGCCTGCAAATCACACTAACACAGCTGAATGGAACAGGCAACATTTTTACATTATCAAGAGACGCTCAAATCTCAAATGCTCATAATCAGTTAGTTAGCAACCATATTAAACTGTATTCAGTCACTGAAGAATGAAGAAATTACTTTTTAAATCACTAATATCCCGTTTTGACACAGAAATAACATTGAGATTCAAAAAGTGCTTTGATTTTTTTTTTGATATTAAATGTAAACTTTTAACATGATTTTAATGGAAGTGATACAGATAACTTTATCTGTAAATGAACATGATGGGCCGCTCTGCTTGTATTAACACTTCACTATAAGTTTGTCTGTGAGTGAAGTGATAGAATTAGAAGGTCATGTATTCAGAGTTTATTTATATGTCAGCTGGGCTCCGTGAGGTCAGGGTTAGGGCTAAATGGAGGCTCTAGGTCAAAAGGTCAAAGGGTCCTTTAAGACTTTAGAGTCAAACTTAAATTATAAATACTGAATGTACACCGATAAGGCATAACATTTTTCAAGATGTTAGCAGCAGATCCTTTAAGTCCTGTAAGTTGCGAGGTGGGGCCTCCATGAATCGGACTTGTTTGTTCAGCACATCCCACAGATGCTCGATTGGATATGGACATGGACAGGGGTCAGCATGGGCACCCTGACTGGTCAGCGGCTATGCAGCCCCATACTCAACAAACTGAGATGCACTGTGTATTCTGACACCTTTCTATCAGAACCAGCATTAACTTCTGGAGCAGTTTGAGCTCCAGTAGCTCGTCTGTTTGATCGGACCACACGGGCCAGCCTTCGCTCCGCCCATGACCCTGTCTCCGGTTCTCCACTGTTCCTTCCTTGGAGCACTTTTGATAGATCCTGACCACTGCAGACCGGGAACACCCCACAAGAGCTGCAGTTTTGGAGATGCTCTGACCCAGTCGTCTAGCCATCACAATTTGGCCCTTGTCAAACTCGCTCAAATCCTTACGCTTGCCCATTTTTCCTGCTTCTAACACATCAACTTTGAGGACAAAATGTTCACTTGCTGCCTAATATATCCCACCCACTAACAGGAGATGAAGAGATCATCAGTGTTATTCGCTGGCCATAATGTTATGCCTGATCGGTGTACATATTTATTATTGGGTTATTTATATTCGGAATACTCAAACTATATTATTTACTTCTATAGTAGTTTATGGATTCAGCCATGTTCTCATGTTTTGTTTTGTTTTTTAACATGATTAAGTTTTATGAGTCAGCGTGGCGAATGTCTCCTGGTAAATCAGGTCTGACAGGTCTGTGTCTGCTTTAGTGCATCTGTTCTTCAAATACATCTGTGTATTTACATACGTGTTTGTGATGTAAATGCACGGTAAGGGCTTTTCCTCAGTTGCTTATCTACAAAGCGCAACCAAATCAATTGGCTGTACACTCCTGAAACTCTGAGCATCTCTGACCTACATTTATGAGGCATGTCATCTACATCTCCCTCACATCAGCATGTTCTGAGTCTGAAGATACGTGTTATAACAAACATTCTTCCAGTAACATTAATAGAATGTTCTTTTAAGTGGCCTTTAATTATGTTCTCACAAAAACATTATTTATACATCGTTCATGGAACGTTTTCCACTGATTTTGAAATGTTACAACTTCTTTTCGGAATGTTCAGAAAACATTCAAAAGTAACATTTCCAGAATGTTTGCAAAATTATCAAATGGAATGTTCGTGTAACACTTTTACATAATTTTAAAAACTGGAAGTTTTGAACATTCAGAAATAACATTTTCATATTTATCATGTCAGCAATATTTTTTGTATTTAGATTTACATTTTCTGTGGTAATATCAGGTAGATACTCCATCAACAACAAAACAGGCCAATCTCACTCAGACAAAATGTCAGAAATCAGCAGTTGTGTAGCAGCCGCACATGTTTGAGCCGGAGTCGACACAGACGAGAGACTCAGGAAGAGCTCGACACTTTTACACTGAATGCTTAGTGGATCATTTATGTAACGCTAGTTGTCGTGGAGTTACGCTGATTCAACTCATCGACTAGCATGTGCCGTCATGTTAATCTATAAATTGTTGTATCGGTGCTCGTGTGGGAACGCAACACGTCCATCACCCGACTATACAGTGCATAATAAATGTGTGTTTATGAATCACGCAGACGGCGAGTGTTTTCAGGATAAAACTAACGGCACAGCTCTAGTCTCTGTGAATACAGTCAGAGACGATGCTAACTTTAGCCATATTAGCGTACAGCGTTCAGCTCATTTAGAAGGACATCTGCAAACATTCACAGGATATGAAGTGCCATCCTCACTTGTTCTGATATGAAGTTAGAGCCGAAGCGTTGGCTAAGCAGTCTTGCGTGAAATTATTTGCGCAAATATATAAAATCTCCCCGCCATTCTTCGGCACATTTCCTTCATAAATGAACTTCACCCTCGGTGTCCTCAGAGGCTCTGATGCCGGAGTCTGTGAGACTCGTGTGTTCGCTGGCTCATCAACAGAACATTAGTGATGTTTGTGGCGCACACACTGTGATACTCCAGCGCTGATAGAACAGAGATGGCGTCTCTGTGCTTCTCACTCAGGGGGCGTGTCTCTGCTAAAGGGCCAATCATCAACAGGCATGGGCGGGGCTTCCCTACTCTTACGCAGGAGTAGAGGGAAATATGAGAGATTGATAATGATTGATGGGATTATAACAAAAGTATTGGGAGGATTTGTACCATTATAGGCTGGTTGTTTACACACACACTGGACACACACCTGTGCTCAAACACCTTATAAAAGTGAATTTTGCATAATAGGTCCCCTTTAATGTTCAAACTCAATATGCTTTAATCCTCAAATGTCATTATATAGTTTGCTAAATGGATTTCACACCCTGAGAATGACGTTATGAAACCCAGTCTGAGCAGGTGGTGAGATGCGAACACACACTAAACTACCAATGACGGATCATCCACATAATACGGGTTCTTCTTGAGAGATTTCCGCTTGAAATAAATCAGATACACACACTCTAGCCACTGAATGTGATGCATTGCTGATTTCCCTCTCTGCGCATTTCTATTCAGGGTGGAACGTTGCAGATTTCCGATTATTTGGCAGCGATGCCAAGAGGCAAAGCCAAGAACCTCCGACAGATGTCCCACTTAATATTGAACCACGACACCATTTATAACCCTTTAATCCACATCTGTGGCTATTTAACACAGTGAGAAATGATGAGGAAAGTTACAGGCTTCAGCTGAACTTTAGCTTTAAATAACATGGAGGTTTCACTACTGGTTCTGACGAGCTATTTAAGTGTTTGTTTACCTACGTGAAATGAAGCTCAGGATAGAAATGTTTTTAAGCTACCACGGGGGATTTGATCTATAAATAGGTCAGTCGTTTGTGTCAAAGCACCTCCGTTTGTGCTGATAAAGACGTGTTATAGTGAAGCAGGCAGAGTCTTTCTAAGTAACTTGTAAAGTTTAAGTATTTAAGTAATGGTTTTGGAGGCTAACTTTATCATAAACAGTTGTCCAGTTCATAACTTGGACTTCATGCATGACTTTATTTTGGGTCACGGGTGGCATGAGAGGTCAACGCAATCGTATTTCACCCCAGAAATGTCTGTCCTCGTCTCTGGCCACAATCAAGGGTAGTTATCGCCGACCGCTCATGCACAAGTGACAGGAGCAACTGGACAAGAGGGTCGTGAAACTCAGTAGGAGTTGCCAAGATATGTTTCCAATCCACACTGGGTCTCCAGACTGTCAGCATGCCTCCAGGCGTGTTTGTGACGCTCAGGAAATGTCCTTTGCACGTCTTGGCTTTGGTTTATGCGAGTCTCTAGCAGAGAAGGAGAACAGAAATGGGTGGGAAGAAATCAAAGAGCGTGGCAGACGACGACACGAGGCGTTCGGTGAGAAAGAGCACGTGTCCCAATGAAACCCTTCCCACCGCCGAGCGCATGCGCAAGCTCATGACCACACACTTCGGCTACAGCGTGCTCAGCCTGGCTCGCCGCGGCATGCAGGATCCTCCGGAGGAGCTGTGGGAGCTGAGAGAACTGCAGAAGCTCAACCTGTCGCTCAACGCGCTGCGGGCCGTGCCGTCCGCTCTGGGTTTGCTGCAGAACCTGGTGGTGCTGAATCTGTGGGGAAACCAGCTGAGCAGTCTGCCGCCTGAAATCGGCCGACTCAGAAACCTCAAAGTGCTTTTCGCCTATCGCAACCGTCTAAGCGAGGTTCCTGAAGAGCTGGGCTGCTGCACCAAACTGGAGGTGTTGAGTCTCGCCAACAACCAGCTCACTAGCCTCCCGCCGTCGCTCTCGGCCCTCGACGGACTCAAGAAGCTCAACCTGAGCCACAATCACATCACTCACATCCCCGGCTGCGTCTACGCCATGAAGAGCCTGGTGTTCCTGCAGCTGGCCTGTAACCGACTGGAGAACATCGCCGATCAGATCCATTCGCTGGCCGACTTAAAGATTCTCATCGTCGAGGGCAACTGCATCCACTCGCTTCCCAAGATGCTCTGCTGTCTGACCAAGCTGGAGCTCCTGAATGTGGATTTCAACGACATCCAGAACGTTCCCGCGGAGATGCACCGGCTGAGGCGACTGGAGAAGTTGGCGTGCCATCCGCTGGATAAAGGACTTCACATCATGCACAATCCCCTGCTGAAACCCATCAAAGAGGTTCTGGACGGAGGTCTGCAAGCGCTCTACAGTTATCTGAAGGCCACGTGAAACTCTCAACCTCTGGAAATAACCTCGTTTACCATCTCTGACAGACACAGCTTCACCAACGGCTCTCGGAGATACTGGAAGTGTATTGTTTTTATTCTCAGCGTTCATGTGCAAGCCTGTTTTACATCTGAGAAGCGGGAAACTTAACTACATTAATACTGAATACTTACTAAATACTGAATGCTATTTATAAAAATGTTGAGTGAAACCGTATGCATTATAGGCATTTCACTGTAGTCACATGATGTCATCATGTTGCATGTTAATTTTAATGAATCCCATCCAGTTATTTAATGAATCTCAGAAATGAAGTGGTTGTTTTGTGTTGATAATTCAATGTTTAAACTCATGATATGCTGCAGAAGAGTAGCGCACTTGAGTGGGTTCAGTACAGACGAGCAATAAACACAAGCAAACTATTTCTGCAGGGAACATTCTGAACAAACGTTCTTCCAGTGTGTGAATCTGGTCTTGTGTTTCTAAAACATCATTCATGGTAACTACTTGTTTCAGAATGTTTACATTACATTGTGTGTGTGTGTATGAGAGTGTGTGTGAGAGTGTGTGAGAGAGTGTGTGTGAGAGTGTGTGATGGAGAGTGTGTGTGAGAGTGTGTGAGAGAGTGTGTATGAGTGTGTGAGAGAGTGTGTGTGAGAGTGTGTGTGAGTGTGTGATGGAGAGTGTGTGTGAGAGTGTGTGAGAGAGTGTGTGTGAGAGTGTGTGTGAGAGAGTGTGTGTGAGAGTGTGTGTGAGTGTGTGTGTGTATGTGTGAGTGAGTGTGTGTGAGAGAGTGTGAGAGAGTGTGTGAGTGTGTGTGTGTGTATGTGTGAGTGAGTGTGTGTGAGAGAGTGTGTATGAGTGTGTGAGAGAGTGTGTGTGAGAGTGTGTGAGAGAGTGTGTGTGAGAGTGTGTGAGAGAGTGTGTATGAGTGTGTGAGAGAGTGTGTGTGAGTGTGTGATGGAGAGTGTGTGTGAGAGTGTGTGAGAGAGTGTGTGTGAGAGTGTGTGAGAGAGTGTGTGTGAGAGTGTGTGTGAGTGTGTGTGTGTATGTGTGAGTGAGTGTGTGTGTGAGTGCGTGTATGTGTGCGTGCGTTTGTGTGTGAGTGCGTGTGTGTGTGTGCGTTTGTATGTATGTGAGTGTGTTGTGTAGTGTGTGTGTGTGTGTGTATGTGTGTGTGAGTAAGTGTGTGTGAGACTGTGTGTGTGTGTGCTTGCATGAGTGTCTGTAGTGAGTGTGTGTGTGCGTGCGTGAGTGTGTAGTGTGTGTGTGTGAGTGTGTGTTATTGAGTGTGAGTGTGTGTGCGTGTGTGTGTGAGTGTGTGTGATTGAGTGTGTGTGTATGTGTGCGAGTGTGTGTTTGTGTGTGCGAGTGTGTGTGTGAGTGTGTAGTGAGTGCGTGTGTGTAGTGTGTGTGATTAAGTGTGAGTGTGTGCGTGCGTGAGTGAGTGTGTGTAGTGTTTGTGTGTGTGTGTGCTTGTGTGAGTGTGTGTGTGTGTGTGTGTGCGTGAGTGTGTGTGTGCGTGTGTGTGTGAGTGTGTGTGATTGAGTGTGTGTGTGTATGTGTGCGAGTGTGTGTTTGTGTGTGCGCGTGAGTGTGTGTGTGCGTGTGTGTGTGAGTGTGTGTGATTGAGTGTGTGTGTGTATGTGTGCGAGTGTGTGTTTGTGTGTGCGAGTGTGTGTGTGCGTGTAGTGAGTGCGTGTGTGTAGTGTGTGAGTGTGTGTGATTAAGTGTGAGTGTGTGCGTGCGTGAGTGTGTGTGTGTAGTGTTTGTGTGTGTGTATGCTTGTGTGAGTGTATGTGATTGAGTGTGAGTGTGTGTGTATGTGTGTGTGCTTGTGTGAGTGTGTGTGTGTGTGATTGAGTGTGAGTGTGTGTGTGTGTGTGTGCTTGTGTGAGTGTGTGTGATTGAGTGTGAGTGTGTGTGTAGTGAGTGCGTGAGTGTAGTGTGTGAGTGTGTGTGATTAAGTGTGAGTGTGTGCGTGCGTGAGTGTGTGTGTGTAGTGTTTGTGTGTGTGTGTGCTTGTGTGAGTGTGTGTGATTGAATGTGAGTGTGTGTGTATGTGTGTGTGCTTGTGTGAGTGTGTGTGATTGAGTGTGAGTGTGTGTGTGTGTGTGTGCTTGTGTGAGTGCGTGTGTGTGCTTGTGTGAGTGTGTGTGATTGAGTGTGAGTGTGTGTGTAGTGAGTCAAGTGCTGGTGGAAGAGTTTCCTCTTTACTCCAGAGTCCAGACCCTCACACAACTCAAGCCCAGAGATGTGTGAGTGTGTGTGTTGAGAGGGTTGTAGGTCACAGCAGTGTGTGTGAGCCAGTGAAGGTCAGTCGTATTGAAATCTTCCGTTCGTTGAGTGAGACACACACACACACATGGTCCTGCTAAACAAGCACTCAATTCCTCGTCCTTTGACTCTGATCTGTGTGTCTCTGCTCGTTCTGTAAAAGCTCCTGGACTGAAGGAAGTGCAAACATCCGAACAAACACTCGTCCATTACGGAGAGAGGTCATACTGAAGACCGCTGACCGCTGAGCGTTTGTGTGGCGCACACACACAACTGTAGAAATTTCATTTTTCTGTGTAATGACCATTGTGCAAATAAATAAATGTGACCCTGGACCACAAAACCAGTCATAAGGGTCAATTTTCTGAAATTGAGATTTATGCATCATCTGAATCTGAATAAATAAGCATCACTGATGTGTGGTTTGTTAGGACAATATTTGAAAATCTGGAATCTGAGGGTGTAAAAAAATATAAATATTGAGAAAATCTCTTACATGATCTTAATATCCTAATGATTTTTGACATAAAAGAA
The DNA here is from genome assembly GCA_039654625.1 of Rhinogobio ventralis. Lineage (NCBI taxonomy): Eukaryota > Metazoa > Chordata > Actinopteri > Cypriniformes > Gobionidae > Rhinogobio > Rhinogobio ventralis. The sequence goes on from CM077214.1 coordinate 33,277,974, forward strand.
AAATGGATAATGGTCACATATACTAATGCATATTAACTCATAGTTAATATGTATTTATGTTTCTGATTCTCTCTCTTTTACAGTAACAGTGTCTGTATGAGGCTAGTGTTGTTGCTCTAGCGCCCCCTGTCTGTAGGAGCCCTGCAGTACAGCTTGTGACTGTCATTGAGAATTATATATATATATATATTAGTCTGATGCAGTGAATATGGAGGAAAAACTCCAATTTATTATAATATCCCAATAGAAACAGGGACTTGAGCTCCTGCTGAGGAACCAAAGTATGTTCTGAAAACCCTCAATACTCCAATACTTTATCATTAAAGGGCCATCATTTCATATCTCCACTTATTAAACACATGTGGGCGTATATTAAAAGCATCCTTGAAGTGTACTGTATTTTAGCGCTCTATAATGCCGAACCTGCACTCTTGATACTCAAGAAACATTCAAGGTTTATTTATTAAACATATTTTCTCTCATTGTCCTTGATTTGTACAGTAAAGCTCTGTTCGGTGTGAAGGTCACGGTTTTCCTTCAGGAGGGACGAAGCTCCTGAGGATCTTTAACAAATTATTATCATGACGATGAAGTTTCTCTGAGGATCTCGACATCAGTCAGACCTCCAATCATGGTTTACTGCGGTAAAAACGCTCGATCTGCATCCAGACGCTCGGCTCTCGGTGTGTTATTTCATCAGCGTCTGCTTCAGTTACACAGACATCAGCTCCGGTCAATGTCATTCCCAACAGTCAATAACTGTATCATCTGCGTGGAAATTAAACCTTGGATATTGGAATTAAGACAATTTATGCATAAAGTAAATAACAACGGCCCAAACACAGACCCTTGGGGACTCCCTTAACAACACACTGAGCTCTTCCCTTTAAATGAGCCAGAGCTACTTAAACTATAAATCAGGATCAAAGCTTTTGCTGAATCAATAAAGAGACATGATACTTCTCATCTAAAGACTCGGGAGCGTTTAACACAGCTGTAGTGATAATGTGCTTCTTATGAAGTCCTGATTGATTGATAGACAGAATTTAAATACCATGTCAGTTGTTTATTAACAACATTTTCCAAGAGTTTTAACAGAATGCAAAGCTTAGAAATATAATTATCCAGTAATGAACAGCAACTACAAACACTGACTTCCAGATCTGTGGATTAAACTAATGTCAACGGAGGGGAAATAATATCAGCCACAAAAAAAATATTTAAATTGTTTTTTTTTAATGTGGGAGTGTGTGTGTGTGTTCAGTGTGTGTTCAGTGTGAATGTGTGTAAGTGTGTGTTCAGTGTGTGTATGTGTGTGTTCAGTGTGTGTATGAGAGTGTGTGTATGTGCATGTTCAGTGTGTGTATGTGTGCGTTAGCGTGTGTGTGTGTGTTTAGTGTGTGTTCATGTGTGTGTGTGTGTGTGTGAATGAGGGTGTGAGAGAGTATGTGTGTATGTATGTGAGTGTGTGTTCAGTGTGTGTATGAGAGTGTGTGTGTATGTGTGTGTTAGCGTGTGTGTGTGTGTTCAGTGTGTGTTCATGTGTGTGTGTGTGAATGAGGGTGTGAGAGAGTGTGTGTGTATGTATGTGAGTGTGTGTTCAGCGTGTGTGTGTGTTCAGTGCGTGTTCAGTGTGTGTAAGTGTGTGGTCAGTGTGTGTGTGTGTGTGTTCAGTTTGTGTGAGTGTATGTGTGTGTTCAGTGTGAATGTGTGTAAGAGTGTGTGTTCAGTGTGTGAAAGAGTGTGTGTGTATGTGTGTGAGTGTGTGTTCAGTGTGTGTATGAGAGAGTGTGTGTGTATGTGTGTGAGTGTGTGTTCAGTGTGTGTATGTGTGTGTTCAGTGTGTGTATGAGAGAGTGTGTGTGTATGTGTGTGAGTGTGTGTTCAGTGTGTGTATGTGTGTGTTCAGTGTGTGTATGAGAGAGTGTGTGTGTATGTGTGTGTGCGTGTTCAGTGCGTGTAAGTGTGTGTTCATGTGTGTGTGTGTGTGTGTGTGTGAATGAGTGTGTGAGAGAGTGTGTGTGTATGTATGTGAGTGGGTGTTCAGTGTGTGTATGTGTGTGTTCAGTGTGTGTATGAGAGAGTGTGTGTGTATGTGTGTGTGTGTGTGTTCAGTGCGTGTTTAGTGTGTGTAAGTGTGTGTTCATGTGTGTGTGTGTGTGTGTGAATGAGTGTGTGAGAGAGTGTGTGTGTGTATGTATGTGAGTGGGTGTTCAGTGTGTGTATGTGTGTGTTCAGCGTGTGTGTGTGTGTGTTCAGTGCTTGTTCAGTGTGTGTGTGTGTTTTCAGTGAGTGTATGCGTGTTCAATGTGTGTGTTCTGTGTGTGTGTATGTGCGTGTTCAGTGTGTGTAAGTGTGTGTTGAGTGTGTGAGAGAGTGTGTGTGTATGTGTGTATGTGTATGTTCAGCGTGTGTGTGTGTTCAGTAAGTGTATGCATGTTCAATGTGTGTGTATGTGCGTGTTCAGTGTGTGTTCAGCGTGTATGTGTGTAAGTGTTCAGTGTGTCTATGTGCATGTTCAGTGTGTGTTCAGTGTGAATGTGCGTAAGTGTGTGTTCAGTGTGTGAATGAGTGTGTGAGAGAGTGTGTGTGTATGTGTGTGTTCAGCGTGTGTGTGTGTTCAGTAAGTGTATGCGTGTTCAATGTGTGTGTATGTGCATGTTCAGTGTGTGTTCAGTGTGAATGTGTGTAAGTGTGTGTTCAGTGTGTGAATGAGTGTGTGAGATAGTGTGTGTGTATGTGTGTAAGTGTGTGTTCAGTGTGTGTATGTGTGTGTTCAGTGTGTGTATGTGTGTGTTAGCGTGTGTGTGTGTTCAGTGTGTGTAAGTGTGTGTTCGTGTGTGTGTGTGTGTGTGTGTGAATGAGGGTGTGAGAGAGTGTGTGTGTATGTATGTGAGTGTGTGTTCAGTGTGTGTATGTGTGTGTTCAGCGTGTGTGTGTGTGTTCAGTGCGTGTTCAGTGTGTGTATGTGTGTGTTCAGTGTGAGTGTGTGTGTGTGTTCAGTTTGTGTGAGTGTATGTGTGTGTTCAGTGTGAATGTGTGTAAAAGTGTGTGTTCAGTGTGTGAGAGTGTGTGTGAGAGAGTGTGGGTGAGTGTGTGTTCAGTGTGTGTATGTGTGTGTTCAGTGTGTGTATGAGAGAGTGTGTGTGTATGTGTGTGAGTGTGTGTTCAGTGTGTGTATGTGTGTTCAGTGTGTGTATGAGAGAGTGTGTGTGTATGTGTGTGAGTGTGTGTTCAGTGTGTGTATGTGTGTTCATGTGTGTATGAGAGAGTGTGTGTGTTCAGCGTGTGTGCGTGTTCAGTGTGTGTAAGTGTGTGTGTATGAGAGAGTGTGTGTGTTCAGCGTGTGTGTCCGAGTTCAGTGTGTGTAAGTGTGTGTTCATGTGTGTTCATGTGTGTGTGTGTGTGTGTGTGTGAATAAGTGTGTGTGTATGTATGTGAGTGGGTGTTCAGTGTGTGTATGTGTGTGTTCAGCGTGTGTGTGTTCATTGCGTGTAAGTGTGTGTGTGTGTGTGTGTGAATGAGTGTGTGAGAGAGTGTGTGTGTTCAGCGTGTGTGTGTGTTCAGTGCGTGTTCAGTGTGTGTGTGTGTTTTCAGTGAGTGCATGCGTGTATAATGTGTGTGTTCTGTGTGTGTGTATGTGTGTGTTCAGTGAGCGTATGCGTGTTCAATGTGTGTGTGTGAATGAGTGTGTGAGAGAGTGTGTGTGTATGTGTGTATGTGTGTGTTCAGCGTGTGTGTGTGTTCAGTAAGTGTATGCGTGTTCAATGTGTGTGTATGTGCGTGTTCAGTGTGTGTTCAGCGTGTATGTGTGTAAGTGTTTAGTATTTCTATGTGCATGTTCAGAGTGTGTTCAGCGTGTATGCGTGTAAGTGTTCAGTGTGTCTATGTGCATGTTCAGTGTGTGTTCAGCGTGTATGTGTGTGTGTGAATGAGTGTGTGAGAGAGTGTGTGTATGTGTGTGTTCAGCGTGTGTGTGTGTTCAGTAAGTGTATGCGTGTTCAATGTGTGTCTATGTGCATGTTCAGTGTGTGTTCAGCGTGTATGTGTGTAAGTGTTCAGTGTGTCTATGTGCATGTTCAGTATGTGTTCAGCGTGTATGTGTGCGTGTGTGTGTGTGTGAATGAGTGTGTGAGAGAGTGTGTGTATGTGCGTGAGTGTGTGTTCCGTGTGTGTATGTGTGTGTTCAGCGTGTGTGTGTGTTCAGTGTGTGTGTGTGTATGTGCGTGTGTTCAGTGTGTGTTCAGCGTGTATGTGTGTGTTCAGTTCGTGTTCAGTGTGTGTGTGTTCAGCGTTTGTGAGTGTGTGTGTTAAGTGTTCAGTGTGTGTGTGCGTTTAGTGTGTGTTCAGTGTGTGTGTGCGTGTTCAGTGTGTGTGTGTGTGTGTGTTTGTGTGTGTGAGTGTGTATGTGTGTGTTCAGTGCGTGTTCAGCTTGAGTGAGTGTGTGTGTATGTGCGTGTTCAGTGTGTGTGTGTGAGTGTGTTAAGTGTGTGTTCAGCGTGGATGTGTGTGTATGTGCATGTTCAGTGTGTGTGTGTGTGTGTTAAGTGTTCAGTGTGCATATGTGTGTATGTGCGTGTTCAGTGTGTGTTTAGTGTGTGTGTTAAGTGTTCAGTGTGTATGTGTGTGTATTAAATGTTCAGTGTGCATATGTGTGTATGTGCGTGTTCAGTGTGTGTGTGTTCAGTGTGTGTGAGTGTGTTAAGTGTGTGTTCAGCGTGGATGTGTGTGTATGTGCATGTTCAGTGTGTGTGTGTGTGTGTTAAGTGTTCAGTGTGCATATGTGTGTATGTGCGTGTTCAGTGTGTGTTTAGTGTGTGTGTTAAGTGTTCAGTGTGCATATGTGTGTATGTGCGTGTTCAGTGTGTGTTTAGTGTGTGTGTTAAGTGTTCAGTGTGTGTATTAAATGTTCAGTGTGCATATGTGTGTATGTGCGTGTTCAGTGTGTGTGTGTTCAGTGTGTGTGAGTGTGTTAAGTGTGTGTTCAGCGTGGATGTGTGTGTATGTGCATGTTCAGTGTGTGTGTGTGTGTGTTAAGTGTTCAGTGTGCATATGTGTGTATGTGCGTGTTCAGTGTGTGTTTAGTGTGTGTGTTAAGTGTGTATGTGTGTGTATTAAATGTTCAGTGTGCATATGTGTGTATGTGCGTGTTCAGTGTGTGTGTGTATTAAATGTTCAGTGTGTGTGTGTATGTGCCTGTTCAGTGTGTGTTTAGTGTGTGTGTGTGTGTGTGTGTTCCCCTGGAAGACTTGAGGAGAAACATCTGAGACAAATGTAATGAAGCACAACTTAATTAATTAATTCTCCTGCACTGAAAAAAATCAGTTATGAGTTAAATCAAGTATTAAGAGCTCTTTAAGGTTTTAGAGTGTGAGCGATGCGAGAGCGATCAGATCTTTCACATACAGTATATAGTGTTGAGCGCACACACTCCTCCATCAGCACAGGCGTCCCGCGGCGCTTCACCTTGCGCGGCTGGCGTGCTCAAACCCGTCCGCGTGTCACACACACCTCCTGACAAACACAGGTGTACAGAAGAGCGTCAGGCCCGGACACGTCTCTTATCGCACAGAAGCGCTGAAGGTGAGCGGGAGTTATAGAGCATCACACCGACATGAGGCTCCTGCAACTGTTGCATTAATTACACTTGTGACGATGACAGTTTAACTAATGATGTGTGTGTGTGTGTGCTGCTGTAGATAACGCTCACCTTGAGCCGCTCTATAATGGGCTGTTCTCAGTATGAAAGCATAAAAGGAGATTTGGGCCTGATGTGTTTGTTTGTGTGAATCGGTGACCCTCTCTCGGGTCATTGCCGCTTTCTGGAGGAGGACGGAGATGCTTTTGGCTCTGCACTTTTTCAATTTCCTCTTCTCGTTCTTCTTGGATGCTGATTAAAGTACTTCATCTTTGTCACGCTCATTCTGGATTTTGGACGCTGTTGAGTTGGAGCTGCTCTCCTTTTGTTCCTCTGCGTCTTCAGGATCATTTTACCAGCAGGAGGAAACACTCTAAATACATGCAGATTTATTCAGGTGAAGTGTTTCATATGGAAATTATTGATTCCAAACAGCTTTTCTTTCATTGGTTAAGTTGAAATTACTTAAATATCCAAGTTGATTGTACTTAAAAATCCAGGGCCGTTTTCCTGGTTGTATTCGCAGCACCAGCAGGAACTCTGAATCCGAGCAACAGCGGCGCCGTTTAAGTGCGGCATTCAGCAACATCAACAACTCCGTAACGTAAAGTTTGAGAAGTGCCTGGACTTCGGCGTCGGTCCATCTATCGCTGTTTTCCATGTTCTGGAGTAACTGAACTGTGTGTTTACACGTATGCCATGCGTTCAGCCAATCAGCGTACACTTCCGTCACTGGTAGTTCGTGTTGTGCTGGATCAGACCCTAACCTAAAGTAGGAGGGAACGTTCTCGCGACCTTGCTCAACGTTCCCAAAAAGTGACGGAAATCCCAAACCTTTACAGAACGTTAGGGACGTTCCCAATACGACTTTAGGGGGACATTATCACCGTCTTGGAACGTTACTAGGCGACGTCCTTGAGACCAGCGGAGATGTTCTGGGAACATCAAATTTCCAAATAAAATATAGTCCCTTAAACGTTCCGGCCAAACGGAATGTAGTGTAGAGACCTAGAAGGAACGTCCTATAGTAATGGTCCCCTAAATGTTCCCAGAACGTCCTAAATGTTCCGTGAAGGTCCGCCAAATAACGTCCCCGAACCCTTTAAAGAACTCCACATCATGACCGTCTCGGAACTTTCCTGGAACGTTGCCAGGCAAGGTCTTTGACACCAGCGGGGACGTTCTGGGAACATCAAATTTCCAAATAAAATATGGTCCCCTAAACGTTCCGAGAACGGCCAAACATTATGGGGATGTAGTGTAGAGACCTAGAGGGAACGTCCTATAGTAATGGTCCCCTAAACGTTCCCAGAACGTCCTGAATGTTCCTGAAGGTCCGCCAAATAACGTCCCCGAACCCTTTAAAGAACTCCACATCATGACCGTCTCGGAACTTTCCTGGAACGTTGCCAGGCAAGGTCTTTGACACCAGCGGGGACGTTCTGGGAACATCAAATTTCCAAATAAAATATGGTCCCCTAAACGTTCCGAGAACGGCCAAACATTATGGGGATGTAGTGTAGAGACCTAGAGGGAACGTCCTATAGTAATGGTCCCCTAAACGTTCCCAGAACGTCCTGAATGTTCCTGAAGGTCCGCCAAATAACGTCCCCGAACCCTTTAAAGAAGTCCACATCATGACCGTCTCGGAACGTTCTGGGAACGTAACATTTCTAGCGGGAACTCTTTTATTCCCCCAAAAGCCATTCCTATAACTAAAATGGTTCCCAGTTCCTGCAGTGCGAACATGCCAACAAGTGGGTACTTCCGCCAATAGTTATAGGAACTATGAAGCGTTCCTGAGTGTAGAAGATATTCATGTCAGCTGGGTTATAGTGACTACTACAGGGTTTCTGCAGGTCTTAATTCAGCCTTTAATCAGAGCAGAACGTCTTAAATTCATACAGTCATGGCATGAGATGTTGCAAAAAATATCTTGCTTAGTATTTTTGTCTTGTTTTCCAATACAAATATCTAAACCTCTTTAAATCAAGATACATTTACTGTGTGAGAAGTCTTGAAGAACTGAAAAAGAACATTGAATTGTTGATTTTTTCAGAGCCAATTGGAAGATGTTTTAATCATAAACTCATTATGACTCATCTATATGTTATGTCATTTTGTATCTCCAGTAAATGCATCTTGATTTAAGAATCTTTTAGACATGGAAGAGCTGTGGAACAAAATCACTATTTTCAGTTAAAGTTATTCCCATATTCTATTGGTTGGGAACAGATCCTTACGTTTTCTTCACTTGGTCTTACCCTGCTAATAAAAGAACTTCTCTCTCCTGTGTTGTTTTATGTGGAGCAGGACATATTGCAGAGCTTGTGTTTGTGTTGTTGATTGGACAGTAACCTTTATTAGTGCATGATGACGCCATCAACATGTTCTATTTCCCTGGAAGAGAAAGACTGCATGTCAAACGCACATGTCTAATTAGTTAGCACTGAAGTGCACTAGGATTGAGATGAGCTCAGAGATCCAGACATGAGCTAAAGCTGCTGGACTCAATCCTGCCCTCTCCTGGTCACCTGATGTTTCTGTGGGAAACGCATCTAAACACACTTCATGATCAGTAATTCAGTACGAACAGAAGGGGTTGTGCACTGGCTCCCAGTGTGAATGTGATTTGCTATCTTGAATTATTATGTTAATATTGTAATCATGACGAGCACAAGCTGTGATCAATTAAAAAAGCATGTATTAAACCACAGAACAATGATTGTAGAGCGTGTGTAATATTGAAACAATGTAATGGTGTAAAATAATTCATCAAACTTTGTTACTTTGGTTAAGAAAAACCAGGAGCAGAAAGACTGGGTGAGGGATGATCCATTGTTTCATTATGGGGGAGGGGTTGGGAGTATATATAACATTTATGCACAATGGAAATTGCGTCTCTTTTACACAGCATTTAATATTGGGGTTTATCAAACATTATAATCACACTTCTTTCTTGTACTGCATGTGTTTGTTCAGAAGAATGTTTTATTCCCTTCTGTGTTGCTGATGTGGTATACCCCTGGTCTGCGTGAAGGATTCTGAAGAGAGGCGTGTCTCTGTTAAAGGACAACTGCAACATGTTCCTACAGCATATTAAATAGAAGTTACAATGAAATCACAATAACATATTTGGGTAATACTATTGTTATAAGTTTGCATGAACTGTATCGCTTTAAAGTGCGATTGTGTCATATTTCTGCGAATGGTACAACATCTGATTCCCTCTGTATCAGTTTATGTGCTATGTTCCTTCTCATGAGTATGAGGATTGCATTTGGATGATGCGAGTGGTTGCTCGTTTGCTGCACAAAGTGAAATGCGCGCCACTAATCGGCGGTGCATTTTGGGTAATGTAGTTCATGACTCAAAGCATGTTATATGTGTTGAGGAGAAGAAACTGAAACTGTGAATTGTTACTTTGGTATTGTAAGCATATTAGGAAATGGGGGAATGTACTAACTAAATGATGTATTTTTGAAACCAGAAAAGATGATTGTTGTAACACTGCCCCATTTCATGCTTGCAGTAAACATCCAAGAAAAGGCATTACTGGTGTTTGTCTTCATTTGGGGTTGATCCTGTGGTGCATCCGAAATCCGCTACAGCATTATGTTCTCTCACATGGCATTTGCCAGTTCAATCAGAAGCACTTTATATGAAGAGAACGGCGACCCTGAGCCCATTCTTCTCGATGAGTGCATGTAGAACACGAGGAAAGCTTTATAAATGGCAGACATTGATTTCCCATGATCCCTTTCTCTGATTGTCCTGTACTCATGACTGACATGGTTGAAATCAATATAAAATCTTGGGTTGCTAAAGCAGAAACACGTAGAACTTCCACTGATGTGGGGAAAGGAAATCTTAATTGAATATCTGTGTACTCGATCAAAACATCTGTGTTTCTGAACTGAATCCTTCGCTGTCATTTTGAAAGATAAAATGCTTTTTGAATGGCATAAAGAAGATTACTGCAGTGAATGGTGTCCTTCGTGTCTCTACTGTCAGACTTGATATAGGCATTGGTTTTATCCATGAATATATGTGAGAGATGTATGTTGATGTGCACAACAGCCTTGAGCAACTTCTGCTCCATACGTACAATAATGAACTGCAGGTTTCCTGCTGTAAGTGCCAGAAAATACATTTCAAAGAGCATGTTACAAATCAAACACATCTGGCAAACTGATACACGGCTTAAAAACGTCCTTGGAAAAGCATGACATGTGTGACTTCATTACAGTATACACACTCTCAGATGAAACGGTTCTATATAAAGTGTTCCATCAGGCTCTTCATATAGAGAATCTTTAAATGGTTCCCATCATTGGATCAGTTTATGGATCTAGTTTTAATTAATTACGTTTGTTTAAATCCATTTCAAGTTAAACATTGACGTATGCAATCATTATCCTTATATAGAACCTGTTTGGCATAAAGCGTTCTTTAAAATTGAGTCAAGAACCCTAGGGTTTGATATAGAGTGTAGGGTAAGTCTATGTAAAATTATTTATGCCAGAAAGTTTCTACATAAGGAGAAACATTTATATGATTGCATAATACTTTTTTGTTTAACTTGAAATTATAAATGAATGAAAACAAACTTTTAAATAATTCAAACTAAATCCCATGATAGGAAGGTAACATTATGACCAGGGTAAGTGAATAACACTGATGATCTCTTCCTCACGGCTCCTGTTAGTGGGTGGGATATATTAGGCAGCAAGTGAACATTTTGTCCTCAAAGTTGAGCAAAGAGCAGGAAAAACTGGCAAGCGTAAGGATTTGAGCGAGTTTGACAAGGGCCAAATTGTGATGGCTAGACGACTGGGTCAGAGCATCTCCAAAACTGCAGCTCTTGTGGGGTGTTCCCAGTCTGCAGTGGTCAGGATCTATCAAAAGTGCTCCAAGGAAGGAACAGTGGAGAACTGGAGACAGGGTCATGGGCGGCCAAGGCTCATTGATGCACGTGGGGAGCGAAGGCTGGCCCGTGTGGTCCGATCAAACAGACGAGCTACTGGAGCTCAAACTGCTCCAGAAGTTAATGCTGGTTCTGATAGAAAGGGGTCAGAACACACAGTTTGTTGTGTATGGGGCTGCATAGCCGCTGACCAGTCAGGGTGCCCATGCTGACCCCTGTCCACCGCCGAAAGCACCAACAGTGGCGCGTGAGCATCAGAACTGGACCACGGAGCAATGGAAGAAGGTGGCCTGGTCTGAGGAATCACGTGTTCTTTTACATCACGTGGATGGCCGGGTGCGTGTGCGTGGCTTACCTGGGGAACACATGGCACCAGGATGCACTATGGGAAGAAGGCAAGCCGGCGGAGGCAGTGTGATGCTTTGGGCAATGTTCTGCTGGGAAACCTTGGGTCCTGCCATCCATGTGGATGTTACTTTGACACGTACCACCTACCTAAGCATTGTTGAGACCATGTACAGCCTTTCATGGAAACGGTATTCCCTGGTGGCTGTGGCTCTTTCAGCAGGATAATGCTCCTGCCACAAAGCACAAATGCTTCAGGAATGGTTTGAGGAGCACAACAACGAGTTTGAGGTGTTGACTTGACCTCCAAATTCCCCAGATCTCAATCCAATCGAGCATCTGTGGGATGTGCTGAACAAACAAGTCTGATCCATAAAGGATCTGCTGCTAACATCTTGGTGTCAGGTACCACAGCACACCTTCAGGGGTCTAGTGGAGTCCATGCCTCGATGGGTCAGCAAAAGGCGGACCAACACAACATTAGGAAGGTGGTCATAATGTTATGCCTGATTGGTGTATATGTATGCTCATGCTGTGACAAGTCATGATGATGATGATGATGATGAAGGTATGTTGTGACCACAGATCATTTTCCATATATTTCCCAGGAAGTCACAGTTTCTCCTGTCGAGTGAATAATCACACTGGAGAATGTCACCGTAGCTCAGAGCCCAGAGACTCACTCGAGTAGATTCTGTAGAGTTTGTTTAAGTTTGTTTGGTGACTTTGTGTCATGACCTTGTTAAGGAAACGACGTAAGACGTTATCTATGAAATGACACAATCTAATCTACGAGAGCTGCCTTTACAAACATTTGCTTTATGGATGTGTTTGATCAGAACATGCTCTTCCTCATAAACGCCAACAAAGGAGGGCAGATGTTTTGGAGGAATGGACTGAGGCTGAGTTTCTGAGGTCTCTGACATCCAAAATACAGACGAAATTCAATTAGTGTGTCGCGTTCCACTCAGCCACTCTGGCAGCTTCAAATTTAATAACCTTGTTTAACAGAAAACTTTCCCGAATTGTGTCCGGAGACCCGCTCCGTGAACCACATACAGCTGGTGGCTTTCAGACTCCCGTCTCAAGGTCTCGGGCCTGAATGTGTGTGTCTGAGGCAGATGTGTTTGTCCCGCTGAATGAAACTCTACATGTTTCCAGCGACAGCCTGTTCCACTGCGGCGCTTCCCCTTCTGCGCTAAATTTAGAGGCATTTATGTGGCATTACTCGCCAAACAAGGCTCATTCTGACCACATCAGTCCTGCTTAAAACATTATAGTGTCGCAGTGTTCAACACACAGCTCAGCCTCAGTTCCTCAGAGCCCAAAAACATTCAATTAATGTGACTAATACTGAACTGTAGTCAGGGTTGGGGAGTAACGAAATACATGTAACTTGGTTACATATTTAAAATACAAAATTTGAGTCAATGTATTTCATTTCATTACCCATTTTAAATGAGTGGTAATCAAATTACAGTAACATCTGAAAAGTACTTTAGATTACCAAAGTGATTACTTTGAATTTTAATGTCATTTATTTCATTTAAACATTAATATAAAAAAATTATTTAGTAATGTCCTGAATAAGCTATTTCACATAATAGATGTTTACATACACTATATTGCCTAAAGTTTTGTGACGCCTGCCTTTACATGCACATGAGCTTTAATGCCATCCCATTCTTAATCCGTAGGGTTTAATATGGAGTTGGCCACCCTTTGCAGCTATAACAGCTTCAACTCTTCTGGGAAGGCTTTCCACAAGGTTTAGGAGTGTGTTTATGGGAATTTTTGACCATTCTTCTAGAAGCGCATTTGTGAGGTCAGGCACTGATGTTGGACGAGAAGGCCTGGCTCGCAGTCTCCGCTCTAATTCATCCCAAAGGTGTTCTATCGGGATGAGGTCAGGACTCTGTGCAGGCCAGTCAAGTTCCTCCACACCAAACTCGCTCATCCATGTCTTTATGGACCGACGCTTTGTGCACTGGAGCGCAGTCATGTTGGGACAGGAAGGGGCCGTCCCCAAACTGTTCCCACAAAGTTGGGAGCATGAAATTGTTCAAAATGTCTTGGTATGCTGAAGCATTAAGAGTTCCTTTCACTGGAACTAAGGGGCCAAGCCCAACCCCTGAAAAACAACCCCACCCCATAATCCCCCCTCCACCAAACTTTACACTTGGCACAATGCAGTCAGGCAAGTCCCGTTCCCCTGGCAACCGCCAAACCCAGACTCGTCCATGGGATTGGCAGACAGAGAAGCGTGATTGGTCACTCAGAGAACACGTCTCACTGCTCTAGAGTCCAGTGGCGGCGTGCTTTACCCCACTGCATCCCACGCTTTGCATTGCTCTTGGTGATGTAAGGCTTGGATGAGCTGCTCGGCCATGGAAACCCATTCCATGAAGCTCTCTACACACTGTTCTTGAGCTCATCTGAAGGCCACAGGAGTTTGGAGGTCTGTAGCTATTGACTCTGCAGAAAGTTGGCGTCTTCTGTGCACTGTGATCCTCAGCATGCGCTGACCCCGCTCTGTGATTTTATGTGGCTTATCACTTCGTGGCTGAGTTGCTGTTGTTCCCAATTGCTTCCACTTTGTTATAATCCCACTAACAGTTGGGCGTGGAATATTTAGTAGTGAGGAAATGTCAGGAATGGACTTATTGCACAGGTGGCAACCTATCACGGTACCACGCTTGAGTTCACTGAGCTCCTGAGAGCGACCCATTCTTTCACTAATGTTTGTAGAAGCGTCTGCATGCCTAGTGCTTGATTTATACACCTGTGGCCATGAAGGGATTGAACACCTGAACTCAGGGATTTGGAGGGGCGGCCCAATACTTTTGGCAATATAGTGTATATTAAAGATCATATTTGATCATTTAGTGCTGCCCTTCAGAAGCTAATAACTACATGTTTTCCAGAAGACAAAATAAGTACCATTTACCCTGTTCATCCAATTAAAAAAGTTTACACACCCAGATCTTAATGCATCGTGTTTCCTTCTTGAGCATCAATACCATTGTTTTTTTGCTTTAGGAAATATTGTGGAAAACAGATGTTGTTTAAAAAAAAGCCCAGCCCTGTGTTTGTGTTTCATGCCTTATTAGTCTTCCAAAGTATCCTAAAGTATTTAGATTAAGTTACAAAACTTGTGTAATCTAACGAAATACATTACAAATAATGTGTTTTGTAATCTGTAGTGAAATACATTTGAAAAGTAACCTCAACCCTGACTGTATTTAACCCTGTAAAGCCTTGCATGGTCAGAATTCTCTTAGACAAAAAATTTGTTTTTATAATTTTTTGTTGTGTATAATATTTGATTCATCATATGTTCAAGGCATTTAGCACACATGCAATTTTCAAAAAGTGCTTTAGCTTCACAAATGAGACTGTTGCGGTCAGCAGAAGGTAATGCAACTCAGCAAGTTCTGTGCGGGTTATAAAGTGCAACCTGTACTGATACTGATACATAAACGGGCAAGAGTCCGGACACTCGTGCACTTACACCCGTCAACACAAGCCTTCATGACAGGACAGGACAACCCTTCGCCGCGCTGCAGGGGTCACGGGGTCAGGAGAGGGGAATGAGAGGGACCGGATGTTGGGAACTGCCTGGTATTCCAGGATGAATGTTTTGAAAGTGATCCGAGCGGAGCAGATGTGTTATACGAGGACGCTCTGGGAATACTCGCCTCTTTAATCGTTATTGATTCCTCACACAACAAACATGTCAGCTGTGACTGCAAACAAGAGGCCGGGGCTAGTCGTCCCACGGGTCGGATCGGGTTTGAGTCAAACGTCCAGTTGCATAAACTGCCTAGTTTAACTAGGATAACCTGTGGGGAATTCTGTCTTACAAATGAAAATATCAGTAACAAGTGAAGACAATAAAATCACTCTGACATAGATTTACATCCAGAGTCAAAAGCTGTGTTGTCTAGGGGACCGACAATGCAAACTTTGCAGTGTATAAAACACGTAAAGGAAAAGCTTAGTACATTGTTGTCTTTAAACATGCTCTAAATGTCCAACAAACAGAACGGAAACAAGAGTCAGGCAGAGCAATGGTGCTACATACACCGATCAGGCATAACATTATGACCGGTGAAGTGAATAACACTGATGATCTCTTCATCACGGCTCCTGTTAGTGGGTGGGATATATTAGGCAGCAAGTGAACATTTTGTCCTCAAAGTTGATGTGTTAGAAGCAGGAAAAATGGGCAAGCGTAAGGATTTGAGCGAGTTTGACAAGGGCCAAATTGTGATGGCTAGACGACTGGGTCAGAGCATCTCCAAAACTGCAGCTCTTGTGGGGTGTTCCCGGTCTGCAGTGGTCAGGATCTATCAAAAGTGCTCCAAGGAAGGAACAGTGTTCCAGTTCCCGGTCATGAGTGGAAACCGCAGGCGGTGAGTAAAACTGCATCAAATGTGTGTGTTTTGTTGACAGTCATGTAATTGAGTGTGTATGTGTGTGTGTGTGTGTGTATGTGAGTGTGTGGGTGTGTGTGTGTGTGAGTGTGTGTGGGTGTGTGTATGTGTGTGTGTGTATGTGAGTGTGTGTGTGTATGTGAGTGTGTGGGTGTGTGTGTGTGTGAGTGTGTGTGTGTGTGTGTGAGAGTGTGTGTGTGTGTGGGTATGTGAGTGTGTGTGTGTGTGTGTGTGAGTGAGTGTGTGTGTGTGTGGGTGTGTGTGAGTGTGTGTGTGTGTGTGTGTGAGAGAGTGTGTGTGTGTGTGTGTATGTGAGTGTGTGCGAGTGAGTGTGTGTGTGTGTGGGTGTGAGTGTGTGTGAGTGTGTGTGTGTGTGTGAGTGGGGTGTGTGTGTGTGGGGGGGGTGAGTGAGGGTGTGTGTACTTTAATCTTTTGTTAAAAAAAATATTTATTCAATTAAAATTTTGTTTTTATTCTTCTTCTTCTTTTTTTTAACACTTTTTCTCTTTGTTAATTTTCTGACGGACCCTCTAGCACTCCCTTGCGGACCCCGGAGTGAAAACCCCTGCTTTAAAGTTTCCTTGCGTTTCACACACACACACACACACACACACACAGACAGATTGTGCCTCAAACCCAGAGAGCAGCAGTTCCGTGCGCGTTCCGTGACACTTTTGGGAATCTCCAGCTCTGATGGCCGCGCGCATTGCTCATGAACTAAACTCCGGCTCCGGTCAGCGCAACTGGTTTTAGGAAAATCCGCCGTGGAGTTTAAACCCCGTTATAACGTCTCGGGAATGCGCGGTTAAACTCCCGCGGAGAGCGACAGGACCGACGACCGAACGCGTTCGCGGACTCGCGCACAGAACGCGAACGCCCTTCTGCTGCTGGAGAGAGAGCGCGCGCGCGCGTGCGCTGCGGTGACGTCACGCTCCTCCGGCGGCGGTCCTAAAGTCGGTAACGACGGACCGACACAGTTAAACTAGTGCAAAGACGCGGACGGGGGTGTAACGGCTCAGACGAACGGGAATAAGCTCGGTTTGGCGCGGAGGAGCACGAGAGGAGCGCGCGAGGCTCCCGCTATGGATCGGAGACTTTTAACGGGGTTTCTCTTTTTCGCCGATATTCTTTTGATCTCAGTCGGAACACTTCAAGAATCCCAAGGTAAGACCATCGGTGATTTCCACAGAGAAAGTTGTGTGCTGTCACGCTTATTCTCATCACACACTCACTTCAGAAAGTTACTTTACTGACACAATGTGTCCGCGCCTTTCCTCGGTGTGATGTCGGATCGAGACGCCGCCGCGGCGCAAAACTTTCCGAGAGGATTCTCCTCTGGTTCTCATTTCCTCCGCGACTCTCCTCACACACACAGCTTTGTGTTGCGCACACAAACTAACACAACTTGCATGGTTTTTGGATATGGTGTCATATAAATACGAATATGATGATTCTATATTTATCGCAAAATAAATCATAAAGCTTTCTAAACACTGAGGAGTGTTTTCTGTGTTCAGAAGTGAGCCGTTAGATTCTGTCTGTCAGTGTGTGTTAAACTAGATAACACACTCGAACAGAGAGAGAGAGAGAGAGAGAGAGAGAGAGAGCGCGCGCGCGCGACGGGCCTTTGCGCTGTGTTTAATGCGAATCAGTCTCTCTCTACTGCGGTTTCTGTTCGATCTGTATGAAGTTCTAATGTTGATGCTCTTCATGTTTCTTCCTCAACTCACTGTCCTGAAGTGCACGAGAGCTGAACACACACATCAGTGTGTGAGATGGTTTTGCAGAGACCTCAGATGTGCATTTTATTGCATTAGTTTTTAGTGTTGAAGCGTGTCGTTTTAAAGTGATTTTCACACTTCACCATGGCAGATGTGAATGAGGCTTATGCATTTGACTAATACTCTGTATGTTTATGCATATTAAAGCGATGTCGTTGTTGAAGTGGCTGTAATCTCAGTGAGATGAATGCTTTCTGCAGATGTTCTTCTGTGTCCTGATGGGGGCAGCAGTGATCACACAGATTCCCACTATCACACTAATCCCACAAAAATCCAATAAATGAGACATAATAAGTAGCTCTGCTAGTATCAGGGATCCTGGAAATATCAGGGAAAAATGTTATGGAAAAGTCATGCATATGCCGTTTAATTGGCTACAAGTTATTTTTCATAAATGCAGTTATTTTAATGAAGACGCATGAATAAAATCCTTAGCAATCACAAGTAGTTCAGATGTGTGGGATCCCAATGAGTGCAGATTCAGTGCAAATGCAATGGAAGTGACTTCCATTAAAAATGTTAAAAAATGGACAAACCCAGCGCTTGGGTTGTTTTAGCCCAGCGCTTGGGTTGATTTAGCCCAGTGGTTGGGTTGTTTTAGCACAGCGCTTGGGTTGATTTAGCCCAGTGGTTGGGTTGTTTTAGCACAGCGCTTGGGTTGATTTAGCCCAGTGGTTGGGTTGATTTAGCCCAGTGGTTGGGTTGTTTTAGCACAGCGCTTGGGTTGATTTAGCCCAGTGGTTGGGTTGTTTTAGCACAGCGCTTGGGTTGATTTAGCCCAGTGGTTGGGTTGTTTTAGCCCAGCGCTTGGGTTGATTTAGCCCAGTGGTTGGGTTGTTTTAGCCCAGCGGTCGGGTTGATTTAGCCCAGTGGTCGGGTTGTTTTAGCCCAGCGCTAGGGTTGTTTTAGCCCAGCGCTTGGGTTAAATGTCTGCCATGCTGGGGAGTTTTATTTAACTCAACTATTGTTTATAAATGACTGTATTGCTTGCTTAAAATGAACCCAAAGTATGTTGGAAATGAACATTTATTCATATGTTTAATGAATAATAAATAAACAATACTTTTATTAAATTGCTTATTAATAAATGTTCCCCTTTTGATTATTATTGTTGCCTCTAGTAATTATGTCTGTTTTGAATTTCAAACCTATTTTGGGTTCATTTTAAGCCAGCATTAAATAAATAAACATTTAACAACCGCTGGGTTTGTCCTTTTTCAACCCAGCATTTTCCCGAGTGTGGCATTCCTGCTGGAGATTCATTGACCGTTGCCCTCAGTGCAGGACGAGCATTATGGAGATTATTTGGACGGGGGACGCAGAGGATATCCTGAGCCACACAGCCTCTTCCGTGGATTCAGATCTGCGTTTGTGCGGCACATTTAGAAACCTAAATGCATTAATTTATACCAACACAATTAGTATAGCTCTTTAAAGTGACACTCACTTTCATTTAGTTCCTTTAATTAGTCCAAATCATATTCATGGAATCAGACTCATGGGAGTTTGAAACTAGATCAGTGTTTTAATTGAAGGAGGACAGAAATGAAACATGTTTGAGTTGGTCATGTGAGTTATTGCGTAAGCCTCGGCCGTCTCGAGGAAGTCTCCATCAGTGTCTGCCAAAAACATTTCTGCGCCCCTGTGCCGGATTCCAGCGCGGCCGCACAGTGTGTGTTGTGGCTGAGCTTTGCAAACAATTCTGATGATGTGTGACACGACCAACACACACACACACACACACACACACAGTCACGTACACACACACACACACTCACACTAAAAAATGGCTAGCAATCCATCAACCCCCTAAAATGAATCGTTCAGGAGTCAAATGGCTTTTTGTTTTATTTTCCAAATCTCAGAATTGCTGGACACTGATGTACAATCATCATCTACGCTCACTTTCGACCTCATGATGTCACTGGAGATCAACGGGGAGATGGCAATAATCTCTGTAACTTTGATTCTGATTAATAAATCATGGATTCGTCATTTGTTCATGGATCACTTATGCTGTCCCATTAAATCTGACAAACATTAATAGATGCAAAAAACCCTTTCACAGACTGTGATGCGTGATATTTAATTTTTTTCTTAATTTAATGTACATAATGTGTTTAAATGACAGAAAGCTATCAGTGTTTACAGTGTTACGATGACTTCATATGGAGGCTTCATAAAACTATATCGATTTAAATTGGTTATGAATGTAATTTTTTGTTGTTGCATGTATTCACATCGATAAATGCATGATGTGCACTGCTGGTGTCGGTGTTCACCTGCAGAGACGGTGTGTGTGTGTGTGTAAGTTGCTGAGTAAACAGCGCTGTACTAATGAAAGCTTGCTTGTCCTCTGGTGGGCTACAAACGAGCATAAAAGCTAATGAATCAGCCGCTGCCCAGCAGGACCCGCGGCACACACACGGAGGACAGGTGTTCCGCCATCACGCTTCATAAACACCACAGATAAACACGCGCCGGCCGATTACGCCCTAATAATGCGACGGCTGCTGTTCAGTTCAGGGACTGTCAGCTCAAAAACACAGATAATTAATCCACAACGGGCCGGTGCACTTCCAGAGGCGGGTTTGACCACAGGCTGAGATCTCCATTACTGTCCACCTGCGTCTGCAGAGCTTTAACGGCCCCCGTTTGACTCATTAACAACTTGCCGGGCCTAATTTAACTTCACTGCAACACTTTTCCATGTTTTTCTGATCTAATTATGATCAGGCCAATGTTTCTAGAAGATTTTGACAGAAATTGCTGGTGTGAAACGAGCCCATATTACGCCCTTTCTGGCTCTACTAGAGCAGGTTTTCCTGCTTGAATGTTGATTATTTCCTCATATTCTCCATTGTTGCGGCTCCTCTCTTCCCAGTCTGTCAGTAACGCTCTGTTTAGTTCCTGTCTCTATGAAGCCCCGCCTTCTGAAAAGCACACTGTGCTCTGATTGGTCGGCTGGAGCAGTGTGTTGTGATTGGTGTTTGGGAAATGCCCCGCCCCTTACCATAACCACCAGTCTCAACTCAACTAACTCAACCAGGCCCCGCCCCTTTATTCTGCGCATTAATTATTATAATGAGGAATATTGTGACGTGTCGGAACAACGCAATACTTTGTGATTTCTTACCTTGACCCAACCAGTGTTGGGTGTAACTAGTTACTAAGTAATTAGTTACTGTAATTGAATTACTCTTCCCTTGAATAAGTAAAGTAAGGGATTACTCTTCAGTTACTTCTTGAGCTAAATACTGTGTATAGAACAATTATATATAATACAATAGTGGAATTAACATCAACGTTTAAAATGAATGTTTTTATGTATCCTCACATTTATAATACTTTAATCAGTTAATAAGAATAATTTATGTAGTTTTATATTATTTATTTGAATGAATTAAGAGCCGTTTCATGTCTATCCTTGATTTAGAAATGAATAAGTAATGAAGTAATTTGTTTTGTATTGTTATTAAAGATGTAATTAGTAACTAATAATACCCAACACTGTACACAACTTCATAGTTATAAACACATTGTTTCTGAATGTTCAGAGTTCAAAGACGGAACATTCCATTTGATCATTAAATGTTACATTTGAATGTTCAGAGAAAGTGACATTTGAAAAACAGACTAATGTGCAACTCAAACGTTCCATGAATGATGTTTTTGTGCTAATGTTATTAAAGACCAGATCACGTTTGTTCATAACCTTGCCGGAACGTTCCCTGTTTGTTGGGCATTTTTCCTGACCTAATTATGACCAGGCCGTCGTTTCTTGAAGGGTCATGCGGCCACGGATCTTTGACAGGAAGCCGGCGTGATCATCGGCGTGCGGCCGCTCGAGAGAGGAGAGCAGACGTTTGTTCGTCTCCCACATTCGGTGACATCTTTAATTGTTGCCAAGCATCGATGCCCGGCGTTAATCCCAGAGATTTATTTATGTCGACGCTAAATAGAGGAGGCGTAAATATTTGAGCTGCACGCGAGGACCGTGTCGTGCCAGATTGTTTTTTTAATGACGCTCTAATTATTTCCCACACGTTGTTCATTGCCTGGCTCATGTTTGCTGTTCTGCTCTCCGTCACTGCAATCAGATTGTGTTTGTCTGCTTTTGTCTGCAATCGAACCTTTAACATGAAACACTATTAACACACACATTTGTGAGTGAAACAGGATTGCTAATTGATTGCATGGTGTGAGAGTTAAGATTGAGGGCAGATATGAATGTGTGTTGAGTGGAAAGTAAAGCTCGCTCAGTCTAGTTCAAGGTAACCCTGTTTTCTTCCTCTTGTGTTGACATGCACGACAGCAGTAATTTTACACTCGTATAGCGGCCGCTCTTGAGTCCAGCGCACGAGTGCAGGTTTAATTGCATTAATAATCCAATCAGTGAGTGCTGACACTGAACCTGCCCTCTCAGAGCGACGGGACGCAGGAAATGCCAGAACAGCTCCAGCCAAAATGGAGGCCTTTCCATTTTAATAATGGCACATGTTGTTCAGGCTCCCGTGCCGCTGCATGAATACGGGCTCAGTGAAACACCAGGAAACGCATACGTGATTAGTTTTCCACTACAACGTTACATGAGTACAGGACCCAAACGCTGTTTTTAAGCTGTAACCAGGGTTTTGTGCATGTGTCTTAAATATGCACTGTGAAGATGCCATCGGTACTGTTGTTTATTTGAGCAGTCAGTGTGTCGTTATATATGCAAACCAATGCAGTGATTGTATTTGTGTGATTTAGTTATTCATGCATCAGATTGTGCTGTAATGTCCTCTTCATTGGTTTGGTTTGTTTATATCATCAGAAAATAACTGATGATATAAGGTTGGATAAAGCGATATGTGCATGAATAAAAATAATGCATGCTTTGAATAAAAGTTTGTTTATATCATCAGAAAAGCTTAGTTTGAATACATACAGGAAACCCATATAAAGCGACATGTGCATGAATTAAAAAATGCATACTTCATCGCTTTGGATAAAAATAGAGATGCACGATATGAACATTTTGACTGATACTTATTTATATTTGAAAGCCGATATATTGGCCGGCAGGTTTTTATATCATTTTTGAGAGCCTGATTACAAAAACAAAAGTCTCAGCATTAAAAGTCATGCCCCAATCACTTCAACATTAATCAAACAAAAAAGTACAGTAATATAGTTTGAACCAGTGTTAGTTTGAACATTAATTTTACACTTTCCTTACCAAAAAGAGAAAAAAATCAATTCAAAACCGTGCATATCTGAAGCTTTTATATATCAGCCAAATCTTCTTATCAGACCAATATTGATAACATTAAAAATGAACATATATCGACTGATACTGATATGGTGGCCGATATCGTGCATCTCTAGATAAAAGTGTGTGACACGTGTGTAAATATAAATGAAAGCTGTGATGAAACCGAAGCAGAGACAGGATTTTCTGTATTGTGCGTACATCAAAACGGAATATTGAAAAGAAAAATGCAGGGTGGGATTTGGTTCTGTGCATCGTTGTTGATTGGATGTTGAGATGTGGGCGTGGCTCGCAAACGTGGAGGCGGAGCTGAGCGGGAGCTTTCAGGGGCGGGGTTTAAGCAGGATAACTGATTGGAGAATCCAGATTAGACATTATACTAAATCTATTAATGCAAAGGCTTTTTGATGCATTTAGAAAATCGATGGGCTGACTTTTCATTTCATGCTTGATGTTAATGTAGGGCCGCAGAAAACGTGGACAGAATCGCAGAATTTGTCAAATTGAAGACTAGTGTCTGTGAATATTAAACTGCAAAAAGACTATTTAAATATGAATCCTGCATGTTCTGCGTGAATGAACGGTTTGATTTTATACACACACACACACACACACACACACACACACACACACACACACACACTGAAGCACGCATGACGCTCGTGGTGTTTTTAACCTCACACTATAGGAGGACATGAATGCATGAACTTCATCTCCAGAGTCACTTCGTTTCTTTCTTCGTCACGCATCGCATGTGGTGTGTGTGTGGGTCGTGGGCCGAACGCATCGCATCGCTGCGCTGAGCTGTGGTGTGTGTGTCGTGGGCCGAACGCATCGCATCGCTGCGCTGAGCTGTGGTGTGTGTGTCGTGGGCCGAACGCATCGCATCGCTGCGCTGAGCTGTGGTGTGTGTGTCGTGGGCCGAACGCATCGCTGCGGTGAGCTGTGGTGTGTGTGTCGTGGGCCGAACGCATCGCTGCGCTGAGCTGTGGTGTGTGTGTGTCGTGGGCCGAACGCATCGCTGCGTTGAGCTGTGGTGTGTGTGTCGATCAGGAGAACGCTGAAGCGCAGATGCTGCTGATGCAAGCATTCACTGAGGAGCAGTGCCGGAAAGGTGCTCACCAAAGGGAGCCAGATCATTAATAAACATTATGCAAAATATGTATGTAATTTGTAAAATTAATATTGAACCGAAATAAAACTGCAGCATTAGTATTTCTCATTGAAGCTCCATTTGGAGTAATGCTCACAGCGGTGGGACGTCTTTTTAACCTTGAATTGGGTGCTTACAGCGACTCCAGGGGCTTTAGAGAAGGCAAAGGGAATATGATATTAAAATCAGCCCAATAACCGCTCAGAGGCAAATGCGTGTAAATATTTAATTGGGCATAATACAGTTTTTCAAGCCCATGCAGAGTAAGAATGAGACGGCAGGAGGTAAAAAAGAAAGTTTGGAGCTCCAGAGGCGTTCATGTGGAGAATCAGTCGCTTTACTTCTACATCACGACCGTCAACGTTAAACATCAATATATGCAGTTTATAATATACGCTTAGTTTCCAACGCTAACAGGGAACGTTCGCAGAGCGTTATGGACAAACGTTTAAGTAACGTTAATAGACGTTCGGTCAGAGTTATCAGGTTTTTAATAAACAAATGTTTTGTGGTAAATGTTTTAGCTCATCTAACGTTTTTTAAATGTTGCAACTTGTTCTCTGAACATTCCGAAACATTCAAAAGTAACATTCGTGGATAGGAATGTTACTTGTGAATGTTTCGGAATGTTCCGATTATTCCCGCGCCCCATGACGCTTTACGTGAATTATGGGTGAAAGACTCGCTCTATGAACGCAATCATACGTTTTATTTTTAAATGGGTACATTATTCTACTCACCCTTCAACCATCCGACATTAAAAGTGTAAAAGCATCAACAAGGCACGAACGGGTTAAATATCACTGTAGTAATATCTGTATTATGTAACATATACATACGGAATGTTCCCTCAACGTTCGTGTAACCAAGAGAAAACGTTTGTAAGGCATTTGAAAGAAATGGAACCTTCAGAAGTAAGACTTTCAGAACTCTTTATTAGCTGTGTTTGTGTCTGTTCTGACGGCCGTATCAGGACTCAGGCATGCTTTTCGTTTTTGGGTCATTGTCACTGTTCTCCGAGCAGGAAGGATATATGGATTTATGAAGCGCCCCAGGACATGGTCCGCTCCTTAACACCTCATATTTCATCTGCTCTTGATGGATGAAACCCTGTATGTATGTCATCCATTTATACGAGGAGGGACGTTTTCAAGGAACCGGAGGGGGAATCTCTTGTGGCGTGGGCAAAGTTAAGTGAGGTTAAGAACGCTCTTCAAAATTAGAGCAGCTGAGGTTTTTAGGGGCTAAACCGGGAGGAGAGAGATCTGTATAAAAACGCTCTGGGTTAACAGACACATTCAGGGCTTCTGTGGCTTCGTGTTCAGGTGTGATACGGTCAACATCAAACCGCTCCCGCTACACTTCCTGCTGCCGTATTTTCAAGTGAAACACAAGACTCGACTCAAACAATGCAGGGCGGGATCTGATTTTATCCTTTGGGAACTGATTGGATGAAAGTCTGTCATCAAACCTCTGTGACTTTCCTTCTTTCTCCTGTGAAACACAAAACAAGATCCTGTATGTTGAAAACCAGACAATTGACTTCCATTGTATGGACAAAAAAACATCCAGTCAAGCGTTTTAGTCACATTTATCAGATTAGAGCTGGGCGATAATATAGTTACATTTTGCAAATATATAAATGATGTAAATAATGATGATCATTTTTGAGCTGTTTGATTGGTGGTTAGAAAGGAGGGGTGCGAGTTGTTACATTTTGCATGCCTCATACACACAAATAAACAAACACACACACAATGGGCAAAACCCCTCAATTCTCCTGCAAAATGAAACTTTACATTCAAAACAATGTTATTTCTTCTCAAAATGGTATTTTGATTTCAAATGACACACACACACCATCATATGAACACACATTTATAAGAACCAGTTGAACACGGATGTGCCCGATGGAAACACTTCTTCTCCATTCATCATCATGACTTCGGCTCAGTGTTACACTTACTACAGACATGCATACATAAGTGTGTTGTAAAATATTTGAGAATATTGTTTTTATACTCAGAACACAAACAGAACAAATATATTTTATTTTTCCCACAAAAGCAATGTACACAGTGTGCATCCCAACCAACACAAAGCTGCACATACAGTGGTCTACATGCAAAACAACAGAAGAATTTACTGTATACAGTTACAGTACAAAAAAGAGCTCACCTGTTTATGCTGAAGCTCTGTTTGCTGATTGTAAAACTGTGTGACAGGCGTTTGCCCATGTGATCAGTCAGTGTGCATGTTTAAATGGCAGTGTGTTCTTTGTGAAAACAAAGATTTTCTGCATGAAAATTGTGCCAAATGCAGAGAATTGTGTGTAGCGTTTTGAAAAAAGTGTGTTTTAGAACTGCAGTTTGAGTGTAAAGCAGGAAGCTTGTAGTTTAGCAGAATTGGTTCAGGGGTTCAGGGGGTTCAGGGGGTTCAGGGGATTCAGGGGGTTCAGGGGGTTCAGGGGATTCAGGGGGTTCAGGGGGTTCAGGGGATTCAGGGGATTCAGGGGGTTCAGGGGTTCAGGGGGTTCAGGGGTTCAGGGGGTTCAGGGGTTCAGGGGGTTCAGGGGGTTCAGGGGGTTCAGGGGGTTCAGGGGTTCAGGGGGTTCAGGGGATTCAGGGGGTTCAGGGGGTTCAGGGGTTCAGGGGGTTCAGGGGATTCAGGGGATTCAGGGGGTTCATGGGGTTCAGGGGATTCAGGGGTTCAGGGGGTTCAGGGGATTCAGGGGTTCAGGGGGTTCAGGGGTTCAGGGGGTTCAGGGGGTTCAGGGGTTCAGGGGGTTCAGGGGGTTGATGCATGAGTACATGTTGTGGTCATTGTGTCTCAAGTACCAGTGTTTGTGTGTAAACAATTGAGAAATGTACGCTGAGAGAACGTTGTCAGAACGTTCTGAGAACATTATTAAAGACCAGATAACGTTGAATGAATGTTGTATTAACGTTACTGGAGGAACGTTTGTTCATAACGTTGAGAGAACGTTGTCAGAACGTTCTGAGAACATTATTAAAGACCAGATAACGTTGAATGAATGTTGTATTAACGTTACTGGAGGAACGTTTGTTCATAACGCTGAGAGAACGTTGTCAGAACGTTCTGAGAACATTATTAAAGAACAGATAATGTTGAATGAATGTTGTATTAACATTACTGGAGGAACGTTTGTTCACAACGTTGAGAGAACGTTGTCAGAACGTTTTGAGAACATTATTAAAGACCAGATAACATTGAATGAATGTTGTATTAACGTTACTGGAGGAACGTTTGTTCATAACGTTGAGAGAACGTTGTCAGAACGTTCCGAGAACATTATTAAAGAACAGATAACGTTGAATGAATGTTGTATTAACGTTACTGGAGGAACGTTTGTTCATAACGCTGAGAGAACGTTGTCAGAACGTTCTGAGAACGTTCCCTGTTAGCTGTGAACATTCTGGACTGGACTGGCTCCTGTGTCGCAGTCGTCTTGGATTGTGTGTGAGGTTTTGATGGATGTCGCACTGGTCCTCCCAATGGAGCACAGAATTAGTTTTAGTGTCTTTCCCGACGGTTCGTGGAGCCGTCGCAGTGCCGTGATGCTTCAGAAGCCTTGTAGAGGAGCCAGCAGCATGAAATGAGCCTCCACAATGATAAACGAGGCACATCTCTGCTGGGGAAATCCAATAGATGCCAAATTAAGCAAATCCCTGTTTAGGTCATTTGAAGAAAAGAGAATCAGTCTGTGTGGCGCTTCTTGGATGATCCCGAGAGCCGTGCTTCCAACTTCTTGCCCAAACTGAGACAAAAAACCAAGCCTATCTCACAAAACCCAGGCAACTTTGTTTGTTGAAGTTGAAGACGAGCAGAAGTGACTGAGAACTGGCGTCTGGGATCTGAACTGGGTTTGTGAGAGTGGAGACTGCATCGCTGTCAGGTGAAGCCCTCGCTGACGAGATGCAGACAGGCACATGTGCAGATAAAGCCCACAGATTGTGAGAGGAGGGTCATTTGGACAGGCAGGAAGAAGAGATGAGAGATGCACGGGCCGCTGGAGCTGAAGAGCCGCAGGCCAGTCCACAGGCGCAGCATTAACAGGGACAGAGCCCAGAGCTGCCTCACAGCGGACACTGAACTCACACTCACACACACTCACACTCACACACACACTGCACTCACACACACACTCACACTGCACACACTCGCACACACACACACTCGCACACACACTGCACACACACTCACACTGCACTCACTCACACACACACTCACACTCACACTGCACACACACGCACACACACACTGCACACACACTCACACTGCACTCACTCACACACACACACACACACACACACACACACTCACACACACACACACACACACACTCACACACACACTTGCTCTCGCTCTGTCTGGATGATCACATGTTTGAGATCAGCACACATGAACGCCACTGTGAGCAATACGAGAGGATGATTGTGATCGTTTAGCTTTGTGTGCTCTTGATGAACAGAATATTGAGCTCATTCGGCCAGTCCAACATCATATCCAAATTACACTACTTTCAGTCTCTTCTGCTCATTAATCTGATCATAAATACAGTAAACAGTGAGATATGACTCCAGTGTAAAGCAGCTGTTCTCTGTGTGAATATACAGTAAAGTGTCATTTATTCCTGTGATCATCAGCATCATTACTCCAGTCTCAGTGTCACATGACCCTTCACAAATCATAATAATATGAGGATATGATGCTCAAGACACATTTATGATTATTATTATCAGTGTTGAAAACTGTGGAAACCGTCATACACTACCATTCAAAAGTTAAGTAAAATTAGTACTTTTAGTCAGCAAGGATGCATTAACAGCCATGTGACATTTATAATGTTACAAAAGATTATATTTCAGATTTTGATGCTTTCTATTCATCAAAGAATAAATTCTATCAGTTTCCACCTAAATATGAACCGTTTTCAACACTGATAATAATAATCATAAATGTCATCATATTGAATGATTTGTGAAGGGTCATGTGACACTGAGACTGGAGTAATGATGCTTTGATCACAGGAATAAATGACACTTTACTGTATATTCACACAGAGAACAGCTGCTTTACACTGGAGTCATATCTCACTGTTTACTGTATTTATGAGCAGATTAATGAAGCTTTGGTGAGCGGGAGAGACTCTTTCAGAAACATTAAAAAATCCAAACTTTTTACAGGACATGTATAATATCCAAAACCTGTAGTTCTTCCCAGGACACTGAAGGCTCTCTCTCTCTCTCTCTCTCTCTCTCTCACACACACACACACACACACACACACACACACACACACACACACACTCTCACTCTCTCTCTCTCTCTCTCTCTCTCTCTCTTCAATAATGAGCGCTTCCTTTCCATGATTAAACCGGGTTGTGTTGGTGGAAGGAGACGCCCTTCTCTTGGGTTTAGCCGTGATGTTTCCCATCATGCAGCAGTGAGAGTGTTTGTTCTGTGGTTTTCGTCCCATCATGGCTCATTTGCTGGCCTCTCTTGAGAGGGTGGGTGTTTTGTAAGACTTGCTTTAAAACGAATGCGTAAGTGGGTCATTGGCTTTTGCTCAATACTGACGGCCTCATCCAAATATTCCAAACTCTCCAACTCCCTTTTTTTGGTCTTTGGCAAACCTCACGATCGAGCCAACGTTAAAGTTGACATGAAACAGAAGCGTTCACTGCCGTAAAGTGAGTCGTCTCTGCAGTTGATGCCAAACTCTTTGTTTGCACTGATAAATTGTGAACGTATGAAGGTACTGGTGTGTTTTTGTCAGGACGTGTTGAGTGTGTGATTAGCGGGTGTTTGCCGCTCTTCAGCGATGTAACGTCGGCGGAAACACGGAAACACAATCTCCAGATGCAGCAGTGCACATAATGAGGGCATATGTTTACCTCTAACTCCTCTCACACTGGGAGACGGATTAAATTGAAGCCGTTTGGTTTGTTGTCAGATTCTTAAGTGTTGCTTTCGAGCGTGAAGCGGCCCCGGGCCCCTGCGGAGGGTTTACGCGCTGGAACTGAATGGGAAGGTCTCTCAGCTAATCGAGTCCAGCCACGGGCGGCACAGCCTCTGTTCAGTCACTGGAGGGCCGTAAGAGTGAACAGCAGGACACAGCATCACACACACACACACACTCCTGCACTGGGAAATACAGACACAGTGATTATAAGACCTTGAGTGCCTCGACCTGAACTGTGACCTCTCTCTCGGCCGATTCTTTGAGATCTGCTGGAGGAAATTAATCTGTTTTTACTCGTTCAAAGGGTCTCAGTGGCCTGTGTGTCTGTGTTTTAATGTATAATATTTCATTTATTACAAAGAAGAATGTGTATAATTTTTGTAGTAATTATTGTTATTAATATATAATCATTTATGTAAAATTTGTTTTAGTTTTTTTACATAAATGATTATATATTAATAACAATAATTACACTGTATATACACATACACATACATATTATAATATATATAAAATATATTATTCAATATACATATAATGAATAAATAATCTATATCTATATAAATATACATAAATAAAAATATGAAAAAAGTAATACATTTATGTACAATATAATAATTATATTAATAACACTTTGTATATATTCTAATATATATTTTAATATGTATTATATATTATTAATAATAATAATAATTTGTGATATATTGTAAATAAAGTTAAGAAAAAACTAAATCATTTTATAATACTTTGTTTCTGTGTGTGTATGTATACAAAATAATAATATATTAATTATAATAATACTTTTGATATATTATAATAAATCAAATAAATTATATACATACATACATACATACATAAATTATATTTATTTCATTTATTACAAATAATAAAATGTGTATATGTAATTTTTTGTTATTAATATTATTATAGTAATTTTATATATATACACATACATACATACAATAAATAATATAGGTTATTAATAATAACATTATACAATTATATTATTTACACTCACCTAAAGGATTATTAGGAACACCATACTAATACTGTGTTTGACCCCCTTTCGCCTTCAGAACTGCCTTAATTCTACGTGGCATTGATTCAACAAGGTGCTGAAAGCATTCTTTAGAAATGTTGGCCCATATTGATAGGATAGCATCTTGCAGTTGATGGAGATTTGTGGGATGCACATCCAGGGCACGAAGCTCCCGTTCCACCACATCCCAAAGATGCTCTATTGGGTTGAGATCTGGTGACTGTGGGGGCCATTTTAGTACAGTGAACTCATTGTCATGTTCAAGAAACCAATTTGAAATGATTCAAGCTTTGTGACATGGTGCATTATCCTGCTGGAAGTAGCCATCAGAGGATGGGTACATGGTGGTCATAAAGGGATGGACATGGTCAGAAACAATGCTCAGGTAGGCCGTGGCATTTAAACGATGCCCAATTGGCACTAAGGGGCCTAAAGTGTGCCAAGAAAACATCCCCCACACCATTACACCACCACCACCAGCCTGCACAGTGGTAACAAGGCATGATGGATCCATGTTCTCATTCTGTTTACGCCAAATTCTGACTCTACCATCTGAATGTCTCAACAGAAATCCAGACTCATCAGACCAGGCAACATTTTTCCAGTCTTCAACTGTCCAATTTTGGTGAGCTGGTGCAAATTGTAGCCTCTTTTTCCTATTTGTAGTGGAGATGAGTGGTACCCGGTGGGGTCTTCTGCTGTTGTAGCCCATCCGCCTCAAGGTTGTGCGTGTTGTGGCTTCACAAATGCTTTGCTGCATACCTCGGTTGTAACGAGTGGTTATTTCAGTCAAAGTTGCTCTTCTATCAGCTTGAATCAGTCGGCCCATTCTCCTCTGACCTCTAGCATCAACAAGGCATTTTCTCCCACAGGACTGCCGCATACTGGATGTTTTTCCCTTTTCACACCATTCTTTGTAAACTCTAGAAATGGTTGTGCGTGAAAATCCCAGTAACTGAGCAGATTGTGAAATACTCAGACCGGCCCGTCTGGCACCAACAACCATGCCACGCTCAAAATTGCTTAAATCACCTTTCTTTCCCATTCTGACATTCAGTTTGGAGTTCAGGAGATTGTCTTGACCAGGACCACACCCCTAAATGCATTGAAGCAACTGCCATGTGATTGGTTGATTAGATAATTGCATTAATGAGAAATTGAACAGGTGTTCCTAATAAGCCTTTAGGTGAGTGTATTGTGTCTGTGTGTGCATATATACACATATATATATATATATATATAATAAATTGTTACTTAATTCTTTGAATTTCAGCTCATTTGAATTCCTTTTTGAATTTCAATTCTACTTCCTGTTTGCACCTCAATTCAAACTCAGAATCAGTGTCATTTAAAGCGTTCTCCGCTTGATTCAGAGCACTAAACCCTGACCGGTGCGTTTCCCTCAAACCCCTGATACTTGCTTTGTTTTTGCCTCTGTATCCATGAGATCAACTTCACGGCACTTCCTGAACAAAGCCTGACTGTATCCGCGCGGAGAGACGTCCTATTATCTCCGCTCTAAAGAAGCGGGAGAGGCTGAACGCTGAAGCTTTAATGAAACTGTGACACTGCTAATTGCTGTCAAAGGGAGGATGTGTGTGTTTCTGTCAGCAGTTTGGCAGCAGTCAATGCTCCCAAACCTGCATCCCAGATCTCCTCCGGTGGGCCGTTCCATCTCTAAAGAGGAGGCCGGACCCGATGTCATCCCGTCATGGACCGATCCATTTCCACAGCCCTTGCTCTCACTCTCCGTCTCCCTGACACTTAAATTGCAAAGAGTGCCGGGCATGACAGACGCAGAGCTCAACAGATAGTGTTCAAAATGCCACGGCGCAGGGACGAGCCCTCATCAGCGCGGAGCCAGAGTTCATTCCCGCCGGTTCTCCCGCGACAGGCCTGTGATTATAAAGACAGTGGGACGTTTGCAGTGTTCTCAGCCTCTTGCGTTTAAGTGCAGTTTTGCTGAGTCTCTATGTGTGTGTTAGACCACATGGCACAGATTACTGAACACACAGCTGTTATTCCTCATGAAAATCACCCATCAGCACTTTTACACACAGACCTTTATCCCAGGACAGAATGGGAAGTGAGGCTGTAATTATGGGATCGGTGTATGTGAGATTACAGGCACAATAATGTGTGTCCCAAAAACATTTGGCTTTACTCTTAAAGCTCCTTCAGCAGTTCTGCTTTAAAGAGTGTGTGTGAGTGTATGAGAGTGTGAGTGTGTGTGCGAGTGTGTGTGCGAGTGAGTGAGTGAGCGAGTGCTAGTGAGTGCGAGTGGGATCGGTGTATGTGAGTGTGCGAGTGAGTGTGCGAGTGAGTGTGCGAGTGAGTGCGCGAGTGAGTGTGCGAGTGGGATCGGTGTATGTGAGTGCGCGAGTGAGTGCGCGAGTGGGATCGGTGTATGTGAGTGCGCGAGTGAGTGCGCGAGTGAGTGAGTGTGTGAGTGAGTGTGCGAGTGAGTGTGCGTTGTATGTGAGTGCGCGAGTGAGTGTGCGAGTGGGATCGGTGTTTGTGAGTGCGCGAGTGAGTGAGCGAGTGTGCGTGCGAGCGAGTGTGCGAGTGAGCGAGTGTGTGTGTGCAGAAACCTCTGGTCTTTTTCTCGGCTAACAGTGTTCACAAATGGTTTGTTTATGTGACACGGTTCGAGTTGAAGCTGCAATACAGAGGCAGATTCTCAGCTCGCGGGACGAGACCTTTGAGAGTGACGGTGAGCAGGACTTCAGTAGCGCTGCGGGCCGGACGTGACCTTCTCTCTGCAGGAGAGCTGTGGGAAAATCACTCCGGCACAACACGGCACAGATCCGCACGGCACTGGATTGTGTCTCCATCAGGGACGGCGTGTCAGCGCTGACCTTTCACAGGCATTTGCCTCTGTGTGTGTGTGGCACGCTGTCAAACCACCTGCTGCGTGTTTCTCCGGGTCGGGACCCTTCGGAGTTCCACCCCCTCCACAGCTTCTGATCTTTTCAGTGCAGGCCCTCAGATCCGTCATCTGTGCATGTTTACCTCGGATTCCCAGCCGCTCGCATGTGTGTGTGCATATTACACCCTTTCTGGCTCTACTAGAGCAGCTTTTCCTGCTTGAATGTTGATTATTTCCCATATTCTCCATTGTTGCTCAATCTGAGGGGTGGGATAAATACTAGTTTGAGTATAACATTATAATACCATGCATATTTTTTACTTTGGTTTAGTTTCTTTAAATAAAAAACAATTATATTTGATATTTGAGGCTTAATGCTTTAGAAAAGCAATACGTTTTTCAGGAAGAGTGTTTTCAGCTCGTTTATTTTGATATAACAATATGGCATGCAATCGCTTCAAACAATGGCATAAAGATATTCAATGTAAATTAGGATCATCATAATTAATCATTACAAGGGAATAATCAACAATTATGATTTTTGTCATAATCGTGCAGCCCTAGATGACGTCATTACACACAGGCTGGAGACGGCAGAATTCACAGTGTTTCTTTACGCATCTTTGTTGATAACAAAAAAGTGGATGGAAACTTGGCTAGTGACACTGATATAGAGCTTTCTCATGCTCAAACAGCAACATCACACACTAAAGAGAGATGAAGATGTGGAAAAGGCATCATAGGGTCTGTTTCATTCAGATTTACTCTTTAGTGTGACACCCAAACACTCGAGTGTCCCTTTGAGCTCAGATCTTAATTAACTCTCCAGAAGACGAACCTTGAATCCGCTGCAGTTCCCACAGGGATTTCTTTTGATGTATCGCTGATAGCTCCAATTATTGCGTCTGATGCATCGGAAAACCTTCGGAAGAAGTTGCGCCGTGTGACCTGGTTTCTGTGAGCTGGAACACAAAATAAGCAGGTGAAAACTCTTATAAAGCCAGAACACGACACACACATCTCGGTTAAGAGTCCTCACAGGATATATAGACATTTAAAAAAATAAAAATAAAATAACAACAACACACCACTACAACGCTATCTAAAATGAGAAAGGAGAATGTACAAATAAAATAAAAATGAACTGTAATAGTACACCGATCAGGCATAACATTATGTCCTAATATTGTGTTGGTCCCCCTGACCCGTCTCTGATGGACTCCACTAGACCCCTGAAGGTGTGCTGTGGTATCTGGCACCAAGATGTTAGCAGCAGATCCTTTAAGTCCTGTAAGTTGCGAGGTGGGGCCTCCATGGATCGGACTTGTTTGTTCAGCACATCCCACAGACGCTCGATTGGATTGAGATCTGGGGAATTTGGAGGCCAAGTCAACACCTCATTTTTGTGCTCCATACGCAACAAACTGAGATGCACTGTGTATTCTGACACCTTTCTATCAGAACCAGCATTAACTTCTGGAGCAATTTGAGCTCCAGTAGCTCGTCTGTTTGATCGGACCACACGGGCCAGCCTTCGCTCCCCACGTGCATCAATGAGCCTTGGCCGCCCATGACCCTGTCTCCGGTTCTCCACTGTTCCTTCCTTGGAGCACTTTTGATAGATCCTGACCACTGCAGACCGGGAACACCCCACAAGAGCTGCAGTTTTGGAGATGCTCTGACCCAGTCGTCTAGCCATCACAATTTGGCCCTTGTCAAACTCACTCAAATTTTGAGGACAAAATGTTCACTTGCTGCCTAATATATCCCACCCACTAACAGGAGCCGTGAGGAAGAGATCATCAGTGTTATATTATTATTATTATAAAGGTACTAAAATCATTATGATTATGAGCGAAATCTCAAAACTGGAAGAACTTCTGCAGTTATTTCTCTCTGAAAGAAAATGGTGTCCAACCTTTGGTTGCTAACGGCGGTGTCCTGAAGCGTCTCGGGAGCTGTGTCTGTGCTTCACTTTGAGATTTGTTGCTGAATGCTAAATGAGAAGCTCAGGGCTGTCAAACGCCTGCTACTTCAATTTAAGTTCATTTAGTCTGAGCCGTTAATAATGAATGAACAAGCTGAAGTCAATTGTGCAGGTTCATTTGTCGCCCTATTGATTACAGCACTCGCATCAGAGCGCGCGTGTGTGTGTGTGTCTGTGATTTCATCATTTGTGGTTCTCCTGGGAAGCATTGCTTCAGCTCTCTCGGGGAGGCTTGCTGTCCGTTGTTCTCCGCCGGGATCTTGGCTTTAACTCCACAGCCCTTTTTAATAAACCTCAGTGAGGAAACGTCCCAGTCAGCAGAGCTGTAGGACTCAGTGTCTCAGTAAAACACAGATGAGTGTGTTTCTGCCCACATGCACTTCACCAGTGTGAGTTACTGCCCTGAGATTCTTCAGGAGGCGTTTTCAAGTAAATGTTGGTGTCGCCATGGAGACACTCCCGTTGTTGTGAAACTTTTGGGATGAATGTCATGAAGAACAGTTCACATTTCATCTTCATATCAAAAGAAAATGGTGCCTGTTTTTAGGACCAAAAAGAGTTTTTGCACATTGTTACTGTGATGTGTTCTTCAATTACGCTTTTCAGATATTCCCTTTCATGCAGTGTTTGTGAGTGTAAAAGCTCTGCAGAGTTTCAAAGATCAGATAAATGGAGTTATTGTTTCGATTCTGAACCGAAACAGGTCGTCTGTAATTCCAGTTACAATGTAACAATGTAGCTAATTTGCATAATGCTCACCTCTGGTTGTGATTGGCTGAACAGCGTCTCTTTGCCCCGCCCTCACACACTGTAGTTAATGCCCGCCTCTGGTCCTGATTCAGATATGATAATGAGCGCTTGCTTTCTGACCAATCACAGCAGAGCAGCTCTCAGAGAGGCGGAGCTTAGAGAGACTGAATCTTCAAACGAATCGTTTCAGACTCTGAGAAATGTGGTGATGCGTCAGTGGATATTATGAGAGAATTAAAGTGTGTTTGACGTTAATGCATGAGAACCTGCTGTAGAGACGCCAGAACAACATCAGGAAGCTTTAGAACAGCATTATAGGGCACTTTAAACAATAACAATGCATTTCACCAGTGTGTGTTCTTCAGGAGGCGTTTTCCAGTAAATGTAGGTGTTTCTATGAAGACACTCCCAAGTTTAAATGCTTTTTAAGGTATTTTCAGTAGTGTTAGTAGTGGTCAAACCTACTCCATCCACTTATGTTTTTTTCAGCAATGTAAAAATGGAATCAACGCTCCAGAAGTCATGCAGCGAGTGAGATGTAATTCAGACGTTATTCAGTCAACTTTATATCCATTAGGCTCTTCGGAGTCTGCATGATAATATACCCTGTTTAGAGCACATGTAGAGTGGAAATGATATGGAAATTCTCTCTTGAATAATCGTCTGCTATTCATGAGATGCTATTTTCCTCGTCCTCAGGCTCCAGTGAAAGCAGGTCAGGATTAGACGCTGGTGTATTATATGACATCTCCGGTAATATCAGCCCAGATGGAAGTTTATTATAAGTGTTTCTGGTGTGGAGATTAAGACGGTGACCCTGGTCCGGTTATCCTCTTAAACATCACTCTCTAATTCTTCCCTTTCCATCTTTGCATTTATGATATGTCTTAATCCACAAGACTGAGAGGATTGACAGGTGGCAGGAGTCTTGACGTGAGGTCAGGAGGGGATTTCTGTGTCCAGATTTAGGGATGAATCTCATGAAATCTGTCCAGGTCACATTTTACCACCAGTTTGCAAGAAATTATATTTTGCATAAAGAAAATGACGCCACTGTGACATTTATTTTCATGCATCTACCACAAAAACAGCAAGAATATATTATTTGATATATTATTATAATGGTATATCATAAAAAAATGTGTAGTTTATCATTTATGCATCATGTTAGTCTTTGTTGCATTGCCTTAATGTATAGATTTTAATGAATTATTACAGCATTGTGAGTTTAATTTTCATCATTTAGTGATAATTAATCAAATTTACTTGCATTCTAATTATTATGTCAAGAGCATGTCCAGATCATATTTCACCCCTAAATCAATTATATTTTTGTTTTGCATTGTGATTTATTATTTTTATGGGAATTAAGCAAATTTAAGCTTCCAATTCTCATTATAGTGATGTAAAATACAAAAAAAAGCAAAACAATGTGTGGAAAAAAAATACTAAATGCAATATTATTTATATTAAATTACATATTTATTTATTTACACATACTTTTTTATTTTTTTGCATTTTTAATAAAAAGTATATATAAATATTATATTTATTTATTTACACATACATTTTTTGCTTTTTTTTAATTCTTTTTTTGTAATATATATATATATATACACTAATACATTATTCAAATCAAAAGTTGTACCTGTTAATATTATTTAATGGATCTGAACTACAATAGTGAACGATGAACTGCTGTATTTTTATTAACTAACATTAACAGTTAAATACTGTAACATGCATTAGTTAATGTTAGTTAATGCATCAGGTAACATTAACTAATGGAGCTTCATGGAAAGCGTTAGCATTTTTTCCTTTGTGTTTTTCTTCTGATTTGAGGGTGAAATATGACCTGCACAGGTTCTTGTCAAGACAAAGTGTAATGTCTTAATTTAATTGTATTGATTTGTGGGTGAAATGTGACCCATCAAAGCCATTAAACTTCAGGAACTGCTGAGCGGACAGTGTTTCACCTTTAGTCAACAGCGTGAGCTTCTAATTGTTTGCTGGAAGGAACGATCAACAGCGTTTGGGAGAGATTTGTGATATGATCATGTCTGTGAGCAGGACATTAAATATGGAGGAACTGGTTTAGCGTGCAGCGCCTCCGGAGATGATGATGATGAGTGTGAAGGTTTGTGATGTGACGTCTGCGGGGTCTTCTCTGAGCGATAAGCAGCGACTCTGACGGACGAGGGGGGTGAAGCCGTGTGATGGAGGGGTAAAGGTCACCGCAGGCGCTGGCAGCTCGTCTCCGGTGGTGCTGCGTCTCTGACCGTGACGGATCCGTGCAGACAAGCGGCGCATGGAGGGACCAAACACCGCTGGGCACTCGCTGCCATTTAACGGCTGACATTTCTATCATCCTTCACTCCGTCTGTCCATCCTGCGACCCTGAACGCATTCATGGCATCGTATGCATGCAGACAGAGTCCAGTGTTCATGTATATGGACATGTTTTCCAGTTTTTCCAGTAACCTGATTATATTTTACTATACATGACAGTTAAAAGGAGGGTCTAATGCTGTTTCCTGCATTCTGCCTTATTTACGCTGTTCAAGAGTTGATGCTCATGATAAACATGGACAACAGTTCAAAACACGAGTTGGACGTGTGACGGAGTATTTCTGTGCCGAATACACTCCTTCAGGATTAGAACAAGTTTCTGGGAGTTTTTTTTGAGTATGGCCCTGTATGACACCACAAAGAGCGGAACTCCTTATATGGGCACTTCTCCGGGAAGAGCGCGCACACACACACACACACATCACCCAGAGCGAGAGTAAGAGTGCGTCCATCACCGAGCTTCGTTCGTGTTACGGGAGCAGGCGGCGACGCTGGCGCTGTGTGTTTAGACACAAGATCAACAATGTCACTAAAAAAGTGTGTTTCTGGTGTGAGGGAAAGATCACCTTGTTCAGCTTCCCAAATAACCCAGCGTTAAGGGAACAGTGGATGCAGTTTGTGTTTCCGGAGTTCTGCAAGTGTGTGTGTTTGTTCCCGAGTGGAAACCACAGGCGTGACTGAAACTGCATCAAATGTGTGTGTTTTGTTGGCAATCGTCGCGTAAGTGCATATAATGTGAACAACACCAACGTATAGTGAGTGTGAGTGTGTGTGTGTGTGTGAGTGTGAGTGTGAGTGTGAGTGTGAGTGTGAGTGTGAGTGTGAGTGTGAGTGTGAGTGTGAGTGTGAGTGTGAGTGTGAGTGTGAGTGTGTGTGTGTGTGTGTGTGTTTGTCTTTAGCTCCTCCCACTGCCTGCCTCCACAAGCTCGGCTGTTTTCTGAAAGAATCGGTTCAGTGTATCTGTCTTTTATAAATATGATAAACTAAAGGCTCTTGGGAGATATGAAGGATCAACACTACTCTATAGATACTCAAGATTAACACGAGACCGGCAGAAACTGTGTGTGTTATGACCCTTTAAAAAACAAACAAGCAACATTTACAAAACTGTGGCATTATTTGAATTATATTAGTGATAGTTTGACCTTTGCTGATGTAGAACTTGTGCTTTTTCTAGGAACTTTACTGACTCACAGAAATGAAGTCTCGTCTGCTCATTAATCTGATCATAAATACAGTAAAACAGTGAGATATGACTCCAGTGTAAAGCAGCTGTTCTCTGTGTGAATATACAGTAAAGTGTCATTTATTCCTGTGATCATCAGCATCATTACTCCAGTCTCAGTGTCACATGACCCTTCACAAATCATAATAATATGAGGATATGATGCTCAAGACACATTTATGATTATGATCAGTGTTGAAACCCTGATATATTTTATTCTTCAGGATCATTTGATCCTGAGCGGAGTTCAGAAGAACAGCATTATATTCTTACTGTCACTTTTGATCAGTTTAATCCGTCCTCGCTGAATAAAAGCAAAACAATCTCACTGAACCCAAACTTTTAAATGACAACTATATGCATTCAAACAGAAATGCAGAACACAGTTTGATTGCCAGTATGAAATATTAATGCATGGTAAGTTTAGTGTCTTCTGCCGCTCAGGTGTGTGTGACTCTTTATTTCTGCTCTAATAACCAGCGTATAGAATCCATAAACACGCAGCGCAGCGTGAGACTCCATGAAATATTCAGACGTGGGTTGTAAGATCTGTTTTGCAAATTTGTCCTCATGAAATATGTAGCGTCTGGGGCGCGTGCGGTTCCGGTGTCGGCGTGATGATCTCTCTGTATTCCCCTGATCGCTCGAGCAGAACGCTGTGACCCGCGGTGTATCGTCCTGCGTGTTTCTTCAGAACGAGCGCTGGAGATCTGCTGGACAGTCTGACATTCAGAGACTTCAGGCGGTCCCGAAACCTCCGTCAGACAAACACCAGTGAAATGTCAGCCGGCCCTCTGAGACGGACTCTGTCCACACCAGCATCCTTCATTCTCACAGATCCGGTCAAACGGCCATTCTTCACTTCCGCTTCTCGGCTTCTCTGCCAACCAAAACTCTCGCTTGTTAAAGGAGAGGAAGAGGATGAGAGAAGCATCTATATATATATATATATATTTTAAATGAACTCTATCATTTGTACAGATTTTTCCAGTGTATTTGTCTTGGTTTTGCTCGTGTAAACAGTGCTCATATTTTCATCTCATTATTGTCATACGCGTCCAGTGCCCGGAGCTGCGCGCCACGCCTGTTAATTATTCATACCGGCCCTGAGGCCATAAATCAGCCAGGCAAGAGCTAACAAAATTAGCTTCCAATTAGTGTTTGTTTGTGGCGATTATATTCCTCCCTTCAGTGACTCCAGAGAGATGGACTGGCTGATCTCACGACGTCTCCTTTGCCCTTCAAACTGACGGATCAGAGGAAAGAGATCAGAGACGCAAGCGTCTGGTGTAGCGCAGGAGTTACTCAAACACTGATCTGTGCGGTCAAACACTGACACACACCGATCTGTGCGATGCATCGTTGGAGAAACTAACCAAGTCACGACTGTTTCCTGAGACTGTATTAATATGGTCGTGTGAACCACAGTGGTTGATCAATATAGGACTGTCGTTAATGATCACATTTACATGAACACAGTGAAGCCTTAGTGTGAGTGCAGTAAGCAGTGAAACTCGAGCTGTTCTGTGTGTGTGTCGCTGGTCTTCGGCTCAGAGCGTTTGCTCAGGGTGGAGTTTTGGCTGCGTTTCCTGAACTTTGCTCACAATCAATGTTCCATTTATAGAAATCAATGCGGAGGGCAAATGTTGGGGGAGTGTAACATGAGCTCCTGAAACACTGCTGTGTGTTAGAGGACGAGAGCGGAAACATGGACACGGGGAGAAAGAGAGCGTATGAAACGAGAGGAAGACTCAGATTGTGTGTCAGTGTTTCTCACCAGCGCATGAGTGTGAACTGTGGCCTGTGGGCCGGTGTGAGTCATGTGACCGTACGGCTCTCCTCTGGCTCGCTGTCACTTCTCATCGGCTGCAGCCGCTGGTGTCGAGAGGATCCCGGCGAGTGACACACACTTGAGTGATGTCATTATCCATCCATCCATCTGTCCATCTATCTATCTATCTATCCGTCCGTCCATCCATCTATCCATCTATCAATCCATCAATCTATGCTAGGGTGTTCTGGATCATTGCTAGGAGGTTGCTAGGGTCTGAAGGTGTTCTGGGTGGTTGCTAGGGTGTTCTGGGTGGTTGCTAGGAGGTTGCTAGGGTCTGAAGGTGTTC
Source organism: Rhinogobio ventralis (assembly GCA_039654625.1). Taxonomy (NCBI): domain Eukaryota; kingdom Metazoa; phylum Chordata; class Actinopteri; order Cypriniformes; family Gobionidae; genus Rhinogobio; species Rhinogobio ventralis. The sequence goes on from CM077214.1 coordinate 33,319,832, forward strand.
TGGGTGGTTGCTAGGAGGTTGCTAGGGTGTTCTGGGTGGCTGCTAGGGTGTTCTGGGTCGTTGCTAGGAGGTTGCTAGGGTCTAAAGGTGTTCTGGGTGGTTGCTAGGGTGTTCTGGGTCGTTGCTAGGAGGTTGCTACGGTCTAAAGGTGTTCTGGGTGGTTGCTAGGGTGTTCTGGGTCTATTCATCCGTCCATCCAACTATCCATCTATCCATCCGTCCATCCATCCGTCTTCCGTCTATCCGTCTGTCTATCAATAAACTTTTTTAAACTTTCCAATTTTTTCAAGCCAATTTAGTTTAAATTCAGAAATAGTAACAGTTATGAAAATCAATCTTCAGTAAATGCATTATGTTAATGATTGTTTTCCGGTTGTTTTGCTGTGAAGCACTGATTGTTTAGAGCTGGTGGTTCGTCGTCAACAGGAAGTCCCGATTCCTTCCCCTCTTTGTTCTTCCGTGAAAGGATCTGATGTCCAGTGCCATGATATATTGTGATTAAATCAGATGAATATAAACGCTCTAAGCTTCTGTTCTCTGTGCAGATGGTCCAACGAGATCATCTTATTCAGTCAAATTTATGCTCTCACTTAAAGATCATCTGGATTTAGGGAAATTTAATCCTGTCTCGATAACTCCGAGCGCGCTGAGATTTAATCAGAAAACATGCCGCGTACATATTCATCTGCTCAGACAATCTTAAGCAGTCCTCATCTGCTTCGGACGGCCGTTTTCATTTTCTTTGCAGTGTAGTTTGAGTCCCCGCGCTCATAAATCACGGCGCTGTGGTCTGTCCATTACACTGGCAGTCTTTATTACTTCTGTTAGAGCGCTTCGTTTCCCTCTACAAGTTCCTGGAATTAATTAAGCACCATTAGACTATGAAACAGTTAATTATTCTGCCCTAACTTTTAATTTCATTAGCTTTGTGTTTATGCAGCACTTTTTCTTTGTGCACTTTTGTTTTTGTGGTGGAGGATGACAAATGCTGTGGCCCCTGTTTGTCAAGCATGGTATTTTCCGCCCGGCTGCACCAGGCTTTTCCTTTTCCTGCCTGCACTGCCGCTCTCCCCGGAGCCGTATCTTCAGGAAGCAGGGAAGAATGTGTAAAGGAGAAGGGAGGGGTGCTGCAGCGTCCTGAGGGACTGACTCCAAATAATGACCAGAAATGACCTAACAACCAGAGAGACACATCCCACACCGCTAACTGACCGAGTGCAAGACGGTGTTATTTTAGTGTCATTGAGATGCAGTGATAGTTTTTAATTATGTGTGTGTGTGATTTTTAGTTTAGTTTTAGTAATTTTGTTGTATTTGTCATTTGTCAAGTACATAATTTGTATAATTTTATTTTAATAGTAATTTAAGTTCATCTAGTTAAACTAAATGAAAATGAGAAATGTTGCCTTGGCAGCTAACTGAAATAATTTTAAGCTTTTTTAAAATGTTTTATTTTATTTTATTGTTTTTTTTTATTTTTTTATATATATATATATTGTATTCATTTTCATTTCCATTTTAGCACATCAAGTTAAAATAAATAAAAATGAGAAATTGGAGGTTGCTAAGGTGTTCTGGGTCGTTGCTAAGGTGTTCTGCGTGGTTGCTAGGAGGTTGCTAGAGTGTTCTGGGTGGTTGCTATGGTGTTCTGGGTCGTTGTTAGGTCTGAAGGTGTTCTGTGTGGTTGCTAGGAGGCTGCTATTTGCTAGGGTGTTCTGGGTGGTTGATTTAAAATGTTGCTAAGGTGTTCTGGGTGGTTGCTAGGAGGTTGCTAGAGAGTTCTGGGTGGTTGCTATGGTGTTCTGGGTCGTTGTTTGGTCTGAAGGTGTTCTGTGTGGTTGCTAGGAGGCTGCTATTTGCTAGGGTGTTCTGGGTGGTTGATTTAAAAGGTCGCTAAGGTGTTCTGGGTTGTTGTCAGGAGGCTGCTATGGTGTTTTAGGTGGTTGCTAGGGTGTTCTGGGTAGTTGTTAGGAGGTTGCTAGGGTCTGAAGGTGTTCTGGGTGGTTGCTAGGGTGTTTTGAGGTCATTGTTATGAGGCTGCTACTTGTTAGGGTGTTTGGGTTGGTTGATAGAAGGTTGCTAAAGTGTTCTGTGTGGTTGTTAGGAGGTTGTTAGGGTGGTTGCTATGGTGTTCTGGGTCGTTGGTTCTGAAGGTGTTCTGTGTGGTTGCTAGGAGGCTGCTATTTGCTAGGATGTTCTGGGTGGTTGATTTTAAAGGTTGCTAAGGTGTTCTGGGTTGTTGTCAGGAGGTTGCTATGGTGTTTTAGGTGGTTGCTAGGGTGTTCTGGGTGTTTGCTAGGAGGTTGCTAGGGTCTGAAGGTGTGCTGGGTGGTAGCTAGAAATGACATGGAAATTAACTGTTTTTTTTTCTTTTAAGTAACGTTCGTTTTTTATGGTTTTAGTTCAGTAACTGCTGAGAAGTTGCTGTTCCTTTTCTCACGGAGCTCTCAGATGCACAAGTCTCTGTTTGCTCTCCATTTAATCTCATTATTACCGTGTAGAGAAAGAACTGAGATGTTAAAGGATCTTGTTTGTGGTGTGTGGCTCCGCGGTTGAGAGTGTGTGTGCAGCGGTCTGCTGTTAGCTCTGGTCTGTCTCTGAGGCTGTGGTGTGTGTTTCAGTGTGTGTGGGTGTGTGAAATCTGGCTGGGAAGCTCCCGGCCCGTGGAGAGCAGCGTAGAGGAAGGACAGGGTGATGTTTGTGGAGTAAATCCGTGCTCCTATCAGCACTAGAGCAGCTGGGAGGACAGGAAGTGGTCACTGGGTGTGGCGCTGAACTCTTATCGTCTGGACACTGGCGCTGTGGGAGAGATTACCAGATGAGCTAATGGAAGTGAGTGTGTGTTCCACAGAATAAAATAACAGCATGTAATGTCATGAACAAAATGAGGTTGGGTGTCTTCCTGTGAGGTCATCAGGTCATTGAATCAGTGCCGCGTCTGTTCTCCGAGAAGAACGAGGGGCTTTGTGTTTGACACTTGCATTTATTTAGCTGTTTATACAGATAATATCTGTGCATCATCTGTGATAAATCTTGCACATACAGCCACCCGAGAACAAAGTGAAGCCTCCACATCTCAACACCAGTCTGCCTGGCAACCCAACAAAGCCTCCATTGTTCCTCAAACGTCGCAGGTTTACGGAAGACATGCATTGCATTTCCCTGCAATTTTCTTATTACTGTGCAATCATTTCATTGCGGACGGAGCATCGATCAGTTCCGGCTTTCTCCAGGGCAATCTTCTCCATATTCCAGCGGAGGAACAGAGAGCCTTTCATGACTCTCCAGATTAGCATTGAATTTGCAATTCAGTCACATGAGGCTGGAGATGGAGAACTTGAGCCAGCGCAGTCGATCCTGACTAATGTTCCCGTGCTTTAATCTGACACTCGTGTACATTTAAACCATTGCTTTCACTTTTTGCTGAATTAATAGCAAAAGTTCCCACATGTTGCCTTGAAAGCACTGGAATAACTTCTCCAAACTGTGAACTCATTAGTGATCCGCCACAGAATCTCAACCATTTGACACCAAACCACCAGCTGTCAGTCGGTCGTCTTGGGAAATGGTCCGTTTTTAAACTTTTAAGTATTCAGATGTTTCCTGAGGAGAGTTTAAAACACACCCAAATGAGCTCAGATAATATTTAATTTCATATTGTTGATTTGAGCACTGTTGGAAACATTGTTGAGATCAGGCGAGAGTGAGAATACTGGGCTTGGCATTTCATCTCAGTGTTGTCTGAGGAGTCGAGATCTCATTGTACAGTGATCTGTGTTGAGCAGACAGAAGGAGAGTGATCGCCGCTGTAAACCTCCTCACACCGGGAGCTGGAGAGTTTATGGTCTTGGGAGCTTTTGAAGAGCCGTGTCCCGCTGAGATGAATCCTCTGGAATGCACAGAGCAGAGCGATATTGTCCGGGCTTTGACTGGAATTCTCATTATTAAATATTTAGGGAAGGTGTTTGTATAGCAGGGTCGTGTGAGGACGCTGGGCGCTTGTGCCAGGGACGGACGAGCTCTGTAAATATTACTACGGTAAACTAAACAGAGCTTGAGTCCGGCTGTGAATGTCCACAGGTTTGCTCGGATAAACTGAGGATAATTTGTAAGCACCTTCAGTCTGTTTACAAGCTCTGTAATTATTCCTGATCTCTTGTGTGGAGTTGTTACACTATATTGCCAAAAGTTTTGTGACGCCTGCCTTTACATGCACATGAGCTTTAATGCCATCCCATTCTTAATCCGTAGGGTTTAATATGGAGTTGGCCACCCTTTGCAGCTATAACAGCTTCAACTCTTCTGGGAAGGCTTTCCACAAGGTTTAGGAGTGTGTTTATGGGAATTTTTGACCATTCTTCTAGAAGCGCATTTGTGAGGTCAGGCACTGATGTTGGACGAGAAGGCCTGGCTCGCAGTCTCCGCTCTAATTCATCCCAAAGGTGTTCTATCGGGATGAGGTCAGGACTCTGTGCAGGCCAGTCAAGTTCCTCCACACCAAACTCGCTCATCCATGTCTTTATGGACCGACGCTTTGTGCACTGGAGCGCAGTCATGTTGGGACAGGAAGGGGCCGTCCCCAAACTGTTCACACAAAGTTGGGAGCATGAAATTGTCCAAAATGTCTTGGTATGCTGAAGCATTAAGAGTTCCTTTCACTGGAACTAAGGGGCCAAGCCCAACCCCTGAAAAACAACCCCACCCCATAATCCCCCCTCCACCAAACTTTACACTTGGCACAATGCAGTCAGGCAAGTCCCGTTCCCCTGGCAACCGCCAAACCCAGACTCGTCCATGGGATTGCAGACAGAGAAGCGTGATTGGTCACTCAGAGAACACGTCTCACTGCTCTAGAGTCCAGTGGCGGCGTGCTTTACCCCACTGCATCCCACGCTTTGCATTGCTCTTGGTGATGTAAGGCTTGGATGAGCTGCTCGGCCATGGAAACCCATTCCATGAAGCTCTCTACACACTGTTCTTGAGCTCATCTGAAGGCCACAGGAGTTTGGAGGTCTGGAGCTATTGACTCTGCAGAAAGTTGGTGTCTTCTGCGCACTGTGACCCTCAGCATGCGCTGACCCCGCTCTGTGATTTTACGTGGCCTATCACTTCGTGGCTGAGTTGCTGTTGTTCCCAATTGCTTCCACTTTGTTATAATCCCACTAACAGTTGAGCGTGGAATATTTAGTAGTGAGGAAATGGCAGGAATGGACTTATTGCACAGGTGGCAACCTATCACGGTACCACGCTTGAGTTCACTGAGCTCCTGAGAGCCACCCATTCTTTCACTAATGTTTGTAGAAGCGTCTGCATGCCTAGTGCTTGATTTATACACCTGTGGCCATGAAGGGATTGAACACCTGAACTCAGGGATTTGGAGGGGCGGCCCAATACTTTCGGCAAAGTGTATATCTGAATGAAGTTTCAAATGAATAATTGCTTTGGGGAATGAAAGTCTTCATGCTGCTTATTGGAAAATTCACAATTTACACAACGGTTCTTCAGCCATAATGATATTTCAGAGAAAACAGCTTCTTTTCCATAAATCCCCATGATAATCCTCCAAATCGCCAAAATGTTGCCGGCAGCTTAAACTCTTGATGATGAACAGAATTCTATTAAATATGCCTGGTGCAAACAGATGGCTACTCATACGACATCATTTCCTCTCCTCAGAGGATAAACGGGTCACGGGACGTCCTGAGGTCCGACACTTGTGCAGGTCTAATGACGCTGGAGAACAAAAGCAGGACGTGAAATAAACACACCTCACAATGGACTGGAGCTCTGAGAGAGTTTGAATTCATTCTGTCTTGCCACTCGTTTCGGATGTTGTGACGCGTGTCTTTCGTCAGTGTGTAACTCTATTTTCTGTCTATATCTAGAGTGGAGAACATGTTTGAAAGGCCCCGTAAGACCGAAACTATGCAGAACTGAGCTGAACTATATTGGACTCGCTCCAAACACAACATGAGGCTCAGACCTCCGTGATAATATTCAGATCCATTCTGCAAGTGTTACGTCAGGAGATTTTTGGAATAGTTCTACTTTACTCGAGGAAAAAATCGTTCTATTTATATTTCACTAAATCTTGGTATTGTATTATGTAAGACAAACGTTTGGAATAATTATATATATTTTAATGTTTTTGAAAAGTCTCTTATGCTCGGCAAGCCTGCATTTATAACAAAGAGCAAAGTGAAGCCATATTGGGAAATATTATTACAATTTAAAGAAGAATTTTATTTATTCCTGATGCATTTTATTTTTCAGGATTCTTTGAATATAAAGAACAGCATTTATTTGAAATATCATTTTTTTGTAACATTATAAATGTCTTTACTGTGACTTTTGATCAGTTAAATGTGTCCTTGATTAATAAAAGTATTACGTTTTTATAAAAATCTGACAGACCCAAGCTCAACACTGATAATCCTCATATTATTATGATTTGTGAAGGGTCATGTGACACTGAGACTGGAGTAATGATGCTGATGATCACAGGAATAAATGACACTTTACTGTATATTCACACAGAGAACAGCTGCTTTACACTGGAGTCATATCTCACTGTTTACTGTATTTATGAGCAGATTAATGAAGCTTTGGTGAGCGGGAGAGACTCTTTTGAAAAATAAGACAAACTTTTGACCAATAGTGTATATTCGCAAGATGAAAAGTGCTTTTATTTTCCATTTTAAGTTGTCATGTAATATTCAGTCCCTCCCTTTAGTTGTACACTTGATATAGTTCAGTATATCACAGAGAACATGCATCTTTTTAGAGCTAATCATGAGTTACAGCCGCACTCTCAAACAGCCCTAGATGTTTGTCTTGCATAATTAAATGAAATTAAAATGATTAAAAGTAATTAAAATGTTTGTGCTAAAAAATTGAGAAAACAATCTCGTTTGAAGCCCAGAAGAACTTTTTAATGTGAAAGTTTTCCTTCAGAACACTAGAAAGCTCATTAGTGTTGTTGTTTACCTTCTTGATTCTGAGATCAAACGGGAAACGCTCTCGTTTCTGGAGCGCCGTGTATTCCGCGGAGCCCTCACTGGCGAGGTTTGGACAAATTGGGCCCGTTAGAGGGAGTCGGCATGAAAGGCGGCGCTCCCCCGGCCCTCGCTGTGGTTGGCTCCGCCGGCCGCCTGACTCCGGTGGGCTGGGCTTTGATGGAAGGTCTCACTGCCTCAGGTAGGAGGGGGAGATTCGTGTCTCTCTTCAGCAGCAGAGGAGGAAGGTCAGGAACAGATGCGGCGCGCTCCTCTCGCTCGGACCCGTCAGCCTCCCGGACGCCCGCGGCTAATCGAATGAGAACAGGCCAGGAATAAATCATCTCTGGAGCGTCCTGATATCGAGCTGCTGCCGTGAAGTGAATCAGTCCAGACAAAAATAAACATCCATCATGCCTCTCGCTGGCAGAAGCGGCGGGCGGCCGGGGCGGACGGAAGCGCAGCCGTGTTGGTTGGACGTGTTGATTTGTTTGGACCTGTTTGTTGCAGCGCGATAATAAAAAAAGGCCCCGCGACCTGCAGAGGAGCTCGCCTTACTCAAACTTCTGCTGAGAACACAAAAGTAGCAGCATCTGTTGTTTAAAATGAAACATATTTTAAAATATTAAATATAAAAATATTATTAGAAAAAGAAAGCATTTTTTTATAGGATTTTATAAAAATTTAAAATTATTATAAAATTATTACAATTTTACATTTCACTTAAACACACACACACACTCTCTCACACACACACACACACACGCATAAATATATTGTTTAAAAAATACTAAATATTATATTATTAAAATATTAAATAAAAACATTAATATTATTCTAAGTAAAACCTTATATATTATATTAAAAATATAAAGCATTTTAAATAGAAACATGTTAGTTATTCAAAATAAAATATTAGATATTAAATTAAAAATATACATTTTACTATATAATGCTGTCAGAAATACTAAACAAAAACTGAAATCAGAGCCAGATTAAATTATGATTTCTTTTGCAGTTTTCACAT
>CM077214.1:33335353-33337853 GCA_039654625.1 Rhinogobio ventralis
GGCCCGTGTGGTCCGATCAAACAGACGAGCTACTGGAGCTCAAATTGCTCCAGAAGTTAATGCTGGTTCTGATAGAAAGCTGTCAGAATACACAGTGCATCTCAGTTTGTTGTGTATGGGGCTGCATAGCCGCTGACCAGTCAGGGTGCCCATGCTGACCCCTGTCTACCGCCGAAAGCACCAACAAATTCCCCAGATCTCAATCCAATCGAGCGTCTGTGGGATGTGCTGAACAAACAAGTCCGATCCATGGAGGCCCCACCTCGCAGCTTACAGGACTTAAAGGATCTGCTGCTAACATCTTGATGCCAGATACCACAGCACACCTTCAGGGGTCTAGTAGAGTCCATCAGAGACAGGTCAGGGCAAAAGGGGGACGAACACAATATTAGGTCATAATGTTATGCCTAATCGGTGTACATTACTCATTAAAGCCAGTGTAGACTGTAGATTCAGATGCATGCTGGACGATTTCTAGAAGAGCAGTTTTATAGTCGTTATTAAGACACAGATTGCTCCATTAGAAACAGCGTCTGTGGCGTTTGCTCTTAAACCTGATGCCAGATCTCTGTGGCAGGAGCAGAATTAATTGTGAGGACGTGGCTAATTCTCACACACACACGGGTGGCGTTTCCTCTGATTTATGCCGTCGCGGCGGGAGGTTGAAGCGAGGCCGGACGCGGGCCAGGCGACCTACATGTACACAGATTCCCCCGGCGAACATTTGCATGTGAATGCGATGTTGTTTTGTGAGCGCGGCTCCTGCTGGGTGGAAGCTGTTTCTCGCTGATTGCCTGAATCAAGGGCGATTAGTCAAACTGCCGGCCGTCTTTCTCGGCATTGCCTTTTACTCCCAGAAACATCAAACCTGTGAGCGGCGAGGTGTGTTGGGTTCGGAGAGCGTGACGGTCCTCACGCTGAACACCAACACCACCAGGAGTGGCTTTGGCTGGTGATCAATATGTGAAGCTCATATGAGCGTGACAGTCAGTCTGCAATAGTTCACCCTCCACACCATATGACAGCTCTTATCTATTTAATTCTATTGCACTCCCAGGGAGGTCAGAGCAGCTGGGATATATTGGTCTTTTTCATTCGGAGACTGAACGCCCTGCTAGACACGCTTTCAGTCAGAAGAGATGGCAGCAGGTATGAATCTGGGCCTGGTTCTCATTAGTGTCTGGATAATAGCGTTACCCTCCGGCCACATTAGAGATCAAGAGCTGGAGAGAAACTGTGTCACGCTGCCCTGCCTTCTGTGGGAGTCTCATGACTTCTGTCAGGAATGCCTGGGAATATTCCTCACCAAAGACAAAAGGGAAAAATTGGAAAATTGCAAATAAATACGTTTAAGAAACACTACATTTATTAAATGTTGTGATGAGGTTGTGTGTGTGTTGTGATGAGGTTGTGTGTGTGTGTGTTGTGATGAGGTTGTGTGTGTGTGTTGTGATGAGGTTGTGTGTGTGTGTGTTGTGATGAGGTTGTGTGTGTGTGTTGTGATGAGGTCGTGTGTGTTGTGATGAGGTTGTGTGTGTGTGTTGTGATGAGGTCGTGTGTGTGTGTTGTGATGAGGTCGTGTGTGTGTGTTGTGATGAGGTTGTGTGTGTTGTGATGAGGTCGTGTGTGTGTTGTGATGAGGTCGTGTGTGTGTTGTGATGAGGTTGTGTGTGTTGTGATGAGGTCGTGTGTGTGTTGTGATGAGGTCGTGTGTGTGTGTTGTGATGAGGTCGTGTGTGTGTGTTGTGATGAGGTTGTGTGTGTGTTGTGATGAGGTCGTGTGTGTGTTGTGATGAGGTTGTGTGTGTTGTGATGAGGTTGTGTGTGTTGTGATGAGGTCGTGTGTGTGTTGTGATGAGGTCGTGTGTGTGTGTTGTGATGAGGTTGTGTGTGTGTTGTGATGAGGTTGTGTGTGTGTTGTGATGAGGTCGTGTGTGTGTTGTGATGAGGTCGTGTGTGTGTTGTGATGAGGTTGTGTGTGTTGTGATGAGGTCGTGTGTGTGTGTTGTGATGAGGTTGTGTGTGTGTTGTGATGAGGTCGTGTGTGTGTTGTGATGAGGTCGTGTGTGTGTTGTGATGAGGTCGTGTGTGTGTTGTGATGAGGTCGTGTGTGTGTTGTGATGAGGTTGTGTGTGTTGTGATGAGGTCGTGTGTGTGTGTTGTGATGAGGTCGTGTGTGTGTGTTGTGATGAGGTTGTGTGTGTGTTGTGATGAGGTCGTGTGTGTGTTGTGATGAGGTCGTGTGTGTGTTGTGATGAGGTTGTGTGTGTGTTGTGATGAGGTTGTGTGTGTGTTGTGATGAGATTTTGTCGTCCGGCGTCTCAGGCGTTCCCCGCGGCTCACACTCCCGCCGTCTGCTGTAACACACACACTTCTGCTGGGAGTTTGTCAAAGATGCTAATAGCTCCATAAATCTTCAGCGGTCAGTTGATATGTGTGATACACACACACACTCAGAGACTGACCTCAGAGCGGCAGTGAATCTCCTACACAGCACCTC
>CM077214.1:33342853-33367853 GCA_039654625.1 Rhinogobio ventralis
CGGAGACAGGGTCATGGGCGGCCAAGGCTCATTGATGCACGTGGGGAGCGAAGGCTGACCCGTGTGGTCCGATCAAACAGACGAGCTACTGGAGCTCAAATTGCTCCAGAAGTTAATGCTGGTTCTGATAGAAAGGTGTCAGAATACACAGTGCATCTCAGTTTGTTGCGTATGGGGCTGCATAGCCGCTGACCAGTCAGGGTGCCCATGCTGACCCCTGTCCACCGCCGAAAGCACCAACAGTGGCGCGTGAGCATCAGAACTGGACCACGGAGCAATGGAAGAAGGTGGCCTGGTCGTAGGAATCACGTGTTCTTTTACATCACGTGGATGGCCGGGTGCGTGTGCGTGGCTTCCCTGGGGAACACATGGCACCAGGATGCACGATGGGAAGAAGGCAAGCCGGCGGAGGCAGTGTGATGCTTTGGGCAATGTTCTGCTGGGAAACCTTGGGTCCTGCCATCCATGTGGATGTTACTTTGACACGTACCACCTACCTAAGCATTGTTGAGACCATGTACAGCCTTTCATGGAAACGGTATTCCCTGGTGGCTGTGGCTCTTCCAGCAGGATAATGCTCCTGCCACAAAGCACAAATGCTTCAGGAATGGTTTGAGGAGCACAACAATGAGTTTGAGGTGTTCAGTACAAAATCAGGAATTTATTTTGAAATAAAAAAAATGGTACAAAACTCTGGGTGATGCCCACTTTCCACCATCCAATCATGTGCTGATGGATAAGATCAATTCACGCCCTACACTTCTCCTCGTGTAGACACAAGTGTTGTGTGTGTGTGTGTGTGATTTTACAGAACAGCAGGTTATCAGATGAGTAACAGTGATCAGCGAGTGTGTTTGAGTCTCTGGTGTAGATTGGAGGTGGACATCTCGAAGGCAATTATCTCTAATCGCTTTGAAGAGTCCGATTGTTTCAGTGATAATAACTGTATCCGTAAGGCGAGGCTTTTATCCGCTGTACTAATGAGGCGTCGTTAGCGCCGCATCTGGACACCGCACCGCTCCTGCTGATCATTCAGAGTTTAACGCGGCCGTGATGGATAGTTGAAAGAGATGCACTCCTGTGCCAGACGCAGTGACTGCAACTTCACACGCTTCCAGAAACATCTCATTATCAGCGGACAAGATCCAACAAATCAAAGAGCGAAGGAGCAGAACTTCTCTTTATTTATTCCACTCTGTGTTTTTCTCCCACCTGGATTCCGTGTGTCCGTGAGCGTCTGAACGCGCCAGAATGATCCACTTAGGACCGGAGAGAGGAGCCGCCCACGGGAAATCAGATCAGGGAGAAAAGCTGAGGTTTCCTCTACTGAAGGGTAGAACAAGAGCTGTGTTTCTGCCGGTCCAGGAGGTCAGAGGTCAGCTTCTGACCCTTTTAGAGAATTACTCCTGAATAGAAGCCTTTTTATTCATTTTATCAGGAGACATTTGTAGGACAAAATGTGTCGTCTGAACCTTCAGCTGAAACTGGGTTTAATTCCGTTTTCCTTTAAAAGTTTTGAAAAGCTTCATTAATCTGATCATAAATACAGTAAACAGTGAGATATGACTCCAGTGTAAAGCAGCTGTTCTCTGTGTGAATATACAGTAAAGTGTCATTTATTCCTGTGATCATCAGCATCATTACTCCAGTCTCCAATAATCCAGGAGCTTTGCTGCCGCCCTTATGGGTGCAGCGGCGCGATGATATTACACAGCGCCTGAAAATAGTCCCAGCTAGGTAACTTCTAACGTGACCGGCACTACGGCTGAATCCGAAATCGCCCTCTATACCCTCAAATAGGGCATTATTTGAAGTGACAGCCATTTGTAGTGGTGTCCGAAAACCATAGTGGACGTTATTGAGTGCACTCATTCAATCCCACAATGCAACGCAATAACGAGTGTACAGCTGATGTACACACAGCTGTCCGGATTCACTCACTCGTTTTCATTCGCTCCTTCAAGTGAACTGTATTAGTGGACTAATTAGGGAATAGTGAATGAGGGTTTAGGGGGCGATTTCTGATTCAGCTGTAGTGCCGGTCACGTTAGAAGTTACCTAGCTGGGGACTATTTTCAGGCGCTGCGTAATATCATCGCGCCGCTGCACCCATGGGACGGCAGCAACGCTCCTGGATTATTACGCAGGAATGAGAAAATCACAACTTTTCATTTTCCGTCTGTCTCAGTACACGATGTAACTACAGAAGAGTCAAGTTTTAAATAGGAAAAATATTGAAAGTCTTTGGTCATTTTTGAGCGAGATGCTAACAGTCTAATCCGATTCAATGAATTATGCTAAGCTATGCTAAAAGTGCTACCGCCAGACCCGGAGATCGGCTGAATGGATTCAAAAACGGTAAAACTCAACTGGTTAACTCTAGGGGAGATGGAAAATGAGCCTATTTTCAAAAAAATTGGCGTGTTCCTTTAATCAGTTTCCACGACTGTTTTCAACACTGATAATAATAATCATAAATGTGTCTTGAGCATCATATCCTCATATTGAATGATTTGTGAAGGGTCATGTGACACTGAGACTGGAGTAATGATGCTGATGATCACAGGAATAAATGACACTTTACTGTATATTCACACAGAGAACAGCTGCTTTACACTGGAGTCATATCTCATAATTCTGTACAGTATTTTGAGCAAATAAATGCAGGTTTGGTGAGCCTTTCAAAGACATAAATCTTAATTATTCCCAACTTTTGACCGGCTGTGTATTAAAATTCGTAAAAACTCTCGTTTCCCGAAACTGAACTGCAGATATGATCCGTCTCAATATAATCGACTGTGTCTTTATAAACTCAGAACTGACGTAGATCTGGAGTGTTAGGCAAGGGTTCTCCGCGTTTCCCTGCGATCAGACGGATCAGTCAGACGCTCCCCAGCCGTATCGTGTCTACAGGAAGACTCGGCCCTCACAGGAAGCAGATGGGCTCATCCAGAAACCTGGCAGACGGACGACTTCACATCATTCATGGAAGCCATTAGTCCAGAGACAAAGGGGAGAAGATGTTGATGTGCCACCTGGGTAGAGACAGACACGTCGTGAAATGAAATAGCTGGAAAAAAATATTGCAGGAGTTTGACTCGCACACAGATTGCCTTAGATGAGCTATTCATGCACAAAAGACTAAATTGCCCTGTTGTTCTTGATAAGAGGCGAAGGAACAGTGAAATACTAGAATTATGTTGTTTCTGAGGACATCAGTCGCTTCATCTCCGTGATTTGTGTCATTGTTGGCGAGTGTGAAGAGCGTCTCAAAGCTCAGGTTCGGCCGCACCGATGAGTGTGTTCAGCGCTAAACGACCTGACGATCACATGACACCGCTTTCCTTCCCATCAGGAGAAGATGAGGAAGGGTTTCACTCCACCTCATATTAACACACATCTACTGCTGTTATTGTTAATCGTTAATATTATTATAATTAGGGCTGTCAAACGATTAATCACACCCAAAATAACAGTTTGTGTTCACATAATATATGTGTGTGTGTGTGTGTGTGTGTGTAATTATTATGTATATTTGAATACACACACACACACACACATATGTAAGAAATATTTGCATGTGTATATACTGTATATCATTTATTTTATATATAAAAAAATTTTTTCTTAACATTCTTATATACATGCATGTGTGTATTCAAATATACATAATTACACACACACACACACACACACACACACACACATATATATATTATGTGAACACAAACTGTTATTTTGATGCGAGTAATCGTTTGATTATATAAATTGATTTATATTTGATTTATAAACAGTTAAATAATAACAATTATTGATGAGCATGTTATTGTTTATAATAATTACAATATAATAGTCATATAAAAATAATTAATAATAGTGATCAGCATGTGAGTTATTGATAAATAATAATTATATATATAGTAATAATGTAATTTAGATAATAATATCATTGTGTAAATTAATAATATAACACAATTAAATAAATTATATTCATGAGCAAGTGGGTTGTTATTTAATTATTACAATATATTTATAATGAATTATAATTTTTAATAATAATATAAATAATTAATTGTGTTGTTTAAATGATATGTTATTAATAATATTCTTTTAATAAAATGTAATTATTAATATTTATGATCGTGTGTTTAATTAATTTGAATTATGTAATGTAGTAATGTAAAAAAAATGTAATAAATTAATATAATTAATGTAACACAAATAGATAATTAATATTAATCAGCATGTGTGTTAATGATAATTAATAATTATTAATAATGTAATATCATGTTAATAATATTGTGTAAATAAAATAATGTACATAATTATAATATAATTAATAATGTGTAAATTAAGAGAAGTTTTATCGATCAGGTTTTGTAGCTCATGAGACTCATTTTTTTAACATTTAATGTGCATTTATAACTATACTTTGGCATTAATACTCACTACACAGAAACACTGTAGTAGATTGTTCTTTTGCTGTTGAGTAAATGGGAAGGCCTGAATGATATTAGTTTCCGTTCGACACTAAAGAAGTTTCTCACACTACGCCTGTACATGTGAACGGATCTGGAGTTCTGCTGGTGTGTGTCGTGTGTGTCGTGTGTCGGCTAGTGTCGTCATGTTTCCACTGTAAGAATGTGTTTCTCTGATGGAAGGGAAGCGTGGCTGCGTCTCTCCGGGCCGGCGGAGTCACAGCGCCGCCTCTGGTCAGTGTCGAGCGGCGTGTGTGTCCACAGGTGTCCCATGAGCCGTGGATCAGCGCCAGGCCGTCACACTGGCCCATAAAGAGCGCTCAGAGTCCAGCGGGAAGGATCGCTGCAGCTGTGCTCCGCGCCAGGACATCGGCTCATGCCAACCTCACACATGCTTCCTTCACTCATTCCACGGAGGGTGCTGATTGGCTGCTGGGCCGGTTCCTAGCCAATCAGAATCATCCTCAGTCTAATGAGGGACTCATGGGTTCCCTGCAGAAAGTTCAGTATTAGATGTGATCGCAAAGGCCCATTTATTGTTTGAGTTTTGTGATAAAATGGGGAGAATTTGAAAGCTGAGACTTTGTTTCTTATCACTCACACACACACACACTCACTCACACGTGCACACACACAGACAGACTCACACACACTCACACATGCACACACACACACACACTCACATACACACGCATGCACGCACACTCATGCACTCACACACTCACATGCACGCACGCACACACACACTCACATGCATGCACACACTCACTCACACACTCTCATGCACGCACACAGACTCTCTCACACACACACACTCTCGCACACTCACACACGCAAAAACTCACAGACTCACACACACATGCACACTCACACACACACACAGACAAACTCACTCACACACACACACTCTCACACATGCACAGACTTACACTCACGCGCACACACTCACAGACTCACACACTCGCATGCACATGCACACTCACGCACTCTCACGCACACACACACACACACACTCTCATACACGCACAGACTTACACACTCACAGACTCACACACTCATAGACTCACACACTCACAGACTCACACACTCATAGACTCACACACTCACAGACTCTCACACACGCATGCACACACACACTCACGCACTCTCACGCACAAACACTCACAGACTCTCACACACGCATGCACACACACACTCACTCTCATGCACGCACACGCACAGACTCTCACACACTCTCACACAGACACACTCGCACGCACACAAACACTCACATGTGTGATGCACACATTTTTCATGATAAAATGGGCAGAATTTGAAAGCTGAGACTTTGTTTCATATCAGAAGTAACAACACACAAAGCTCTTGCGATTTATTGGCACTACAAATAATGTTTGATGTAGGAAAAACCCCAGACCAGCAACTACGGGAGATTCACAGGGTCAAACAGAGCTTTGCTGTTTTTAACTGTTAATGCATTATTGTCACTAACTTCGACAGCCCAGAATTCAACACCGTATGAGCTGCAGTCTGACAAGTGTCTCGCCCCCTTTTGATTGACAGGGTCTAATCGGCCCTGATCATAGCCTGTTTTTAAACACAATATCGGCAAAACCTATTGAAATCCAGCTGGCATGTTTGAGCGGAGGAGTCTACAGGTCATGCATGCTCTCCTCTCAGTGATTCGAGCATTGAAATGAACATAACATTTTAAACGATCATTCTGTTCGCAGGCCTTTCTGTCTCCGCTTAAGGCCCCTGAGCCCACAATTCCTCATTCAGACCCTCAAAAATCCCATTTCCAACAGACCCACCTTCAATTTACAGAGTGCTTTACATGTGAAGGTTAATCAATAAACATGCCTGACCGCGCCGGTTACAGGACCGCCGAGACCACACACACCCGCCGGAATACAACACGGGAAAATTGGAAAAGAGGCGCCCGTCTAATTCCAAACAAACATGCTCATCAGCCCCTCGACTGGGGAACTGGACTAGATTGAGTGTGTGTGTGAGTGCGTGAGTGCGTGAGTGTGTGTTAGTGTGTGTGAGCGTGCAAGCATGATTGTGTGTGTGTGTGTGTGAGAGAGTGTGTGTGTGTGTGTGTTAGTGTGTGTCTGTGTGAGTGTGTGTGTGTGTGTGTGTGTGTGTGTGTGTGTGTGTGTGTGTGTGAGAGTGAGTGTGTGTGTGTGTGTGTGAGAGAGTGTGTGTGTGAGTGTGTATGAGAGAGTGTGAGTGTATGTGTGTGTGCAAGTGCATGTGTGTGTGTGTTAATGATAAAGGTTACAGCAGTGTTTATTGCGGCACTGATAACTAAAAGCCATTGATTGTGTTTCTTGTTCGTTATTCACACTCAATGAGGCCAGTGAGACACGAGGCATTATGGGTCGGACAGGCCGTGTATAAACTGGAATGATTACGGACGCCTCCGATAATGAAGAAGGAACTTGGCCGTCGATCAGTGAATAAATCGAGACATCGGATTCCCCTGAACGGAGTTTAATTAAATCTCGCTGCAGCTCATATGCTTTACTAACTAGTGCAGGATCCTGATTTACCCGGTTTAACTCGACGAGACCAACATTGCATTGCATTCTGACGCTTGAGAGGTATTTGATTATTAATGGCCTGATATCTGGCTGTTGAAATAACATTCTGAAAACAAAAAGATGCAAAATGCAAGAAGTGCTGTTCTTCTTCAGTCCTGTTTTCCAGTAGAAATACACTATATTGCCAAAAGTTTTGTGACGCCTGTCTTTTCATGCACATGAGCTTTAATGCCATCCCATTCTTAATCCGTAGGGTTTAATATGGAGTTGGCCCACCCTTTGCAGCTATAACAGCTTCAACTCTTCTGGGAAGGCTTTCCACAAGGTTTAGGAGTGTGTTTATGGGAATTTTTGACCATTCTTCTAGAAGCGCATTTGTGCATTCGTGCTTTACCCCACTGCATCCTACGCTTTGCATTGCTCTTGGTGATGTAAGGCTTGGATGAGCTGCTCGGCCATGGAAACCCATTCCATGAAGCTCTCTACACACTGTTCTTGAGCTCATCTGAAGGCCACAGAAGTTTGGAGGTCTGGAGCTATTGACTCTGCAGAAAGTTGGCGTCTTCAGCGCACTGTGTCCCTCAGCATGCACTGACCCCGCTCTGTGATTTTACGTGGCCTATCACTTCGTGGCTGAGTTGCTGTTGTTCCCAATTGCTTCCACTTTGTTATAATCCCACTAACAGTTGAGCGTGGGATATTTAGTAGTGAGGAAATGTCAGGAATGGACTTATTGCACAGGTGGCAACCTATCACGGTACCACGCTTGAGTTCACTGAGCTCCTGAGAGCGACCCATTCTTTCACAAATGTTTGTAGAAGCGTCTGCATGCCTAGTGCTTGATTTATACACCTGTGGCCATGAAGGGATTGAACACCTGAACTCAGGGATTTGGAGGGGCGTCCCAATACTTTTGCCAATATAGTGCATGTAAAGATTCTCAAATGAAGACAGAAGTTTATTATTAGTCCGCTCTCTGATTAATCACTTCTTCTGTTAGAGATCCACTGATCCGTGCGGTAAGTGAAAGCTGCTCTGAAATCTCATTAGCGATTACAGCGGCTCACGGGCGCCGTTTACAGTGAAACCAGACCAACCACACGATCACGAGGTGTGTGTGATGCTGTTACACCTCTTAAATCATGCATCTGCTTAAAACGAGTGTAATACAGCTTTAAACATGCACTGCAACAACATCGTCCATTACCCCCAAATTAAGTGTGTTTCATTCCGCCGCAGTGCCTGAAAGAGGAGAATCTGATCATGTGAGGCGATCCTGACATCTGTAACCCGTGTTTGATGCTCTATAATAACCAGACGAGATGCAATCGCTTCCTCTTTCTGAGATATTTATGTTTTTTCCCCTGCATTGAACAGTAAAAACCATTTAGTTTGTGTTTTATACAATTTCAAAGCTTCGCCCTTTATGGAAATGCACCAGTCGCTTTTAAAAGCCTTTTCCTCTTAATTGCTCCTGAACGGCACATTGTTGAGGGTAAAAAAACACATTTTCCTGCCGAGTGAATTATAGATGGCACTAAAACAATCCCATTATAATATGCTTTCAAAATAGTTTGCAAATTGCAGGGGCTGCCACAGATCGCATTAAGCAGCAGCGATGAGAATCGAATGTGGGGACGCGCCGCGATACTCCAGACTAATGATGTTTCCTCGTACCGCTGCCAGCGGGTCAGAGGTCACGAGCCGCTCTGTTTATCTCAGATGTGAACCGCAGATCCAGCGTCTGATCAGAAGAGTTCATCGATCCCTGAAGCGGCTAATCCACATCATGAGCTCAGAGCTACTCCTGCATGAAAGTCAGATGGTAATACCGTGGTATTTTGGTGTATTTAATTGTATTACCATCTGATACCATGATCACTGTAATAGGGTGCAGTCCTGTGGTCGTACAACATGCTATCACAAGCAAACTGTGAGAACACACACACACACACACACGCGTCGCAGGCAAATCAACACCAGATTGCCGCCGTTACTCCACGGATGAAGAAAGCGTTTAGTCAGTCTAATGAGTTGCAGAAGCGACACTCGGCAGGTGCGTCAGACGCCGGCGGTGCCAAGTCCATTACTGGCCACGCGAGCGTAATTACCTTACAGCGCTTTTCTTCAAGAGACGAGACGCTTCTTCCACTCCACATCATCCCGAAACTGACACCTGATATCTGTCCAGCGAGAGAGAGTGCATTAACTGAGCCGTGAAACCATAATGAAGCAGGAAGGTGCGTTAACACGGCCGGATCTGCTGCCTAAACTCAATTTCACCTTGTAACTTTGTATAGTAGGCCAAACATAACAAGATCTGCCATGCCATAATTCCCAGAGATCAATGCAGATGAAATGAGCGCTGATGTAGTGCAGCCGAGAAGAAACTTCAAAACTTCTGTGAGAGAGTCTTTTCATCACAGATGCTCTCACATTCACCAAAATCAGAGCAGCTGTTTACAAATGTGAATATTCGGTAACACGTTCTAAGCATTTATAATGCATGCATAAGGCCCTATAAACTACTTTATAATGTGTTGTATCATCTTATAAATAATCATAACAACAGTTACAATACAATACAATTTGTAGGATTACAATGCATTATAACACCAGATAAAGCCTGCATTTATAATGCATCATAGGAGTATTCTTAATGCATTATAATGCATGCATAAGGCCTTATAATGTGTTGTACCATCTGATACATAATCATAACAACAGTTACAATACATTATAATACTTACCTATTCGTTGTTGCAACTTTTAGGAGTATGATGCATTATAACACCACATAAAGCCTGTATTTATAATGCATCATAAGGGTATTCTTAATGCATTATAATGCATGCATAATGCTTTATAAACAGCCTTATAATGTGTTGTACCATCTCATGAATAAGCATAACAACAGTAATAATACTTACTTATAGTAATAGTTAATAACTTATTAAGAGTATGATGATTTATAACATACTATGAACATAATTGTACAGATTGTACAGTTTATCCTATAGTGTCATATCTTTTACTTTCCCACGTCTCATATCTTGATATTGTTTATTTAAGATCTGCACTGCATGATAAAGTGATGATAAAGTCTTCTTTTAAACAGCCATAACATATCATAAAGTGTTTATAAGACATCTCCCTTGAGTTAAAATCAAAGTTGTGTGGAAAAGTACAATACATTCACAATGCAAATCATGTTTTATTCATAAATTCATATTACAGGTTTGACCAGATCTAATAATAAGTAGGTATTATTACTGTTGTTACCGTTATTCATGAGATGCTATAAGACATTATAAAGTGGTTTATAAGATGCACTAAGAATACTCTTATGATGCATTATAAATGCAGGCTTCATCTGGTGTTATAATGCATTGCACTCTTAAAAGTTATAAACACGATTAAGTAAGTATTATAATGCATTGTTTTAAACTCCAGGAGGACAAGCTGCCGCCAAATAAACACGACCGGTGGCGATGACGAGCAGGACGCTTTGAGGATGATGATGGCGACGCGTGACAGATGCTCAGAGATTGAGGGAACACACATGTAGATACATGAAACCTGCTGAAAGCGTGTCAGAGGATTGTGGGTAAATGTGTCATCTGTCATCTGAAACACGTGTGTTTGTGTCACATTTACAAGAGTCTAAAGATGTAAGTTCACTAAAAGTAAAACAATAAACCTTTTATTATCAGGGTTCAAGCGGTTTAAGGCCTTTACGCACATATGCATAAAAATATATTATGTTTTATTTAGAAAGCATGTAACCACTTAAATCATAGAAGTAAAAGACCATTTACAGCCAATTTACCATAGGAAATATATGGATTTTAAAGCTTTAACAGCTATAGCACCACCTATTGTCCGATCTCCATAAAAGTAAGCATGCTTCTTTAGAATCATGCACTGCATGTGCTCACGTAATGATGCGGGTTTCCGTTTGGGAACGATAGGCTTTTGGGTAGATTTGGCCACGCCTGTTTTTTAAATGACCCTGCTATAGCTGTCCAAAGGCCAAAGTTCAAATTTTTTTTGATAACTGTTGACCTAGAGAGTCCCGAGAATTGTGCCGCAGTGGTTTTATCGAGGTCGAGCCAAAAACCTAGGACTAGTTTGCCAAAGCTAGTTTTTGAAATAATCTCCAATATTTAACGAAAGATTCGACGTTTTCATGTTTTTTTCCCTGTTATAGCGCCACCAAGTGGCCAGTCGCCATGTCTTTTTTCATGTGACCACAGAATGAGCTCTTACATAGGTGTGCCAAGTTTGGTGAAAATACCTCATTTCATTCACGAGTTATAGCCATTTTAGTAAAAGTGGCTCCTCCCACTTTGAACGTTTTGGCGACTCCAGAGAATCTTGCTGCACTGGTTTGTTCCGATCGAGCTAAAAACCTAGGACTAGTTTGCAAAAGTAGGTTTTTCAAAATATCCAAAATACCCGAAAATTTTATCTGAGGCATGAGGCATGTCTGCCATTTTGTCTGTCTTGAGCCATTTCGTACTTTTGAGCGCTGTAGCGCCCCCGTCTGGCCGATTGGGACGAGCTTTGGTGTCGTTGTAGGCGGTGTGAGTGCTACCAACCCTCAAAGTTTCAAGTCTTTACGACTTACGGTTTGGTCTGCCCGATCACTTTTAGAGGAGATTGCTGATACTTGGAAAATGTAACAATTACAATAGAGTTTTAGCTCTACGCTCTTGAACCCATAAATATTCTATAACCGTGTCTCATTGATGCCCTGGTGAAGTCACACATTAATGTTTGTCCTCATCTATCTATTGTTTCAGCATGTCTGTCAAATGTTTCTTTGACAGTTGCTTTGATATTTGATGTAATTAATGCAAGTATAAGTGATTTTTGGCATCACTGCACAATATGAGTTTATTCCGATAATGAATTGCTCGGAAACTCCATCAGGAATCTCTCCGGCTGATTTATCTGATGCTTGTTCTTCCTTTGAGGTATAAAAGACTCTGACATGTTTTATGTGTTTTGTGTCTCTGAGAGTAACTGAATCAAACAGTTCGGTGGTCATGGGAACGCTGTGATTTCTGGGAAAGGTTTCGTTCCGTCTGCTGGCGCTCTTTGTCTCTGTTATCAATCTCACGTCATTAATCAGAGAATCTGTGCTGAGAAGCGTCTCTGCGGTGAACGCGATTCTGCACAATCTGTGCTTTTTCTTGAACTGTTATGTGAGTTTTTCACAGAGTCAGAATCTGTTGATAATGAAAGAGCAGCTGATCAAATATATATACACCGATCAGGCATAACATTATGACCAGGTGAAGTCAAGTCAAGTCAAGTCAACTTTATTTATATAGCGCTTTTTACAATGCAGATTGTCTCAAAGCAGCTTCACAGTGTTAAACAGGAAAATAATGCAACCGAATCTGATTCGGCTGTACAGCCGCTCCGGAGAAAACGGTGATGTCATCAGCTTATTTCAATTATCATATATATTCAAGTAATGCCGCTGATATAGCTAACCTAGTTTAGCAACTAAATTTACTTGGATACCCATTTGAAAATTCAGTGTTTCAAAAAAATTCTGTGAATATCTCTTCATCACGGCTCCTGTTAGTGGGTGGGATATATTAGGCAGCAAGTGAACATTTTGTCCTCAAAGTTGATGTGTTAGAAGCAGGAAAAATGGGCAAGCGTAAGGATTTGAGCGAGTTTGACAAGGGCCAAATTGTGATGGCTAGACGACTGGGTCAGAGCATCTCCAAAACTGCAGCTCTTGTGGGGTGTTCCCGGTCTGCAGTGGTCAGGATCTATCAAAAGTGCTCCAAGGAAGGAACAGTGGAGAACCGGAGACAGGGTCATGGGCGGCCAAGGCTCATTGATGCACGTGGGGAGCGAAGGCTGGCCCGTGTGGTCCGATCAAACAGACGAGCTACTGGAGCTCAAATTGCTCCAGAAGTTAATGCTGGTTCTGATAGAAAGGTGTCAGTCAGGGTGCCCATGCTGACCCCTGTCCTGTTGGCAGCAAAAGGGGGATCAACACAATTTTAGAGAGGTCATAATGTTATGCTTGATCGCTGTATATATATATTTCTCCTTTTGTGTTTCATGGACGAATGAATGTCATACAGGTTTGAAATGGCACAAGGCTTAGTAAATGATGACAGAATGATTTTTTGGGCTGAACGATCCCTTTAATAAACATTCAATCTTTCAGTTTTTCTCTCCGAGCCTCCAGGCTGTGAGTTTCTGCAGCTCCTCAGACAATGATACGAGTGTGAGAATGGATGAATGGATGAATGATGGGATTTCTCTCCTCGGGCTGTGTAAGGTGCTGGAAGCGGCAGGGAATCTGACACTCAACCTGCAATCTCGACTAGACACACGGGAAACACGCGAGACAAGACCGAACACGCCGCGGGCCGTCAGATAACACCGATGCGGCGCTGCATGTGAAGTGTGTGTGATTACACACACAGCCGGCCCAGACAGGTTTGATCGGGAACGTGAGGCCCAGGGTTTGGGAAACACAGGAGGGGTTTTGGATCTGTGTTTGAAGATCTATAGATACTAATAATGAAACATCTTTTGAAAGTAAGCAACGCTGCCTTGAAGTCTTGGATTCTGACTTGAGTTAAACAAACCCTGAACAACTTATTTTGACCAACACCAGTTAGTTGATGTTTTTAATGGACTTCCTGCCGGTTTCCAGCCGATGACCGCTCATCATGACCTGACGGCGGCAGCATCAATATAACATGATGATTAGAGATTTAAGGCTGGAATGGACAGTCAGAAGTGTGTGTGAACGGCTCTTAACCCAGAACACCAGACAGAATCAAGGGCCCGTTCAGCGTCTCGGCTTTGATTCGTCCCTCAGGTGTCATTGCTGTTATTGATCCTGCCATCTTCAGACGCTTCGGCCATTCTGTGCTTCACTGCGCTCACACTACAGTTAACTACAACCATAGCATAAAACACTTACATTAAAAGCATTATATATGCAACGTTTAGTGTGTATGGATGGAAACTTTTATTGTAGAATAACTCATAGTGCAAAAAGAGCAGTAAGAGTTGAGCTAGTGTTCTGTCACACACACACACACACTCTCTCACACACACACACACACACACGAACACACGCACACACACTCACTCACGCACACTCACTCACGTACTCTCTCACACACACACGCACACACACTCACTTACACACACACTCACACTCACTCTCTCACACACACACGCACACACACTCACTTACACACACACTCACACTCACTCACTCTCTCACGCACACACACACGCACACACACTCACTTACACACACACTCACACTCACTCTCTCACACACACACACACGCACTCACTCACGCACACTCACTCACACACTCACTCTTTCACACACACACACGCACACACACTCACTTACACACACACTCACACTCACTCTCTCACACACACACTCACTTGCACACACACACTCACTCACACACTCACGTACTCTCTCTCACGTACACACACTCACACACACACTCTCTCACACACACACACCCGCACACACACACTCACTTACACACACACTCACACTCACTCTCTCACACACAAACACACTCACTTACACACACACTCTCTCTCTCACACACACACGCACACTCACTCACACACACACTCTCACACACTCACTTGCACACACACACTCACTCACATACTCTCACACACACGCACACTCACTCACACACTCACTCTCTCACACACACACACACTCAATCACACACACACTCACTTGCACACACACACTCACTCACATACTCTCACACACATGCACACTCACTCACACACTCACTCTCTCACACACACACACACTCAATCACACACACACTCACTTGCACACACACACGTACTCTCTCACACACACACACACACACTCTCACTCACACTCACTCACACACACACACGCCTCACTCACTTGCACTCACTCACACACTCACTCACTCTCTCTCTCACTCACACTCACTCTCTCACACACACACACACTCACTTGCACACACACACTCACTCACATACTCACACACACGCACACTCACTCACACACTCACTCTCTCACACACACACACACACACACACACTCAATCACACACACACTCACTTGCACACACACACTCACTCACATACTCTCACACACACGCACACTCACTCACACACTCACGTACTCTCTCACACACACACACACACACACACTCTCACTCTCACTCACACACACGCCTCACTCACTTGCACTCACTCACACACTCACTCACTCTCACTCACACACGCACACTCACACACTCACTCACTCTCTCACTCACACTCACACACGCACACTCACACACACACACTCACTCACACACTCACACACACACACTCACACACACACACACACTCACTCACACAAACTCCCTTGCACACACACACTCACTCTCTCACACTCACTCACTCACTCTCTCACACTCACTCACACTCACTCACACACACGCCTCACTCACTTGCACTCACTCACACACTCACTCACTCTCTCACTCACACTCACACACACTCACTCACACACGCACACTCACTCACACACTCACACACACACACTCACACACACACACACACACTCACTCACACAAACTCCCTTGCACACACACACTCACTCTCTCACACTCACTCACTCTCTCACACACACACACACACACACACATGTGGAAATGAGGGTTAGATGTTGCTCAAACACACACTCCTGCTTTCCTTCCAGAGCGCCGCCGCTGATGTTACATAGAAGCTACTTATTAACCCTTTTAGAAAGTCACTTCCTGTCGGTGCCTGTTTTTCCACAGCTGTGTTAGTCGAGCAAACACTTCACACACGAGTCCTTTGAGAGCGCATGAACAGCGCTGACACACACCTTTCACACAGAGGAAGTGATGTGTGTGTCCAGAGACCTTGGTCTGTCTGCGCAGTGGTACGCTTCCTCTTCCTGTTGGGGTCACTTCCTGTGACACACTCATGTCTGATGTTAACGGATTGCACACTTGTGATGAGTTTTCAGTGTTAGCGTTTATACCGCAGTTTGCCGTGTTGCATTCTCAGCTTGTGACCTTTCTAACCTGTCGCCCTCAGGTTCAGTGTTCATGATGGCCAACGCCTCGGGTCGGTTCTCCGGTCAGAAGGCTCAGCTCTTCATGCCCCAGTTCAAAGAGAACGACACACACTGCGTCATCTTCCAGTATTACGCCGCCGGTCGAGAGGGCTCCAGTCCCGGGCAGCTCTACATCTACGTCAAGGAGAACAACAGTCCTCTGGGCGTCCCGGTGTGGAACTCGTCCGGCCCGGCCCTGCAGAAATGGGTTCAGGTGGAACTGGCCATCAGCACCTTCTGGCCCAACTTCTACCAGGTGAGGACACGTCTAACTGACTAACTAGGGATGTTACCGATTAATCGACGATCGATTAATTGACGATAATACATTTTATCTATAACACTTTTCGATGAATCAAGGTTCTGTTTGGGATCATTTTACAGCTGGAGTTACACCTTCATCATGACGGTTTGCGTGTGCATTCACAGCCTTTTGTTTTGTGCAAATGTAAGTTGTAATGTTGTGTTTATTTTGTGTAGGCCTGTCTATATCTGATTTATCTCATAACGGATGCATTTGCTCAAGAATGAACGCGGTAGTAAAGCGTGCCGGTGATCATCTTCAGCTCAAACAGCAACGCACAACTAATAATGACTGTGATCGGGACCAGTGTTGGGAAAGTTACTTTGAAAAGTAATGCATTACAATATTGCGTTACTTAGTTACTTTTTAAGAAAAGTAATGGGTTACGTTACTTTTTCCTCACCTGGGCTGGGCTGGGCTGGGCTTGTTTGTTTTGTTTTGTTTTTATATAACAAAAAAGTTCTAATTTTGGGCAAATGTAAAGACCATTTCACACCAACATTTAAATGTAGGAAGTGCATATTCACGTGTGTACAGTAGAGGGCGCCGCTCAAACCGCTCTTCCGTTCAGTTTAACACTAACTTCACAGAAAAACAAGAAGTCATTTTTGCTTTTGGTTTAACTGAATCATTGAAGGTCAGCAGCAAGTACATTGGTCAATAAAGTGAGATTAAATTAGTGTTAATTTCGTTAACGAAAATATGACGAAAAATGTTTGTTGACGCCCTTTTTTCCCATGACTAAGACGAGACGAAGACGAGATGACACAAACGTCATTAAACGATAACTGTGACTATATCAACATGCAATATCGTTGACGAAAAGAGACGAGACTATAAACACTTGACCAAAATCACTCTTTGTTTTTGTCGGGGGGGAAAGAGGAGCGTTCGAGCGTTCATGCTTGCGGCTGCCAGATTGCAAAGAACTGCTACTTTTACATGGTGTAAACAAGCGGCTCCTCCCCCAGTTTCTCTTGAAGCCAATACAGAAGTGAGTTAAACTGCAGTTCATCGACTGGCCACTAGGGACATGCTCCAGGAGGGAGCAGAATCTCATTGAGCCTCATGTTAAAATGCCCAACTTTACAGCAGCCTGGGACAAACAGTGGTTTTGGGGTATATAGCTGATTTTGCCCTTCATGACAACTGTGAGGGGGTGAATGTTTTTATAACTCATTCGTTTACATTATATAAAGCCTTAAAGTTCTGCATAATTAAGGGCGTGGCCACTTTGAGTGACAGGTGGACAGCCAATTATCTGCTGTCTGTTAGTCATCGCGTCACCTCAGCTCCGCCCACGTCCCGCCTCTTTGCCCATGTTCTGTTATCCGGGAGTGACATGCGGTGATGCGCTGCTAAGATGGCGACGGCCAGCTCGACCCTACTTTACGCTTCAAAACTGCTCTTCAGAATCCTACGGGTGGCGTCACGGACACTACATCCATATTTTTTTACAGTCTATGGGTGTAAATAGAATATATCACTATTTGCACTTAGTGTAAATATCATCTATCCCTAAGAAAAAGTGTTATTTTCACTGAGTGCCTTTAATAAATGGTTGTGAATTCATTGTGTTTAGTTGCCGTTGATCCAGGAAGAGCGTCCACACGGTCTGAACAGCAGATCTGAGGCGCGGACACACTGTATTAGAGGATATATTTGATTATTAAATAAGTATTAATTTAATGAAATGATTTTTGGTGAGGATCATGGCGTTTCGAGCAGCTTGCACACCCTGTCCTGCGGTCGCTGTAAGCCACTGCTGTAGACACATATGCAGTATTAAGGCTAGCGATTAATCGATCGGTCATTTAAACAATGATTGATCATTTGTGTAGTTTGACATCCCTATCTCAAGCACAGCGCTCCTCCAGAAAGCCGTTTCCGCGTCTGCGCTTCTGCAGGTTCTTTTGCCATCAAACGCCGCGGCGCGTCTCATTAATTAATTCCGTTTCCTGTCGCTCGTGACACAAACCTACAAAGTGTCTGGTGTAGGACTCGACACCTGCCAGACTGCTCCGCTCCTGCCGCCTTCATTAACAGAGGAACAGTTCTTTTTTGATCAAATGCTCCCCGATGGGTTTGGTTTGTTCAGACCTGCGTGACGCTCCTCAAAGCCTCGGCGTACAGCGCTCAGTGTGTCCTGACGGGAGGCGTTTCTGGATGAAAGCTCTCGTGTGATCATATGGATCAGGAAATGAACTGGGCAGAACAGAGAGTCTGAGAGAGTGATCATCACACACACTGACAGTACTGGACATCCATTTATATATCTGATTCATTTAAAATAATATATACAAAACGTTTCAATATAAACAGGCAGGAAGAATGTTTGGAAAACTTTATAATTGTTAGTTGTGCATTGAAATGGTGCAGCAACTGTTCACGTGATGAATGATTCAATGACTCAGAGAGTCACTTGGTTTGTTACTGAATGAATTGATGCTTTTGAGTAAAATGATTCAATGACTCACTCATGAATGCGTTCTCTACTGGTGTATCTGTAATCTACACAAAGAGTCATTTAAAAATACTCAACACTTTTTTATTTAATTGTTTATTTAGTTAGTTTCTGCATCACTACTTAATTTCATAACAAATATTTATTTATTCATTTATTAAATGTGTTTTTTACATCACTATTTTATGACAAATATTTATTTCTATATTTATTTATTTATTATTTAAGCATGCAAGTATTTCATTTCATAAGAAATATTTATTTATTTATTTATTTTCTATAAAGTATGTCGTTTCTGCATCCCTATTTAATTTAAAAAAAATGTTTATTTTAATGTATTGTAGTTTATTTTTACAGTAGTTTCTGCGTCATGATTTCATCTCAAACAGCCGTCAGGTTTCTGAAGCACTGTCTGCGCTCGTGAGAAGGGTTTGAGCTCAGATCCAGAGATTCACATCAGTGGTTTAGATCTCGTCCGAAGCTCACGGAGACACACGTGAGCCAGAGCCCGTTGGGAACACACTTCAGCTTGAGTTAGTGTTTGATCCCTCCACATGAGCATCACATCTTTCGAGTGAACCGTCCTCACACTAACAGATCCCGCCGATGCTCAGACACGCTTCTGGAGTCGGTGTGTGTCCCGCGAGAGACGGCTGGACGGCCAGCAGCATCTGCCGAGACACACGAGTCTCCGTCTTCATCCAGCGGCGCACGCCGTAATTGCTGAAAAATGCGATTGTGACTTTTTAATACTAGCAGAGATTAAAAATGCAATCTCCAATTCTTCAGCGCTGTGGCTAATTAGCGATCCCGGGCTGATTGCAGGTTTGTGTAATTGCACTGTATCTTAAGAGTTTGTCAAGATGAAAGCACCTGCTACACAGAAATTACTCTCGTCTCTTATTTTGTAATGACAGGGTTGGTGTTTTTATCTCCTGTTGCGCTTCTGGCTCACAATGAGAGACGCGGACAGCTCTAATTGCGTCGTTCACTGTGAGTGTGTGAATCGTCTCGGCCTCGTCCTCCGCGATCTGCTTTGACATTTCACGCTGGATATATTTAACGCACAGGTGAGCTGGAGGAGGAATGCGTGACCTCTGACCTCTGCTTTGTGCGATGGCGGGGAACCGTGTGTTTAACACTGATTGACAAACTGACGCGACTCACAAATAAATGCCAGAACAAAAGAGACAGTCAGTTATTAACATCGTCTGTCATTTCATGTGCGTCACGAAACAAACAAAGCTTCATGAGATTGATTATATAATTAGTTGAGTTCAGACTCGTCTTCACTCAGAAAGTTTTCTATATTATTCATAATGAAGTTTTCTACAGATCACAGTCATATCCTGGGCTGTTGTTGCATTTGTTTATTAATGAGACTGTTGTGTGTGAGTGTATTGGATCTGTGCATCAGCTCTTAAAGAGACAGCAGCCCATAATTACAAAAATAACAATAATCTTCTTTAAAAGTTTACCAAGAGAAAAACAAACAAGCGTTCTGCAGAGTTCCTCTTGTTAGTGTGTCTAGTGTTCATGGCATCCTAATTATAAAAAACGATTTTCTGCAAAATTCTGGAAATTACAGAGAGACTTAATGACCTCCTGCTGTTTATATTCCACGTCACTATTTAATTTCATAACATTATTTATTTGTTACATGTTTTTTACATCACTATTTCATAACGAATATTTATTTATTTATTTATTTATTTATTTATTTGTATGTATGCAAGTATTTCATTTCTATTGTACCTCTAACATGGCATCCTAATTATACTTATTATACTTTTGGAGCAGTATTTTGCAAATATCATGTACATTTATTCAAATATCTTGGTACATGACTATGGTAATAAAAATGCAGTGTATTATCATCTGATTCAGTGGAGAATTCAGTGCGCTCAGATTGTGTTGATGATGTCCGGACGCTGTCCCTGTAAAGCACTGGACCGTCTCCAGAGCTGGAACAGAGACAGGATCCTTCAGGAGAAGGAGGAGAAGACGACAGGAGAAGAGGAGGAGCGCCGCGGGTCTCCTGTGTCAGACGCTCGTGTCGTCGGAGTCGGTTTCTGCTGCTTCCCTGTAAACGCTCCAAATAACAGAGCTGCGCGACTCTGGAGAAACTGAGAATCTAAAGTAGAGATCAGATTCTCTCACGATTCTAAACCAACAACTAAACAACATGCCATTTACTTGTTGCAGTGTTTTGTAAAAAATATCTAATTAATTGAATTCATTATTTTTAAAAATCAGTTTGAGTGAATGATTCAATGACTCACTCATAACGACTTCACTTGTTTCATTACTGGATGAATCAGCATTTTTGAATGAATCTCTTGAATGAATGATTCAATGACTCACTCATAAAGACTTCACTTGTTTCATTACTGGATGAATCAGTGTTTTTGAATGAATCTCTTGAATGAATGATTCAATGACTCACTCATAAAGACTTCACTTGTTTCATTACTGGATGAATCAGTGTTTTTGAACAAATCTCTTGAGTGAATGATTCAATGACTCACTCATAAAGACTTCACTTGTTTCATTACTGGATGGATCAGTGTTTTTGAACAAATCTCTTGAATGAATGATTCAATGACTCACTCATAAAGACTTCACTTGTTTCATTACTGGATGAATCAGTGTTTTTGAACAAATCTCTTGAGTGAGTGATTCAGTGACTCACTCATAAAGACTTCACTTGTTTCATTACTGGATGAATCAGTGTTTTTGAATGAATCTCTTGAGTGAATGATTCAATGATTCACTCATAATGATTCACTTGTTTCATTACTGGATGAATCAGTGTTTTTGAACAAATCTCTTGAATGAATGATTCAATGACTCACTCATAAACACTTCACTTGTTTCATTACTGGATGAATCAGTGTTTTTGAATGAATCTCTTGAGTGAATGATTCAATGACTCACTCATAAAGACTTCACTTGTTTCATTACTGGATGAATCAGTGTTTTTGAACGAATCTCTTGAATGAATGATTCAATGACTCACTCATAAAGACTTCACTTGTTTCATTACTGGATGGATCAGTGTTTTTGAACAAATCTCTTGAATGAATGATTCAATGACTCACTCATAAAGACTTCACTTGTTTCATTACTGGATGAATCAGTGTTTTTGAACAAATCTCTTGAGTGAGTGATTCAGTGACTCACTCATAAAGACTTCACTTGTTTCATTACTGGATGAATCAGTGTTTTTGAATGAATCTCTTGAGTGAATGATTCAATGATTCACTCATAATGATTCACTTGTTTCATTACTGGATGAATCAGTGTTTTTGAACAAATCTCTTGAATGAATGATTCAATGACTCACTCATAAACACTTCACTTGTTTCATTACTGGATGAATCAGTGTTTTTGAATGAATCTCTTGAGTGAATGATTCAATGACTCACTCATAAAGACTTCACTTGTTTCATTACTGGATGAATCAGTGTTTTTGAACGAATCTCTTGAATGAATGATTCAATGACTCACTCATAAAGACTTCACTTGTTTCATTACTGGATGAATCAGTGTTTCTGAACGAATCTCTTGAATGAATGATTCAATGACTCACTCATAAAGACTTCACTTGTTTCATTACTGGATGAATCAGTGCTTCTGAACGAATCTCTTGAATGAATGATTCAATGACTCACTCATAAAGACTTCACTTGTTTCATTACTGGATGAATCAGTGTTTTTGAGCGAATCTCTTGAATGAATGATTCAATGACTCACTCATAAAGACTTCACTTGTTTCATTACTGGATGAATCAGTGTTTTTGAGCGAATCTCTTGAATGAATGATTCAATGACTCACTCATAAAGACTTCACTTGTTTCATTACTGGATGAATCAGTGTTTTTTGAATGAATGATTCCATGACAGATATGTTTTAACGGTCTCTGTCTCCACCTACTGGTGTAACGATCGAATTGATACAATCATTATTTGAAGCATCGTTACTTTCAAAAGGTGGTTTGCTCTATTTTGATCAATCAGTGTTTATATCTGAACCCTCAACTTTAATCCCAGCACTTCTGTGATGATATGAATGATTGTAAGACAGAAATAATGATGTGGTTGTAAACTTTCACAGGTTTAACAGACATAGAGCCGAACCGCTGTCATTCATTCATGATCTGTGTGTGTTTAAATCAAGATTCTTTTAGCGATTAATCATGCATCTCTAAAACAACAGATGACAAGAGCCAAGAGAAACATGGACAATATGAGCACAAACGGATCTGCACCAACAGTTTCCTGATGTTTACCATCATTTTGATATTAAATAAAAACTTTAAGCACCTCATGAATTCCAAATGTGTGTTTAGTGTCGTTTAGTCCGTGTCTGCAGTGTTTGCTGTCTGCTGGTGAACGGCTCAGGGTTTAAAACACAATTAATATTCAGTCATTTCACAGCGCTCACATCAGATGAGAGCCGAAGCTGAGCTGAATAGCGACTCTATTGTCTTCTGTAGAGCAGTGTTACAGCTCAAATTGAATTTGTTTCATAATTAATGAATTTTACACTGTTATTTTTCTGGTTATTACTGTGAAGCTGACGCAATCTGTACTGTATGAAGTGCTGTAAGCTGAAAAGATGACAAAATAACAGCAAAAACGCTCTAAACGTGACATACTGTGTGTATTTGTATCAAATCTGACGACTTTAAGGCACAATGTAAACTAATAGATCTCACCAGTTGATTAATCACAGTGCATTAGGGTAATTGTTTTGTGTTATACGTTTCTGAAATGTTATGTTTGAATATGCAAATGAGGCATTACCTTAAATATGCCCTCATTTGCATACATTCCCAGAACAGAAATCTGAACATTGGATAAAGCCGGGCTTAAAATTCTTGACATATTAGAGGTTTTTATAGAGGGGGTTTTGGATTTCTCTTTTTATCACTCCATAAACCAGAAAATACTGGCATTTTCACCATGTTTATAAGAGTAAAATGAGCAAACCTTCTGATATGGATAAAACTGTAAAGTTTGGTGTGTGTGAAGCTGCTGAAGTGGAGATTTCGGACTCAAACTCACTGCCTTTAAAGATCTACAGACGCTAATAGATCAAGTGCAATAAAATAAACACTTAAATGTGTGTTTTGGATGTTTTCTTTCCACTAGTCACATGTTATGGAAGCAAAACAGAGCTGAAAACTGAGCAGTGCATGAGAGTTTGCCTGTAGTGTGTGTTGTGTGTGATGATAATGAAGCGTCTGGTTTGTGCCGGACTGACGCGCCGTCTGTGTGTTTCCTCCTGCAGCTGGTGTTTGAGGTGGTGACGTCAGGTGAACGGGGTCTGCTGGCCATCAGAGGAATCTCCCGTCAGGGCCATCAGTGCAGTAAGTGTGTGTGTGAAACACCTTCACGATGGCATCTGCCACCCACACTCACACACACGTCCTGCGGATTAAAGAACCAAACACTGGATACCCACAATGAATGATTCAGTGACTCACTCATAACGACTTCACTTGTTTCATTACTGGATGAATCAGTGTTTTTGAACGAATCTCTTGAGTGAATGATTCAATGACTCACTCATAATGATTCACTTGTTTCATTACTGGATGAATCAGTGATTTTGAACAAATCTCTTGAGTGAATGATTCAATGACTCACTCATAATGATTCACTTGTTTCATTGCTGGATGAATCAGTGTTTTTGAACGAATCTCTTGAGTGAATGATTCAATGACTCACTCATAATGATTCACTTGTTTCATTACTGGATGAATCAGTGATTTTGAACAAATCTCTTGAGTGAATGACTCAATGACTCACTCATAAAGACTTCACTTGTTTCATTGCTGGATGAATCAGTGTTTTTAAACAAATCTCTTGAGTGAATGATTCAATGACTCACTCATAATGATTCACTTGTTTCATTACTGGATGAATCAGTGTTTTTGAACAAATCTCTTGAGTGAGTGATTCAATGACTCACTCATAATGACTTCACTTGTTTCATTGCTGGATGAATCAGTGTTTTTGAACGAATCTCTTGAGTGAATGATTCAATGACTCACTCAT
>CM077214.1:33372853-33380353 GCA_039654625.1 Rhinogobio ventralis
TGCTAGGGTCTAATGGGTGCTAGCTTAGGTGTTCTAGGTGGTTACTAGGGGGTTGCTATGTGCACTGGGTGGTTTCTATGGTGTTCTGGGTGGTTTCTAGGGCAGTCTGGGTGGTTAATTGGACCTTGCTATGGTAATATGGGTATCTCAGTGATTTCTAGGATGTTGTGGCTGGTTTCTAGGAGGTTGATACGGTATTCTGGGGGATCGCTAGGGTGTTCTCAGTGGTTTCTGAGTGTTTATTAGGTTGGTCTGGCTCATAGCTAGGAGGTTGGTAAGATGTCCTGGGTGGTTGTTAGGTGGTTACTTGGGTGGTCCTAGTGGTTGCTATAAGGTTTCCTAGGTGTTCTTGGTGGTTGCTAGGACGTTGCTAAGGTGGTTACTAGGGTGTTGCTATGTGCACTGGTGGTTGATAAGGTGTTCTGGGTGGCTTCTAGAGCAGTCTGGGTGGTTAATAGGACCTTGCTAAGGTGATATGGGTGTTTTCAGTGATTTTCTAGGGTGTTGTGGCTGGTTTCTAGGCTGGTTGCTATGGTACTCTGGGTGTGTCGCTAGGGTGTTCTCAGTGGTTTTTAGGTGTTTATTAAGGTGGTCTGGCTCATTGCTAGGAGGTTGCTAAGGCATCCTGGGTGGTTGTTAGGTGGTTTCTTGGGTGGTCTGAGTGGTTGCTATGATCTGGGTGGTTGTTCGGTGGATACTAGGGGGTTGCTATGTGCACTGGGTGGTTTCTAGGGTTGTCTGGGTGATTTATAGGATAGTCTGGGTGGTTAATAGGACCTTGCTAAGGTGATGTGGGTGGTTGCTATGGTGTACTGTGTGATTTGTAGGGTGTTGTGGCTAGTATCTAGGAGGTTGGTAAGGTATTCTGGGTGTTCGCTAGGTTGTTCTCAGTGGTTTCTGGGATTTTATTATGGTGGTCTGGCTCGTTGCTAGAAGGTAGTTATGGTGTTCTTGGTGGTAACTAGGTGGTTTCTTACAAGTCCAGGTCAAAGACTGTGTCTGTGGGATTTGTTCACCTGTTCATCATCCAGCATCTCATCACTATGAGCACTAGTACTAGTGATGATTGACTATTATAATCCCTGTACATACCAGTTGACTTTTATTTTTGACATTTGTCCCGAGTGAGTTTGTCTCTGAGCAGCAGGACGGAGAGAGCTGTTGGTGTAGTCGAGCGTGTCTGTGGTCACACCTGCACAGAGCTGTCGGGATGATGGATGCCCCATTACCACAGCTGTAATTGGCATTCTCCACGCTTCAGATCGATACGCTGTTGTGCGGTTCCTGTACACAGACCTGCTACTTCAATTCAGCCTGTATGAGCTCTCAATCTGAGAATCCTGTCTGTGTGTGTGATATTCATGTGTGCTAAAGCGACTGCAGTGACGCCGTCATGTTCACCAGCAGAACAGCCTCATCACCTCACTCACACACTCACTCAGTGACTTTTTTCAAAGTATTTTCCATGTTCATTTTCTCTATATATATATTTAGCTTCGATCTTGTAGCGCTGAAACTCTATTGTAATTGTTAGGATTTTCAAAGATCAACATTCTGCCCTAAAAATGATCGCGCAGACCAAACCATAAGTCGTAGAGACTTGAAACTTTGAGGGATGGTAGTACTCACACCATCTACAACGAATCCAAAGCTCGCCCCAATCGGCCTGACGGGGGCGGTACAGTGCTCAAAAGTACGGAATCACTCAGAACTCCTAGTTGCATAATCAATTGTCTTATATCACTGGGACACGAACAAAACATACGGCTCGGATTTGTGTGAGTGAGTGTATGTGAGTCTGTGTGTGATTGTGTGTGTGTGTGCATGTGTGTGTGTGTGTTGAGTGTGTGTGTGCATGTGTGTGTGCATATGTGCGTGTGTGCATGCGTGTGTATGTGTGCATGCGTGTGGCGTTTCGGGCATTTCTGGAACGGGATCACGGGTGAATTGGAGCAGGACCGTAGGGGTGGTGACTAATGAAATTGGGCTCATCTAAAACAATGAAGGTCAGGAAATTAATTGGTTTAACTCATTAGCTCAGAGGAATCACTCCGCCCCTGTCAGAAGATTACACTCTAGATTGGGAGTCGTGGCTTTTGTGCGAGAGCGATGCGCGGTCGCTTAATTGTGCCCACTTAAGATTAAAGCCCAGAGACGCGGGGCGGAATTAAACAGCTCTTTGTTGATCCGCGCCGCACGGATGGAGCTTTCCACTGATCTTACCGTTTCATTAACAGAATGACTAGGCCTTCGAGTACCATGAGTACTGCGCTTCAGTTTAGGTGATGATGTTAAAGTGCATGAAGATCAGACCTCATGATAGAACAATCTGAAATGGCAGCAGTGCTCTCACTCTCACTAATTAAAACCCTTCTCATCCATGTGTCCAGAGCCTCCGATTCCCATCGCCCCGCCTCAGCTGACCGCCGTGGGCGCTACCTACCTGTGGATTCAGCTCAACGCCAACTCCATCAACGGCGACGGGCCCATCATCGAGAAAGAGGTGGAGTACCGCACTCTGTCCGGCAGCCTGATCGACAACCAGCCCGTGGACAAACCCAACCACAAAATCGGCCACCTGGACCCGGACACCGAGTACGAGATCAGCGTCCTCCTCACCCGGCCGAACGAGGGCGGCACCGGAGCGCCAGGACCGCCGCTCAGAGCCAGGACCAAGTGTGCAGGTGAGCGCCGTCATACACACACACTCGCACTGCATATCTAGCATTTCGATTGGATTTGCACAGTGGCATCGCTCACATGATACGCATGTTCGTTGTCTGTAATCATTGGCTGTGCTTTGAAAGGTCAGTGACAAGAGGTCAGAGTTGAATTGAGTTGGTTATTGAGTGTTGCCTGACATTCAAACTAATGCTACACTGAAACCTTCAATTCTAGATATCAGAAATGCTAATTTTGTAGTTTTAGTTAGTTAGTGACTCCCCAACACTTGTCTCAACCCCTGATCCGTCTGTAACTCGAGTCCTGGTATATCATTGTGTCTTGATGATTCGCTCCATAGAGTTCAGTGCGTTGAGATTTGTTCATGTATGTCATGTGACTAGGTCTTTAGTGAACCACTACAGTTTGATGTCATTTAAGCATCGCCAGCGCAGATGCAGCTCGTTTGCCTTGATGGAGCTTCTGTTGTGCTGTTGGTCTCACGAGGAGGCTAAAGCTAAATTAGCACTCTGTTGTTTGTTGTTGTTTACATGATTCGTCTTCACACAGTCTCACACATGGACCGGCCAGTGCCGCACCTGGAGGGAGCCGTGTTTCTCTTCTAATGGCGCAGGAAGCATTAGCGTTATTAAGGGTTTGTCAAAGCGCTGGGCACATTAGCAGCGTGGTGCAGGACCCCCCGGGTCCCGAGCAAACGGCATGCAATTATCACAGTAATTAAACAGGTGCAATGACTCTTATTTCCAGTGACTGTTGTGATTGTAGATCTGTGCGGGTCTCGTCGTGACGCTCCCACGCCAGGCTAATCGCTTTCCATTAGCATGTGCTCTAACTGCCCATTAGCGCATCACAGGATTCATCAGCCAATCAGCTAAGAGATGCTCGGGGCGATGAAGAGTGAAACAGCAAAATTGCATTTACATAAATGATCATGTCATTAAATTCACTTGTCCGGTCATTAGCATGCATTTGCCTTGGCCTCTAACAGATGAGCAGGAGATCCGTGTGGAGCGTGATATTGTGTTAGACACCAAATTGTATGTTTGTTTTGGTCAGTGTTTATGTCAGTGGTAACTGTAGTGTTCAGTGGTGTGTATTCATGTTTTGACTGCGAGTGAATGGGATCCGGGGAATCCTCAGATCATGTGTGTGTTGAGAGGGAAGAGCGGCTCTTTGAAGAGGTGATACGGTCTCAATGCGTGCCGCTGCTCGCCCTCAGGTTAAGTCATGTGACCTCAGCATAGTAAACATAGCACTCATTCCTGCAGCAGCGCCACCTGTTGACCACACACACCTGAACACAGTGATCAGCAGTGCAGTGTCTGTGTGTTTCTCAATCCCACAATCCCTCTCTCTCTCAGTCAGTTTCTTCTTTGTTCCTCTCTCCGTTTCTTCACTCTGAATCGCATCCTCTTCTCTTTACACGTCTGATTTTCACGCTCTGTTCTCTCTCTCTCTCTGCGCCTCCTCTGAGTGGCCTCTCAGCTTTTCAATTATATATCATTTATTTATGTATACAATTTTAAATTATATATAAATTCTCATAGACTTTTGAGATATATTTTCAGTATATCAAATTTCTATTCAGTAAATTCTGTTCTGTCTATCGTCCGTCCATCCGTCCATCCATCCGTCCATCCGTCCATCCGTCCATCCATCCGTCCATCCGTCCATCCATCCATCCATCCATCCATCCATCCATCCATCCATCCGTCATTCTATCTATCTATCTGTCCGTCCGTCCGTCCATCCGTCTGTCGTATCCATCCATCCATCCATCCATCCATCCATCCATCCATCCATCCATCCATCCATCCATCCATTTATCCATCCATCCATCCATCCATCCAGTCTGTCTATCTATCTATCTATCTATCTGTTGTTCTATCCATCTGTCTGCCATTCTATCTATTCATCCATCCATTGTTCTATCTATCTTTCTGTCCATCCATCCATCCATCCGTCATTCTATCTATCAGTCTGTCGTATCCATCCATCCATCCATCCATTTATCCATCCATTTATCCATCCATTTATCCATCCATTTATCCATCCATCCATCCATCCATCCGTCTATCTATCTATCTATCTATCTATCTATCTATCTATCTATCTATCTATCTATCTATCCATCTGTCTGCCATTCTATCTATTCATCCATCCATTGTTCTATCTATCTTACTGTCCATCCATCCATCCATCGTCATTCTATCTATCAGTCTGTCGTATCCATCCATCCATCCATCCATTTATCCATCCATCCGTCCATCTATCTATCTATCTATCTATCTATCTATCTATCTATCTATCTATCTATCTATCTATCTGTTGTTCTATCTGTTGTTCTATCTATCTATCTATCTATCTATCTATCTATCTATCTATCTATCTATCTATCTATCTATCTATCTATCTATCTATCTATCTATCTGTTGTTCTATCTATCTATCTATCTATCTATCTATCTATCTATCTATCTATCTATCTGTTGTTCTATCCATCTGTCTGCCATTCTATCTATTCATCCATCCATTGTTCTATCTATCTTTCTGTCCATCCATCCATCCATCCGTCATTCTATCTATCAGTCTGTCGTATCCATCCATCCATCCATCCATTTATCCATCCATTTATCCATCCATTTATCCATCCATTTATCCATCCATCCATCCGTCTATCTATCTATCTATCTATCTATCTATCTATCTATCTATCTATCTATCCATCTGTCTGCCATTCTATCTATTCATCCATCCATTGTTCTATCTATCTTACTGTCCATCCATCCATCCATCGTCATTCTATCTATCAGTCTGTCGTATCCATCCATCCATCCATCCATTTATCCATCCATCCATCCGTCCATCTATCTATCTATCTATCTATCTATCTATCTATCTATCTATCTATCTATCTATCTATCTATCTATCTATCTGTTTTTCTATCTATCTATCTATCTATCTATCTATCTATCTATCTATCTATCTATCTATCTGTTGTTCTATCCATCTGTCTGCCGTTCTATCTATTCATCCATCCATTGTTCTATCTATCTATCTGTCCGTCCGTCCGTCCGTCCGTCCATCTGTTGTTCTATCTATCAGTCTGTCGTATCCATTCATCCATCCATCCATCCATCCATCCGTCATTCTATCTATCTATCCATCCATCCAGCCATCCATCCGTCATTCTATCTATCTATCTATCTGTCCGTCCGTCCGTCCGTCCGTCTGTTGTTCTATCAGTCTGTCGTATCCATCCATCCATCCATCCATCCGTCTATCCATCCGGCCATCCATCTATCTATCTATCTATCTATCTATCCATCTATCTATATATCCGTTGTTCTATCCGTCTGTCTGTCGTTCTATCTATTCATCCATCCATTGTTCTATCTATCTTTCTGTCATTCCATCCATCCATCCATATGGATTTTTCTTCATAATGTTTTTTTGAGAAGCTGAAGAAAGCGAGCAGGTTTTGTGCAGTTTGAGTGTGTTTGAGTCATAAAGAGGTGAAAGTCAGAGTCTGGTGTGTGTTTGATGGTGGAGTCGTCAGAAGGACGAGTGTGTGAGCGTTCTCTCCTCCTCTGTGCTTCGCTTCTCCCAACAGGAAAATTAAACGTGTTGATCCCGCTGGAAATGAAAAACTAAATCTCTCACAGCCCCGTCTGTATGGAGGTAAAAACACTCTTGAAAGTCACCTTGAGAACGACACAAGAAAAACGATCCGGCGGAGGAAGTACCAGAGGAAGAGGAACGACGCCGATTCTGCAACACTCGGAGAAAACAACTGCGCTTGAACTTCCATAAATTGTTGTGCAGACAGACTGTAGCGTGTTCAGGGTGCTAATGCACACGGGACGAGCCACGGGCCGCCGCCGAAGGTCATTAGAGAAGAGCCGGCGCTCAGTTTAGAGTCCTGTCACACACTTGTCACTGTGTGGAGATGGCATCCGTCGGCTCGCACCGGCGCTGTGGGAGCGTGGCACTCCGCCGCCCGTCAGAATTTGTCAATCGCGGCGCCGCATTCGCATGCTCTGCTAGTCAAGTGCTTCTGACGTACAAGCCTGGAGAGAGAGAGAGAGAGCAAACGACAGAGGATCTGACTGGCACTGTCTGTCTCTGTTTCCTGTTCCCTGCTGTCACCGAACAGTTTGTCCTCTTCCCAGAAACTCTTGGTTCTTCTCCTCGGCTGTGCTCAGAATATCATAATAGCTGCTGCTCTTTCTGTTTCTGTAGATATATAGCATATGCTCGCAACACCAAGGTCATGGGTTTGATTCCCAGGGATTTGCACACAAACAGTTTTCCGTGATTGGATTATAAAGCCGTGTGACGTCTCCATTACTGTATCAGCAGCCGCTCTCGGAGCCGCGGATAACATCGGCAGGGCTTGATGATGTTTATCTCTCCTGTGCGCTTTTCCAGTGCGGAGGGTTTACATCGAGTCAGCTTTCCAGAGTCGTCCTCAACAAGAGGAGGCAATCAATTCCACAGCTAATCATATTTTAACCATTTTTATACTTTTGAACTGAATAAATCTTCACCAGGGGTTCTAAAAAATCTTGACCTTCCACATTTTAAGGCCTTAAAAATGTCTTAAATTGGAGCAGAAAGTCTTAAATTCACTATCATGGCATTACATGAGGACGCTATGATTTCTGGGATGCAGAATCCGTTCATAAAAATGTAATTTACTGTATAATGCGGATCAAATTTTGTATGAATAAAGCAACAGTCGGTCAGACACTTAAAGGGCCAGTTCCCCCAATCCTGAGATCATTCCCTCGCCCTAATGCCGTCCAGACCCGTCAG
>CM077214.1:33385353-33425353 GCA_039654625.1 Rhinogobio ventralis
CGAGTCAGGTGAGATACACACGCTCAGACTCCGGTCTCGGCTCCTCCAGCGGCTCCTCTGATCTTCATCCGTTTCAATCAGAGGAAGGAAGGAAATCTAGTCATGCTTTCAGTTTTTCCCTAAATTAGCTCATCATTTTTATTTATTATAATATTTACATATCTTATTTAATGATGTTTATTTCTAGGCACCATATAACAGTACATAGTCATAAACAGCAATATTTACATACAGATATTGTTTAAATCAATGACATCAGCTCAATATTCACAGCAAAACCTTGAATATATGAGTTATGCAAATAAATGATTGGCTGAAACCTGATGCACTTTATTGTTTTAATTTTATTTTTAATATATTGGTGCATTTTAAATTAATATTAAAAAACGTAGTGTCGGTAAGATTAGTTTTTGAATATCTATATATATCTTTAAATTTAATAATTTTATTCAGCAAGGATGCATTAAATGGCTGCTGAAAATTCAGCTTTGCATCACAGGATTAAATTGTATTAAAATATATATTCAAATAGAAAACAGTTTCTTTAAATTGCAATAATATTTCACAATTTTACTATATGTTTAATCAAATAAATGCAACAAAACTTCATGCTTGTGAGCGGCAGTCGACTCTGTATTTGTCAGGATTTCTCCTCCTCACAAAAGAAACACACAGTTTATTGATTTAAAGGAACTTAAAGCTGTGGCTCACAGAAGGAGGAGGAGACGCTGATGGCGTGATGATTTGTCTCTCTCTCTCCTCCAGAAGGAAAAGCGCTTCTCTTCAGCTACGCTCAATTTGTTCCCCTTCATGCGGGACTAATGCTTTTATTCTCCCCCATCCGGCGCTCATCAGACATTGAGACGTCAGAAATATTGTTATTGTTTTACTTATATGTTCAGGTGAGTTTTGAGCGGATCTAATGAGGACAGATGACCAGTGAAAGGCAATAATGTGACCATGAGAACGCTGGCGTGATTTAAATGTCAAGCCTTCGCTAGGCATTGATAGTTGACATCTAAATGTCAATTCGAATTATATGAAGGTTTTGAGCAGGACTCAAACTAGCGGAGGGAATATCAATGAACCCGCGCCGACACACTGCGAGTGACGGTGGAAGCTGACCACACACAGCGGGTTTATTAGTATCTGCTCACATCTATCTTGACTTTAACTTTAGAGGCCATTATTTTTTACCACACTGTCGTTTCCCATGAGCAAGGGGTTCTGGATAAAAGCGTTCCTGTCACCTATTTCAGAGTTTATGGACGGTGTCGGAGCTCGGCTTTACACGCTGATGAAATTCATCCGTCTTCCTTTGAG
Source organism: Rhinogobio ventralis (assembly GCA_039654625.1). Taxonomy (NCBI): domain Eukaryota; kingdom Metazoa; phylum Chordata; class Actinopteri; order Cypriniformes; family Gobionidae; genus Rhinogobio; species Rhinogobio ventralis. Next base: position 33,386,677 of record CM077214.1, read on the forward strand.
GCTCGACCTTGACCCTTCACCGCCGTGTCGAACTGCTCGGCTTCTGATTGGTCCGCAGGTGATTGGAGCCGTTATGGAGGTTTCCAGAGCTGTCGGTCAGAGGGTCACGGACAAACACACCGTTCAAGAGTTCAGTAGAGTTTTAAATATGAAGAATGTTTCACGATGGGACGTCCCACAGCACTTTACTCTGGCTTTAACTCTCAGAGAATAAGAGTCTGTGGTCAGCGTCAGGAAGACTAGCCTGAGTGACCGAAAGCACATGATTCACACGCTATCAGAACGTGCTGGAACTCTACATTAATTCAGTCACAGGAAAGAGCAGCATGTGTTATATGAAAATTAATGGATGAAAATGATATGTACTATATTGCCAAAAGTTTTGTGACGCCTGCCTTTACATGCACATGAGCTTTAATGCCATCCCATTCTTAATCCGTAGGGTTTAATATGGAGTTGGCCCACCCTTTGCAGCTATAACAGCTTCAACTCTTCCGGGAAGGCTTTCCACAAGGTTTAGGAGTGTGTTTATGGGAATTTTTGACCATTCTTCTAGAAGTGCATTTGTGAGGTCAGGCACTGATGTTGGACGAGAAGGCCTGGCTCGCAGTCTCCGCTCTAATTCATCCCAAAGGTGTTCTATTGGGATGAGGTCAGGACTCTGTGCAGGCCAGTCAAGTTCCTCCACACCAAACTCACTCATCCATGTCTTTATGGACCGACGCTTTGTGCACTGGAGCGCAGTCATGTTAGGACAGGAAGGGGCCGTCCCCAAACTGTTCCCACAAAGTTGGGAGCATGAAATTGTCCAAAATGTCTTGGTATGCTGAAGCATTAAGAGTTCCTTTCACTGGAACTAAGGGGCCAAGCCCAACCCCTGAAAAACAACCCCACCCCATAATCCCCCCTCCACCAAACTTTACACTTGGCACAACGCATTCAGGCAAGTCCCGTTCCCCTGGCAACCGCCAAACCCAGACTCGTCCATGGGATTGCAGACAGAGAAGCGTGATTGGTCACTCAGAGAACACGTCTCACTGCTCTAGAGTCCAGTGGCGGCGTGCTTTACCCCACTGCATCCCACGCTTTGCATTGCTCTTGGTGATGTAAGGCTTGGATGAGCTGCTCGGCCATGGAAACCCATTCCATGAAGCTCTCTACACACTGTTCTTGAGCTCATCTGAAGGCCACAGGAGTTTGGAGGTCTGTAGCTATTGACTCTGCAGAAAGTTGGCGTCTTCTGCACACTGTGACCCTCAGCATGCGCTGACCCCGCTCTGTGATTTTACGTGGCCTATCACTTCGTGGCTGAGTTGCTGTTGTTCCCAATCGCTTCCACTTTGTTATATTCCCACTAACAGTTGAGCGTGGAATATTTAGTAGTGAGGAAATGTCAGGAATGGACTTATTGCACAGGTGGCAACCTATCACGGTACCACGCTTGAGTTCACTGAGCTCCTGAGAGCGACCCATTCTTTCACTAATGTTTGTAGAAGCGTTTGCATGCCTAGTGCTTGATTTATACACCTGTGGCCATGAAGTGATTGAACACCTGAACTCAGGGATTTGGAGGGGCGGCCCAATACTTTTGACAATATAGTGTATAATGCAGCATTTCTCAAAGCAAGCATCAATGGTGGAGGAGCACAAATTTGTGATTTTACAAATACTACTGTTGTTGTGAGTTCTTTAGGTCAGAATTGACAGTTGCATTAGAGGAATACGGCGACTTTTTGTGACTTTAGCTTATTCCCCGTATCCCCCAGAGTTAGATCAGTCCATACACACCATTCTCATCTCCATGCGTGCCATAACTCTGTCTGACGCACGCACCGCTAGCCTAGCTGAGCACAAAGACTGGAGGTAAACGGCTCCAGCTAGCCTACTGCTCAATAAGTGACAAAATAACGCCTACATTTTCCTATTTATATGTTGTGATGTGTATAGTTACATCGAGTACTGAGACCGACGGAAAATATAAATAAAATATATATATGTGAGTGTGAGTGAGTGTGTGTGTGAGAGTGTGAGTGTGTGTGTGTGTGTGTGTGTGTGTGCACGTGTGTGTATGTGAGAGTGTGAGTGTGTGTGTGTGTGTGTGTGTGAGTGTGTGAGTGTGTGTGTGAGAGTGTCTGTGTGTCTGTGTGTGTGTGTGTGTGTGTGTGTGTGTGAGTGTGTGTGTGTCTGTGTGTGTGTGTGTGTGTGAGTGTGTGTGTGTGTGTGTGTGTGAGAGTGTGTGTGTGAGAGTGTCTGTGTGTGTGTGTGTGTGTGTGTGAGTGTGTGTGTGAGTGTGTGTGTGTGTGTGTGTGTGTGTGTGTGTGTGTGAGTGAGTGAGTGTGAGTGAGTGTGTGTGCGCGAGTGATTGTGTGTGAGTGAGTCTGTGTATGTGAGAGTGTGTGTGTGTGTGTGTGTGTGTGTGCAAATGTGTGTGTGTGTGAGTAAGTGTGTGTGAGAGAGTGTGTGTGTGTGTGTGAGAGTGTGTGTGTGTGTGTGTGTGAGTGACTGTGTGTGAGTGTGTGTGTGCGAGTGTGTGTGCAAGTGTGTGTGTTTGTGTGTGTGAGTATGTGAGAGTGTGAGTGCGTGTGTGTGTGTGTGTGCACGTGTGTGTATGTGAGAGTGTGAGTGTGTGTGTGAGAGTGTGAGTGTGTGTGTGAGAGTGTCTGTGTGTGTGTGTGAGTGTGTGTGAGAGTGTGAGAGTGTGTGAGTGTGTGTGTGAGAGTGTGTGTGAGTGTGTGTGTGTGAGTGTGTGTGTGTGTGTGTGTGTGAGTGTGTGAGAGTGTCTGTGTGTGAGCGTGTGTAAGTGTGTGTGAGCGTGTGTGAGTGTGTGTGAGTGTGTGTGAGTGTGTGTGAGTGTGTGTGAGTGTGTGTGAGTGTGTGTAAGTGAGTGTGTGTGAGTGTGTGTAAGTGAGTGTGTGTGTGTGTGAGTGTGTGTGTGAGAGTGTGTGTGTGTGAGTGTGTGTGTGTGTCTTATCTCTCTCACTGCAGTCTGCTCAGGGTTATTTTGTTTATAGTGGCGAGTGAAACACAAGAACTGTCTGCTTTATCAGCACATAAACACACCGTGTGTGTAAATCAGAGAGTGGTGTGTCTGCTGGAGGTTTTCCTCTCCGCTCCGGTTAATCAATAGATTGTTAATAGTATTTTCAGTGAATGTCAGCAGGGAATCAATGAGTTAAAGCAGGAGTTTGAAGGGCAGAGAAGCTGAAACACACGTCCTTTACAAAAGTGTAATATTGTGGGTGTAGACATATCTCAAATTAATACAAACTTTTATTTAAATTTAAATATGATGGGGTGAATGTAAAACAGCCGCAGATTTACAGAGGCGTTTGAAACTCTGTTTGTATGGAAATGCCGCTTTACTCCTAACGGCAAGGTTGAGCCGCTCGTTCAGGCGGGATTAGTCTGGGATTTATATCACGCTTTAACTCACGCATATGATTATAAAATTACAATCGCAGTATTTTCACAAAATGCCCCACTTTAGAGCAGACGGGGGTTTATCAGTGTTGTGTTGTGTGTGTGTGTGTGTGTCAAGTCAAGTCCCCTTCATTTATGCAGCGCTTTCACAACACAGATCGTTTCACAGCAGCTTCACAGTGATGACAGGACATTAATGGAAGAGATTGTGTTGGCTGTACAGCAGCTCTAGAATAAAGTTATTGTCCAGCTAAAGTATGTTTTTGATTGAGTCATTTCCGTTGTAAATAATTATTAGTTATTTACTTACACAACAGCATTTTCAGCTAAAACAGAAACTCTCAATGCATTCCTGCCGCTCATCGCCGGCGCTAGAGAACACACACCCAGAGACCGGTTTAGAGACGATACCGGTATCATCTTCATGTGAACTTCAATAAACGTGACTCTGTGAGAGCGGTGACGGCACGTGAGCATCACGTGTTTAGTCTATAGGCAAGAGTGTTTGAGTACATGTGTGTGTGCAGGTGCGTAGTTTTTCTTTACAAAATGACCGCCACATTACTCTGGCATGCATAATACAGCGTTTTTAGTCGTTTTTGATAATTACGATAACGTTGTCATCTGTACAGATACACTCTCTGACACTTCAGGGATGAGTTGGTAATGTCTGGGCGCTGGTCCACCATCTGATCTGGATAAGGCCCGGATCCGGCTGACTGCAGTAAACCTCGGGATAAACAGAGAGACTAACATTAGCGTAGATGCCATTCCTCTTATGATGTAACGAGTACATCAGGTGTTATGGGAAGTGTTCCCGGTTCCGGCTGACCTAGTTAATGCAGCCTAACAATTTGAATAAAATATAAATTAAAAATGTTTTATGTGTATGCCATAGTAAAGAGATGTGTTTTTAGTCTAGATTTAAAAACTGACAGAGTGTGTCTGCTTCCCGAACAATGCTAGGAAGGCTGTTCCAGAGTTTAGGTGCTAAATAGGAAAAGGATCGACCGCCTGCAGTTGATTTTGATATTCTAGGTATTATCAACTGGCCAGAGTTTTGAGACCGCAATAGACGTGATGGAGTATAATGCGTTAAGAGCTCGCTCAAGTACTGGGGAGCTAAACCATTCAGTGCTTTGTAAGTAATTAGCAAGATTTTAAAATGTATGCGATGTTTAGTAGGGATCCAGTGCAGTGTTGACAGAACCGGGCTAATATGGTCATACTTCCTGGTTCTAGTAAGAACTCGAGCTGCTGCGTTTTGGACCAGCTGCAGTTTATTTATTAAGCGAGCAGGGCAACCACCCAGTAGAGCATTACAATAATCTAGCCTTGAGGTCATGAACGCATGAACTAACTCTTCAGCATTTTGCATTGAAAGCATATGCCGTAATTTAGATATATTTTTAAGATGGTAGAACTTGCATCTGTAACTCATCAGAATAAGTGAAAATCTTTGTTTGTTTGAGGCTGTGGTTTGTAACACTGACCGTGGTAGTTCTCTCTCTCTCCGCAGTCGTCTCTGTTATTCCGGCTCTAATGCTCATTATTCCCTCTCAGGATCAGCAGGGTTCCGTTCCTCCGCCGTTCCTCCGCACTCCTCTCTCGGCTCAATCACAGAGCGCTGTCCTCCATCCGGCCATTTCATCTCACCCGCTTCACAATTACCCGTCTCTCACACCCGAGCATGTGCGCTTTCAGCTCAAGCCCAGATGGAAGTGAAAGAGAAAATCACCAGGTTTCCTTCTTTTCCAGAATATCAAGCTCTCATTTAAAAGTTTTACATTCTTTCTGTGCTGGATATTTTTCAATAGCGCAGCGCCGAAGTGCTCCGATTGTTCTCGCTCTCAAATACTTTCATCCACAATCACACTCCAAAGGAAAAGAGTCGAGCGCCGCGGGAAACGCTGGTTTATTGTGTGCAGAATGTGGGAATGAAACGCATTTCAACGCTCAGACCAGGAGCAGTGAAGAACACGCCATATTCTCACACTGTAGTTTGACTAGCAACAAGCTGATCTTTAATCTGCAACGCAAAGCTAGCTATTAAAGGAAAAATATCTATAGAAAACTGATTCTTTTATTGTTCAGGATTCTTTGATGAATAGAAAGTTCAAAAGAACAGCATTTATTAGAAGTAGAATCTTTAACATTATAAATGTCACGTTTGATCAATTTAATGCATCTTTGCTATATATATATTAGTGCTGTCAAATTGATTAATCACATGCTAAATAAAAGTGTTTACATAATATATGTTAATATATATTTGCATGTGCATACTATACTGTAAATCCTAACTAGTTTGAGTAGAGCCGACTCAAATTTCATGAGAACTTTCTTTTTCTTTTGAGTTCTCAAAACTGACACATTTTAAGTAACCTGAAGTTTCATTGTTCTGAGTTTTGTGAGCTCGTTTCTTTTCATTTAGACTAAATTAAATTTAACCGAAACTGGACTAGGATTTCTATTTCCCAGCATGCATTGCCATGACACTCAAAGGCGGCAGTAAATGCTAGAATTAGGCATTACATAATGCTTTTTGTGCAAGATTAAGGTTACGGTGGAGATTTAGTCGTGTTGAATGTTTTGCTAGTTTAGAAGAGTTTGTGTGGTGACGTGTGGAGCATGAGCTTCGTTTGAACACACACATATATTCAATGTTTTATATTGTCTTACTCGTTCAGCAAGGCGGCATTTATTGAATTAGCTAATTAAAGCTAGCCAAGTTTCCAATTACATGATACATTTCATTTAAATGTATGAGTTAGCTTACGCAAATTCAGAGCAATTCAACTTAAAAAATTGATGTAACTAATTAACTAATTATTTTTTATAATATAACACATTTTTCTTAAATATATACATACATGAGTGTGTATTTACATATACATATAATAATTATACACAGTACACACACATTATTATGTAAACACAAACTTTTATTTTGGATGTGATTAATCGATTTGACAGCACTAATATATATACAGATCAATAACTACAGTGTGTGTGTGTATGTGTGTATATATGTATAGCAAAGACGAAAAGGGACATTTATAATGTTACAAAAGATTATATTTCAGATAAATGCTGTTCTTTTGAACCAAAATATGAACCGTTTTCCACACTGATCATAATCATAAATGTGTCTTGAGCATCATATCCTCATATTATTATGATTTGTGAAGGGTCATGTGACACTGAGACTGGAGTAATGATGCTGATGATCACAGGAATAAATGACACTTTACTGTATATTCACACAGAGAACAGCTGCTTTACACTGGAGTCATATCTCACTGTTTACTGTATTTATATGTCACACAATCCTCATGGATAAACACAAGAATTGGCAGTCGTGTTCCGCCTGAGATGGAAACGGCCGTGAGCTCAAGGATGCGGCGCTCAGAAGCCCGGACCGCTCTCACTGCCATTGTTTGGATGAAATTGCTCACTTTCACACAGAATGAGTGAGAAAAAAGCATCCACGGCGCTCACATCTGATTGGATTATTGCACTGCGAATGAATATGAGCGTTTTGTACATGGTGTACAAAAACTCAAGCTGCTTTTAATGGAATCATCATCTAACCGCGCAGATCGAGCGACATTATAATCTGATCCCAGGCTTGTTAAAGATGAATCTGATCCTTCAGGAAAATGGGACACTGGGAAAACGGCACGTGCAGCGTCTCCGCTCATCTAACACACGGTCTTTGTCTTGTTAGGGCGCTGAGAATAATTGAACGGCCTGTTTTACTGATTAATGCCGCGGTCGCTTCACGAACTCTCACCTCCAGTGATACCGTACACGGCCGCCGATTAAACACTGCTCCCAAACCTGTTTTAATCGTCAGACACACAGATAAGCGTGCGCTTCATTTCCCTCTGTGTGCCGTCGCTCGCTCACGTCTGTGTAAAACAATCGTGAAGACGGAGAGGAGCAGGTTAAGCTCCTCGGATCCTCATCAGGAACATCAGATTGCCTGTTCCAGCGATTCGGACCGCCGCTGTAATGGGAGAGAGCTGTAGAGCCAAATCCCACAGAAATGGTGCTCAAATTGAGCCCGGAATGGAAATTGATCCCATTACCAGAGCTGGTGCTCCTGAGGGAGCCGGAGACGAGCCGAGGAAAGACTTCACATCTGCACTCGCTTACACACGCGTTGCAAACACTGCCCGTGTGTCTGGTGTGTTTGATTTTGTTATCACTTGCGTGAATCTCACAAAAATATGAATGGGTCATATATACTGATCAGGCATAACATTATGACAGGTGATCATGTGACACTGAGACTGGAGTAATGATGCTGATGATCACAGGAATAAATGACACTTTACTGTATATTCACACAGAGAACAGCTGCTTTACACTGGAGTCATATCTCACTGCTTTAGACCCTTTTATTAAGCACAGTGCATCTGTTTCAGATCCCATGCACGGCCCTCGGAGACTCCAGGTGGTGGACATCAAATCCAGGCAGTTCACGGTCCGCTGGGAGCCGTTCGGATACAACGTGACGCGATGCCACAGCTACAACCTGACGGTGCAGTACCGCTACACGGCCAGCGGGAAAGAGGAGACGCGGGAGGAAGTGTGCTACGATATCCTGAGCGTGTCGCCGCAGCACACCATCCGCAGCCTCCCGCCGTACACCAACGTCAGCATCCGTCTGCTGCTGCGCAACCGCGAGGGCGTGAAGGAGAGCGACGAGCTGCAGGTGCTGACCGACGAGGACGGTCAGTCCACATTTTCATTCTTCTAGTGTGTTTTAACGGTTGAATTACATTTTAGTAATGGAAAAAACTCTTTAAGGCCCTATAAAATCTCAATTTTTCTGGATTTTTTTAAGTTAACTTAAAAATAATCATGTCTAACCAATTGAATTCATAAAACGTTACATTTTTTATATTTTTACTGTCATTTTTTTTACCTTATGAATGGTTTGATTTTATTTATTTTTTTGTCTTCATTCCATTTTAATGGTTAGTAATCAAAAACACTTGTCTAATCAATTGAAATCATGAAACATTCAATTGAACAACTATTTATTATATATTATATTTAATATTTTAGGGCCCTATGAAATCTCTTTTATTTTTCCATGTTTTCTGTTTTAATTTTTCTGGATTTTTTAAATAGTTAATTTAATTATTTTAATAATAAAAAATCATGTTTAATCAATATAATTAATTATACATTAATTATTACATTTTTATATTTTTTACTGTAATTTAAAAAAATTACCTTATGAATGGTTTAATTTTTCCCAAATTCCTTTTTTTCTTCTTTTTATTTTGTCTTCATTCCATTTTTAAGCTTAAATTGAATTTTAGTAATCAAAAAGCATGAAAACTTAAACAATTTATAAAAAATAAAAAAAAATCTGTTTTTATTTTTCCCAATTTCCGTGTTTTCTGTTTTAATTGTCCTGAATATTAATCTTTTCAATAGTTTGCTTAAATTGTAATAATTGAAAATCATGTCAATTTAAATCAGCTGAACGACCGAACGGGTGATTTTTACTGTAGTAGGGGTCCTTACGTTCTTACGTTTTGCATTTTTAAACCAAAATTAAAAATGGACAGATTAAAGTCGAAAAAATGTCAATTTAAAAGAGTTTCCATTTGTAAATTAGGCCTACTGTTTCTCCCACACTTTGGATAGCCTGAAATCATGATAATACATGCTTGATTTTAAAACTGAACACCTGTCCCAACATGGTGACGGGCGAGACTGCTCCCCTTTTGTTCCCGTTAAGAAACAGTCATCCCATTGTCACTCACGAGGGGTCCGATAGGATACTGCCGCATGTCCAGAGAATGCTACTCGCCCAGCGAAGCGGGACATTAGAAGACATACATAAACCCTTAATGTACTAGTGGCATTGGAGGAGCAAATTTAGCACACACCTTATAAATAAAACATATACAGACAAGCAGATGAGCCCATGAACACAATTAATAACACGTTAAGCGTTTTCCTAGAAAATAAAGTACAGTTATGAAGAAAATGAAGACAGTGATATTAAAAGCCCAATAAAGCTGTACAGACGAGCAGGTCAGGCGAATGTGAAGCGACGCACTTCCACTCTTAACTTCAGCAGTATACACGCCGTTGATGGCCAAAGGGTATGGGGATTACGTCTTCATGAAAATTACATATTGGAGTATAATTTTGTCATCATTGGTATATTTTCAATTTGAACAGCAAGACAATAAAGTGACTCCTAATCCTAAACAATTTCTGGATCTAACACAATATAAAACACCTAACAGCCAGACAGAAAAGTCACAGAAATGTATGTCGTTTGGGCCTTTCTACACATAAAACAGAGTAAAAAGCAAAAGGACGGGATGGAGAACACAAGCGGGAACTCGATAATGTGCTGGAGCACTAAACAAGAGGCTATAAGGCTCAGACATGGTCATGTTTAGGTTCAAATATAAACGTAATAATAATAATAATCTTTTTAGGCTCTTGATGCGAGTCTTTCTATTGGCGCTTCAGCGTGACGCAAAACACTAGACATTACATTTAGCATTTTTACACATTTAAAAACAAGTTGTATATCATTTATATTATTTTCAATGAAATAGTTATCTTGCATATGGAAAATGATCTTGTATCTGCTCATTTTATTCATCAGTGTTAAAATAAAGGAAGAAACCGCATTTTCCATATTTCATTTCTGGTTTAAAACAGGAATAACGAATGATCGCAGAAGCACACGGACCGATAGGGCCTTCTGTTTTGTCTGGGTTTATGATTCATAAACATTAACACTGCAATCATTTATTACATTTTTTACTGTATTTTTTTAATCTTATGAATGGTGTGATTTTTACCAAATTCCTTTTTTTATTCCTTTTATTTTGTCTTCATTCCATTTTAATGGTTAAATCAAATTTTAGTAATCAAAAATCATCAACTTAAATATTAAAAGTTTATATGATAAACATTGACAACTTTTATAAAACGTTATTAAAATAAAGGATATGATTCGGCTGCAGCCTCAGACATGATTCTAGTTTCATTATTTTTGAATGATATTTTAATAAAGCCATTGAAAACACATTGCACTTCATTTGCATTTATGAATGTCTTGTTGGTGTTTCGGTGTTAAGTGTGTGTGATTTTTACTGTACAAAAGCGTCCGTTTGCACGGCATGTGTGATGCGAGTCTGAACGCTGGAGATGTTTGGAGGTCATGGATCCTCACACAGGCCTCGCTCCCGTATTCCCTTTGACTGAGTAGATGAATAACGCGTTTTAAAGTCGTGCTCTGTATTGAATACAAGAGAATATTGATCTAAAATGCGTCCGTGTCTCTTCAAATCAATGAGGGTCTCTGATCAGTCAGCGTTCTGTTGATTTCCAGTGCCCGGTGCCGTCCCGCTGGAGTCCGTCCAAGGAAGCACGTACGAGGAGAAGATCGCCCTCAAATGGAGAGAACCGCTCCAGACGTACGGCAGAATCACACAGTACGAGGTGAGTCCCGATTCCGTCATCCTCCGGCTGGATCTCATTCACACTCATACATCTGAACCAGAGATTCGAGCACCTCGTGTGTGTCTCCTCTCAGAGAGACTCAGGGATCTGTGGAAGAGCAAACGCTGAGCTCTTGTTTTCCGTTGGATTTGTAGAACACTGGAATAACAAACAGAAGCACATACCGGAGCGATGGACTCACGGGAATGTGGCTAAATCACGGGCGGGAGGAAACATGTCCCCTTTACGGGAAACAGCAAGATTCATGATCCGACTGCGATGTTACTATAAGTCAAAATCTGCTCATTAAAGGTTACAAATCATGCAGGAATGCATCATCTTTCAGTTGCTTTTATTGTCTCTTATAACAAAAATCTTTTATTTTAACCCATGAAGTACAGATCCTGGGTAACACTTTATTGTACAGCGTTTTACAACTGTAAATTATGCATAATTACATGCAAATAACCCTAAACCAAATCCCACCATAACCCTATAGTAAGTACATGTAGCTCAGTACTTCAATATGTAACAATGACACCTTAAAATAAAGTGTAAACACACATTTTTATCATTTGTCAAATCATCTTTATCATTAATGTGGCTCAGATAACACATTTTGAGTTTCTATGTATTAAACCGATCTCCTGTGTTGTATTAACTCAAATGGAAATCAGGTTTTTTACGTTTTTTTACAGTGTAGCAGATTTTGACTCCCACAGGGAAAAGGGAAAAACTTGTTCCTAAATTTGAAGCGGCTTGTTGAATATCTGTAGGTTTTACAGTAAAAGTGTTGAGTGATCAGCTCCTAAAATAACCTTTTTAGTGTGAGAAACAGTTTAATAATCAAAAGATCCTCGGAAAGATTCCACGGATGTTAAAGATTCTTCATGGAACCATCAATGCCAATAAAATGTGTCTTTATGGAAGTCAAATAGGTTGCATTTTGTTACCATAAAGATGCATCTCACAAAAATATGTATGGGTCATATTTGATTGCAAATTACGAATTACACCAATCAGGCATAACATTATGACCAGGTGAAGTGAATATCTCTTCATCACGGCTCCTGTCAGTGGGTGGGATATATTAGGCAGCAAGTGAACATTTTGTCCTCAAAGTTGATGTGTTAGAAGCAGGAAAAATGGGCAAGCGTAAGGATTTGAGCGAGTTTGACAAGGGCCAAATTGTGATGGCTAGACGACTGGGTCAGAGCATCTCCAAAACTGCAGCTCTTGTGGGGTGTTCCCGGTCTGCAGTGGTCAGGATCTATCAAAAGTGCTCCAAGGAAGGAACAGTGGAGAACCGGAGACAGGGTCATGGGCGGAGCGAAGGCTGGCCCGTGTGGTCCGATCAAACAGACGAGCTACTGGAGCTCAAACTGCTCCAGAAGTTAATGCTGGTTCTGATAGAAAGGTGTCAGAATACACAGTGCATCTCAGTTTGTTGTGTATGGGGCTGCATAGCCGCTGACCAGTCAGAGTGCCCATGCTGACCCCTGTCCTGTTGGCAGCAAAATGGGGATCAACACAATATTAGGAAGGTGGTCATAATGTTATGCCTGATCAGTGTTGTGCATTAAAGAAAGAAGGATTAGCATTTTCCCCCCAAAATTATTACTGGAATGCAAAAACTAATAATACTAATACTAAATAATTTCACAGTACAAAACATCTTAATGCTCCAAAAAGTAAAATATAATTTCTTAATATTTGTTTAGAAACACTGCGATGATTCATCTGTCAGATGCCATGCTCGACCCTCTGTGTGTGTGTGTGTGTGTCCTCTCCAGCTCGAGTCTGTCCGTTCCTGAAGCACACGCGTGTTTTGTCTGTTCAGAGCGACGGCTCATTGTGCGCTCGGTTTTGTGATGATTTCAGAAGCGCGTGACTCATTCTGAGACTCGGAACAATGCGCCGCTCAAAAGAGTCATTGTTGCAGAACTTCATTTGTGGAAATTCGACCAATTAAGCTGTCACGTTCATGTTATGAAATTACATTCTGTCACCGCGCTCGGCTTTAAGGAAGTGTCAGGGCTGAGATCTGTGCATTTCCACAGGGAAGAGGACCAAACAAAAGCGCTCTGCCTCATTAGAGTCTGGAAGCTCACGTGTCTGTCGCTCCATGACATCTCAGGGCTGGAGGGGTGAAGGTGTGTGTTCTGTCACACTCAAGAGCTGGTGTTTCTTGTCATTTGGAGCAGCAGAGCATTCTGGGTGAAGAGCTGTGCTCAGAAACACAGTAATAATGGAGCACGACTGCGTTCACAGTCTTGGGGTCAGACCTCCATAACCTTTATCAACTGCACACATTTATGCTTTTCAGATATTCCCTTTCATGCAGTGTTTGTGAGTGTAAAAGCTCTGCAAAGATTCAAAGATCAGATAAATGGAGTTATTGTTTCGATTCTGAACTGAAATGAGTCGTCAGTAACAATGTAACTAATTTGCATAATGCTCGCATCTGGTTGTGATTGGCTGAACAGCGTCTCTTAGCCCCGCCCTCACACACTGTAGTTAATGCCCACCTCTAGTCATGATTGGCTGAACAGCGTCTCTTAGCCCCGCCCTCACACACTGTATTTAATGCTCGCCTCTGGTTGTGATTGGCTGAACAGCTTCTCTTAGCCCCGCCCTCACACACTGTAGTTAATGCTCGCCTCTAGTCGTGATTGGCTGAACGGCGTCTCTTTGCCCCGCCCTCACACACTGTAGTTAATGCTCGCCTCTAGTCGTGATTGGCTGAACAGCTTCTCTTAGCCCCGCACTCACACACTGTAGTTAATGCTCGCCTCTAGTCGTGATTGGCTGAACAGCGTCTCTTAGCCCCGCCCTCACACACTGTAGTTAATGCTCGCCTCTAGTCGTGATTGGCTGAACAGCGTCTCTTAGCCCCGCCCTCACACACTGTAGTTAATGCTCGCCTCTAGTCGTGATTGGCTGAACAGCGTCTCTTTGCCCCGCCCTCACACACTGTAGTTAATGCTCGCCTCTAGTCGTGATTGGCTGAACAGCGTCTCTTAGCCCCGCCCTCACACACTGTAGTTTATGCTCGCCTCTGGTCCTGATTGGCTGAACAGCGTCTCTTAGCCCCGCCCTCACACACTGTAGTTAATGCTCGCCTCTAGTCGTGATTGGCTGAACAGCGTCTCTTAGCACCGCCCTCACACACTGTAGTTAATGCTCGCCTCTGGTCCTGATTGGCTGAACAGCGTCTCTTAGCCCCGCCCTCACACACTGTAGTTAATGCTCGCCTCTGGTCCTGATTGGCTGAACAGCGTCTCTTAGCCCCGCCCTCACACACTGTAGTTAATGCCCGCCTCTGGTCCTGATTGGCTGAACAGCGTCTCTTAGCCCCGCCCTCACACACTGTAGTTAATGCTCGCCTCTGGTCCTGATTGGCTGAACAGCGTCTCTTAGCCCCGCCCTCACACACTGTAGTTAATGCTCACCTCTGGTCCTGATTGGCTGAACAGCTTCTCTTAGCCCCGCCCTCACACACTGTAGTTAATGCTCGCCTCTGGTCCTGATTGGCTGAACAGCGTCTCTTAGCCACGCCCTCACACACTGTGGCTGTATCTGAGACTGGAAGAGTTTGGTTGGTGTTGTTCATGTGGAGAAGATGCTGTTTTCTGCTGAGATTGAGACGGTCAAACCCACGCCATCGTTACTGTTCGTATCACTGTGTGTCAAGAGCTGAGATTCAGATATGATAATGAGCGCTTGCTTTCTGACCAATCACAGCAGAGCAGCTCTCAGAGAGGCGGAGCTTAGAGAGACTGAATCTTCAAACGAATCGTTTCAGACTCTGAGAAATGTGGTGATGCGTCAGTGGATATTATGAGAGAATTAAAGTGTGTTTGACGTTAATGCATGAGAACCTGCTGTAGAGACGCCAGAACAACATCAGGAAGCTTTAGAACAGCATTATAGGGCACTTTAAGGTTTTAAGAATGTCTTTTATCTATTATTTTAATAAAAAAAAATTTTTTTTTTATTATTTCAAATTATTCCAAATTATTCATGTATTTATTTTAATGTAGTTTTTAAATTATTAAAATTTTTTTTATTTATGTTTATCCATGGAGCCCCCACCGCCGCCCCCACCGCCGCCCCCCCCCCCCCCCCCCCCCCCACGTCTCAATAGTGTGCGTTTGGGGCGGGGCTATCTGTTTGCCCAACCAATGGTAGATGAGTGTTTGAAACAACACTCCGGGTAAATTCTGGACGGCTGATGCATTACACTTTACAGAACAAGTTAAAGTGAATTTCTGCTCGTGCAGAATAAAGATCAGCGTTTAATTTCTGTGCATGCATGCATGCATAATTCATCATGAATTATTGTTTGTGCATGTGGTGTTTATCAGGAATATTCCCTCTGTTTGATATTCTGGGATGTTTCCCTGGTGAGTTTCTCCATCTACCTGTCTTAGACTAATAGCAAAGAGCCACTTGGTATTTCACACCTGATGAGTCCATTCGCCGTTCCCTTTGTGGCCCTAAATTGGAATCAGAATGGAGTGGTATTAGCCGGGCCTCCCATTAGCAACTGAATGATTTATTCAAATGGAGCCGCTCAGCTACTTTTCATTAAGTTGTATTAGAAGCGCGGGGCGTCTCGTCTCCTGCTCGACCGCAGAGACCAGAGGAGAATGAACGAGAACAAAAGTGAAGCTCCACGTCTGCTCTCCTCCATCAGAATGAAAGATTATATGCAGAAACGCTTCCGGAATTACAGCGGCTCTGGCTCTTGTGTTGTTGTTCTATTGCAGGGACGCTTTAGACAAACACAGGATTTCTTTACCGAACGACATATATTTACTATACAAATAACATATTTACTAGATGATTTTACAGCACATTCGCATGTTCACGGTTCTCTGATGATGGTTAATGGTCACATGACATGCAAGTGAACAGATGAAATATTAGGTTTGTTTTTAAGTGTTTTATTTTGACTTTATAGCTGGACTTTAAAATGGATTCAATCTCATTACATTACATTCACAATCAAACTGAATAATGATCATTATGATTATAATTATTATTTATTTTATTAGTAGTAGTAGTATTAATTAATGTATTAATTTATTTTATTTATAAAAAAAATATTATTAGTAGTAGTAGTAGTAGTAGTATTAATGTATTCATTTATTTAATTTATTTAAATTAATCGCTCTGTGGGCGGAGCTTCCCTTCATCTGTTGACTGTAAATATTCTGTGGACCAATGGGGTCGTGCTGTGGGCGGAGCTTCCCTTCATCTGTTGACTGTAAATATTCTGTGGACCAATCGGGTCCGCTGTGGGCGGAGCTTCCCTTCATCTGTTGACTGTAAATATTCTGTGGACCAATGGGGTCGTGCTGTGGGCGGAGCTTCCCTTCATCTGTTGACTGTAAATATTCTGTGGACCAATGGGGTCGTGCTGTGGGCGGAGCTTCCCTTCATCTGTTGACTGTATATATTCTGTGGACCAATGGGGTCACGCTGTGGGCGGAGCTTCTCTTCATCTGTTGACTGTAAATATTCAGTGGACCAATGGGGTCCGCTGTGGGCGGAGCTTCCCTTCATCTGTTGACTGTATATATTCTGTGGACCAATGGGGTCACGCTGTGGGCGGAGCTTCTCTTCATCTGTTGACTGTAAATATTCTGTGGAACAATGGGGTCGTGCTGTGGGCGGAGCTTCCCTTCATCTGTTGACTGTAAATATTCTGTGGACCAATGGGGTCGTGCTGTGGGCGGAGCTTCCCTTCATCTGTTGACTGTAAATATTCTGTGGACCAATGGGGTCGTGCTGTGGGCGGAGCTTCCCTTCATCTGTTGACTGTAAATATTCTGTGGACCAATGGGGTCGTGCTGTGGGCGGAGCTTCCCTTCATCTGTTGACTGTAAATATTCAGTGGACCAATGGGGTCCGCTGTGGGCGGAGCTTCCCTTCATCTGTTGACTGTAAATATTCTGTGGACCAATGGGGTGACGCTGTGGGCGGAGCTTCTCTTCATCTGTTGACTGTAAATATTCAGTGGACCAATGGGGTCCGCTGTGGGCGGAGCTTCCCTTCATCTGTTGACTGTAAATATTCTGTGGACCAATGGGGTCGTGCTGTGGGCGGAGCTTCCCTTCATCTGTTGACTGTAAATATTCTGTGGACTAATGGGGTCGTGCTGTGGGCGGAGCTTCCCTTCATCTGTTGACTGTAAATATTCTGTGGACCAATGGGGTCGTACTGTGGGCGGAGCTTCTCTTCATCTGTTGACTGTAAATATTCAGTGGACCAATGGGGTCCGCTGTGGGCGGAGCTTCCCTTCATCTGTTGACTGTAAATATTCTGTGGACCAATGGGGTCGTGCTGTGGGCGGAGCTTCCCTTCATCTGTTGACTGTAAATATTCTGTGGACTAATGGGGTCGTGCTGTGGGCGGAGCTTCCCTTCATCTGTTGACTGTAAATATTCTGTGGACCAATGGGTTCGCACTGTGGGCGGAGCTTCCCTTCATCTGTTGACTGTAATGTGTTGTTCTTGTGTCCTCAGGTCTTCTACAAGGCCGTCAGCTCCTTCGACCCCGAGTTCAATCGGGCCAATCAGAGCGGGAAGGTGCTGAAGTCCAGCAACGAGACATCACACGTCTTCATGGGACTCTATCCCGGATCCACATACTCCTTCACCATCAGAGCCAGTACCGTCAAAGGATACGGGCCGCCCGTCATCACGCAGTTCACGACCAAGATCTCGCGTAAGAGCCCTGATGTCCTGTGGGTTATTTGTGACAGCAGTGTGTGTGTGTGTGTGTGTGTGTGTGTGTGTGTTATTGCTCATATGTCATGTGTTCATCATAAACAGCTCCGCGTATGCCGGGATACGAGCAGGAGACGCCGCTGAATCAGACCGACAGCACGGTGACGGTCCTGCTGAAACCGGCCCAGAGCCGAGGAGCGCCGGTCAGGTGCGTCCACTTCACTCGCCATCAGGTCACGGTAACCACACTGTGCTCCAGTTCATAAATATACATCATAATCATACAAATAATACATTCATAAATATAACAATAATAATAAATAAAATAATTAACTATTAATACAATTTTATTAATTATTAACTACAATTACAATTGTAGTATACAACAATAATATATTTGTGTCTTAATTTTTATAATTAGAGTTAAAACAATAATAATATTTTTTAAGTATTATTATTTTTTATTATTATTAATAATAACAATAATAATAATAATAACAATATTTTTATAAATAAATATAATAATGTAATAATAAAAAGAAAAATTAAGAAATATTATTATTATTATTATTATTATATTTATTATTTTTTAATTATTATTATTATTAACTTTTATTATTTAAATAGTCTGACTGTGCTAGTGTTGAGTTACTTTACTCATTTTATGATCATCATCACATTCTGTTATAATAAGAAAACTTGTAAACTTGTTAAGAAACTAAAAGGTCTTCTGCTGAAATAAAAGAAGACCGTAAAGATTGAGTTCACTACTCTACTCTGACTGTGATTGAGTTCACTACTCTGACTGTGATTGAGTTCACTACTCTACTCTGACTGTGATTGAGTTCACTACTCTGACTGTGATTGAGTTCACTACTCTGACTGTGATTGAGTTCACTACTCTACTCTGACTGTGATTGAGTTCACTACTCTGACTGTGATTGAGTTCACTACTCTACTCTGACTATGATTGAGTTCACTACTCTACTCTGACTGTGATTGAGTTCACTACTCTACTCTGACTGTGATTGAGTTCACTACTCTACTCTGACTGAGATTGAGTTCACTACTCTACTCTGACTGTGATTGAGTTCACTACTCTACTCTGACTGTGATTGAGTTCACTACTCTGGCTGAGATTGAGTTCACTACTCTACTCTGACTGTGATTGAGTTCACTACTCTGACTGTGATTGAGTTCACTACTCTACTCTGACTGTGATTGAGTTCACTACTCTGACTGTGATTGAGTTCACTACTCTACTCTGACTGTGATTGAGTTCACTACTCTGGCTGAGATTGAGTTCACTACTCTGACTGTGATTGAGTTCACTACTCTACTCTGACTGAGATTGAGTTCACTACTCTACTCTGACTGAGATTGAGTTCTCTACTCTGACTGAGATTGAGTTCACTACTCTACTCTGACTGAGATTGAGTTCACTACTCTGACTGTGATTGAGTTCACTGCTCTGACTGAGATGGAGTTCACTACTCTGAGTGAGATTGAGTTCACTACTCTACTCTGACTGAGATTGAGTTCACTACTCTGACTGTGATTGAGTTCACTACTCTACTCTGACTATGATTGAGTTCACTACTCTACTCTGACTGTGATTGAGTTCACTACTCTACTCTGACTGTGATTGAGTTCACTACTCTACTCTGACTGAGATTGAGTTCACTACTCTACTCTGACTGTGATTGAGTTCACTACTCTACTCTGACTGTGATTGAGTTCACTACTCTGGCTGAGATTGAGTTCACTACTCTACTCTGACTGTGATTGAGTTCACTACTCTGACTATGATTGAGTTCACTACTCTACTCTGACTGTGATTGAGTTCACTACTCTGACTGTGATTGAGTTCACTACTCTACTCTGACTGTGATTGAGTTCACTACTCTGGCTGAGATTGAGTTCACTACTCTGACTGTGATTGAGTTCACTACTCTACTCTGACTGAGATTGAGTTCACTACTCTACTCTGACTGAGATTGAGTTCTCTACTCTGACTGTGATTGAGTTCACTACTCTGACTGAGATTGAGTTCACTACTCTACTCTGACTGAGATTGAGTTCACTACTCTGACTGTGATTGAGTTCACTGCTCTGACTGAGATTGAGTTCACTACTCTGAGTGAGATTGAGTTCACTACTCTACTCTGACTGAGATTGAGTTCACTACTCTGACTGTGATTGAGTTCACTACTCTACTCTGACTGTGATTGAGTTCTCTACTCTGACTGAGATTGAGTTCATTACTCTGACTGAGATTGAGTTCACTACTCTACTCTGACTGTGATTGAGTTCACTACTCTGACTGTGATTGAGTTCACTACTCTACTCTGACTATGATTGAGTTCACTACTCTACTCTGACTGTGATTGAGTTCACTACTCTACTCTGACTGTGATTGAGTTCACTACTCTGACTAAGATTGAGTTCACTACTCTGACTGAGATTGAGTTCACTACTCTACTCTGACTGTGATTGAGTTCACTACTCTGACTGTGATTGAGTTCACTACTCTACTCTGACTATGATTGAGTTCACTACTCTACTCTGACTGTGATTGAGTTCACTACTCTACTCTGACTGTGATTGAGTTCACTACTCTGACTGTGATTGAGTTCACTACTCTGGCTGTGATTGAGTTCACTACTCTGACTGTGATTGAGTTCAGTACTCTGACTGAGATTGAGTTCACTACTCTGACTGTGATTGAGTTCACTACTCTGACTGAGATTGAGTTCACTACTCTACTCTGACTGTGATTGAGTTCACTACTCTGACTGAGATTGAGTTCACTACTCTACTCTGACTGTGATTGAGTTCACTACTCTGACTGTGATTGAGTTCACTACTCTGACTGTGATTGAGTTCACTACTCTGACTGAGATTGAGTTCACTACTCTACTCTGACTGTGATTGAGTTCACTACTCTGACTGTGATTGAGTTCACTACTCTGACTATGATTGAGTTCACTACTCTACTCTGACTGTGATTGAGTTCACTACTCTACTCTGACTGTGATTGAGTTCACTACTCTGACTGTGATTGAGTTCACTACTCTACTCTGACTGTGATTGAGTTCACTACTCTGACTGTGATTGAGTTCACTACTCTGACTGAGATTGAGTTCACTACTCTGACTGTGATTGAGTTCACTACTCTGACTGAGATTGAGTTCACTACTCTACTCTGACTGTGATTGAGTTCACTACTCTGACTGAGATTGAGTTCACTACTCTACTCTGACTGTGATTGAGTTCACTACTCTGACTGTGATTGAGTTCACTACTCTGACTGAGATTGAGTTCACTACTCTACTCTGACTGTGATTGAGTTCACTACTCTGACTGTGATTGAGTTCACTACTCTGACTGTGATTGAGTTCACTACTCTACTCTGACTGTGATTGAGTTCACTACTCTGACTGTGATTGAGTTCACTACTCTGACTGTGATTGAGTTCACTACTCTACTCTGACTGAGATTGAGTTCACTACTCTACTCTGACTGAGATTGAGTTCACTACTCTGACTGAGATTGAGTTCACTACTCTACTCTGACTGTGATTGAGTTCACTACTCTACTCTGACTGTGATTGAGTTCACTACTCTGACTGTGATTGAGTTCACTACTCTGACTGAGATTGAGTTCACTACTCTACTCTGACTGTGATTGAGTTCACTACTCTACTCTGACTGAGATTGAGTTCTATACTCTGACTGAGATTGAGTTCTATACTCTGACTGTGAATGAGTTCACTACTCTACTCTGACTGTGATTGAGTTCACTACTCTACTCTGACTGTGGTCAAATGAACAGTTAGTTGTGTTTGTTTATGCGCGTGATCTCGACGCCAGGCCCTTCTTGCCGTTTGTAGATAAGAACAAAGCCGATCTGTGGCTGCAGACCTCAGCGCCCGCTCTCGCTCACTCAGAATCCTGCCGTGCTAGATTGTGCTCGAGGGGTTTGACTTCTCCTGCCGCTTGAGTCTCACAGAGGGAGATAAACGCGCCGTCCTCTCACTGTCAGTCTGATAGCGGCGAGTGATTCTCTGTGCACTTGTGATGATAATGTCTGCTGGTGATTCATTATTCAGCAGCACGCTGTGGTCGCGGGTCGGCGTGTGATGTAACCTGTGAGTGAGGATAAAAGCATCTGCAGAATGAATAAATGTAAATGCGAGTGTTATTGGAAACACTCCAATCGTATGAGACGTTACATATAGATGTGAAATTGGACCTGCACTTACAGTGTTCAGACCTGACAGCGGATCTAATGGGACTGAAAGCGTTCAGCTGAATTGTCCGTCCTCTGCTTTAACTCAGTTTTTAAAAGCCTCCATTAGGAGTCAGCAGAACATGGACGCAGGATGAGGATTGAGACGGCAGTGGGAAACCAGACTTTTTACTGAGTTTAGAAAGGCAGTAGTTCAGAAGAGTTCACTCAAGCTGGGAGGAAAAGTGCTGTGTAATGTTTTTAAAGAGCCCTATTCTGCTGTTCTCCATCTGTCTTTAGTGTGTGATGTTTGAGCATGAGTTCTTCTCTCTATCTGAGTCAGTGTTCCTGAACTCCTGAAACGCCTCCATTGTAGTCTTGAGTTTTCTTCTGGGAACCAACACGTCACAATATTCCTCACGTAGGAGGGGATGTTCTCATGACCTTGTGCAACGTTCCCTAAAAGTTGACGAAAATCCCGAACTTTTATAGAACATTAGGGATGTTCCTAAAGCGTCTTCTTTTGGTTATGAAAGAGCTGCAGTTCCTGATGTGACTTTAGGGGGACGTTACATTTGGGTTATTCTATGGTCACATGGCAACGTTACAAAGAGGACATTTGGGATGCTAACAGAGTGTTCCCATAATGTTCCCTGTTAGTCAGATGGGATGTTTCATTCGGGACTGCTCTTGTTCAGTGCTCAGTCTCTACACTACATTCCCATAATGTTTCCTGCAAACATTATGGGGATGTAGTGTAGAGACCTAGAGGGAACGTCCTATAGTAATGGTCCCCTAAACGTTCCCAGAACGTCCTGAATGTTCCTGAAGGTCCGCCAAATAACGTCCCCGAACCCTTTAAAGAACTCCACATCATGACCATCTCGGAACGTTCTGGGAACGTAACATTTCTAGCGGGGTCCTCATTTAAATAATGAATACGCAGAATAAAGGGACAGGCCTGGTTGAGTTCGTTAGTAGTGTGTTGAAACTGGTTTAATCAAGTGTTCAGCATTGAATGACCACAAACGGTCCGGTCATTTAATCAGTCACATGATCACTGGTCTGATATCTGAGTAAAGTCATTAATGACATGAGCCTCTGAGGTTTTGAGGAAGCTTTTCCTTATTTCAGGAGGAAACCTGATGGACTGATGAAAGAATGATGGGAATGATGCTGCTCTTTGGCATGAATAAATAAACCACACGGGTGTTTTTGCACTTTTGGCTTTATGATAAAACATTCAGGCTCTATTCTTGTCTGAGGGCGTTTTAATGGAGGTAGACAGACAGGTGACAGAAGACAGTGTTAGGAGCGTCACAGAGCCGCTCTGACCCGCTTCAGTCCTGACCGCAGGTGATGACAGGTGATAAAACCATTCCTGCATCATCCTGTCAGCTTAATTACCACTGGCAGCTCTTAATGAAACGCAAGTCTCGTTAATTACAGAGAAAGGATGGATTCTGTTTACCGCCGGAGAGCGTGATGTTGCACATTAAGAAGGGGATTTGGCTTTGGGTTCTTCAGCCGAGCGTAAGCCATCACAGACTGTCTGAATAACAGAGATGTCATGCTATCATCAGCATCAACAGCCAACAGACGCTCGCTTACTGACACACACACACACGGTCAGAGAGACACTCGCTTACTGACACACACACACACGGTCAGAGAGAGGCTCACTTACTGACACACACACGGTCAGAGAGACGCTCGCTTACTGACACACACACACACGGTCAGAGAGACGCTCGCTTAGTGACACACACACACACGGTCAGAGAGACGCCCACTTACTGACACACACACACGCGGTCAGAGAGACGCTCGCTTACTGACACACACACACACGGTCAGAGAGACACTCGCTTACTGACACACACACACACGGTCAGAGAGACGCTCGCTTACTGACACACACACACACGGTCAGAGAGACGCTCACTTACTGACACACACACACACGGTCAGAGAGACGCTCGCTTAGTGACACACACACACACGGTCAGAGAGACGCTCGCTTAGTGACACACACACACACGGTCAGAGAGACGCCCACTTACTGACACACACACACACGGTCAGAGAGACGCTCGCTTACTGACACACACACACACACACACGGTCAGAGAGATGCTCACTTACTGACACACACACACACGGTCAGAGAGACGCTCGCTTACTGACACACACACACACGGTCAGAGAGACGCTCACTTACTGACACACACACAGGGTCAGAGACGCTCGCTTACTGACACACACACAGGGTCAGAGACGCTCGCTTACTGACACACACACACACGGTCAGAGAGACGCTCACTTACTGACACACACACACACGGTCAGAGAGACGCTCACTTATTGACACACACACAGGGTCAGAGACGCTTGCTTACTGACACACACACACACGGTCAGAGAGACGCTCACTTACTGACACACACACACACGGTCAGAGAGACGCTCACTTACTGACACACACACACACGGTCAGAGAGACGCTCGCTTACTGACACACACACACGGTCAGAGAGAAACTCGCTTACTGATACACACACACACGGTCGGAGAGACGCTCGCTTACTGACACACACACACACGGTCAGAGAGACGCTCACTTACTGACACACACACACACGGTCAGAGAGACGCTCGCTTACTGACACACACACACACGGTCAGAGAGACGCTCACTTACTGACACACACACGGTCAGAGAGACGCTCGCTTACTGACACACACACACACGGTCAGAGAGACGCTCACTTACTGACACACACACACACGGTCAGAGAGACGCTCGCTTACTGACACACACACACACACGGTCAGAGAGACGCTCACTTACTCACACACACACACACGGTCAGAGAGACGCTCGCTTACTGACACACACACACGCGGTCAGAGAGACGCTCGCTTACTGACACACACACACACGGTCAGAGAGACGCTCCCTTACTGACACACACACACGGTCAGAGAGACGCTCGCTTACTGACACACACACACACACACAAGGTCAGAGAGACGCTCACTTACTGACACACACACACACACACACACACAAGGTCAGAGAGACGCTCACTTACTGACACACACACACACACACGGTCAGAGAGACGCTCACTTACTGACACACACACGGTCAGAGAGACGCTCGCTTACTGACACACACACGGTCAGAGAGACGCTCGCTTACTGACACACACACACACGGTCAGAGAGACGCTCGCTTACTGACACACACACACACGGTCAGAGAGACGCTCGCTTACTGACACACACACACACGGTCAGAGAGACGCTCACTTACTGACACACACACACACGGTCAGAGAGACGCTCGCTTACTGACACACACACAAGGTCAGAGAGACGCTCACTTACTGACACACACACACACACACAAGGTCAGAGAGACGCTCACTTACTGACACACACACACACACGCGGTCAGAGAGACGCTCACTTACTGACACACACACGGTCAGAGAGACGCTCGCTTACTGACACACACACACACGGTCAGAGAGACGCTCGCTTACTGACACACACACACGCGGTCAGAGAGACGCTCACTTACTCACACACACACACACGGTCAGAGAGACGCTCGCTTACTGACACACACACACACGGTCAGAGAGACGCTCGCTTACTGACACACACACACACGGTCAGAGAGACGCTCACTTACTGACACACACACACGGTCAGAGAGACGCTCACTTACTGACACACACACACACGGTCAGAGAGACGCTCGCTTACTGACACACACACACACGGTCAGAGAGACGCTCACTTACTGACACACACACACACACACGGTCAGAGAGATGCTCGCTTACTGACACACACACACACGGTCAGAGAGACGCTCACTTACTGACACACACACACACGGTCAGAGAGACACTCGCTTACTGACACACACACACACACGGTCTGGTCAGAGAGGCGCTCGTTTACTGACACACACACATACGGTCAGAGAGACGCTCGCTTACTGACACACACACACACACACACATGGTCAGAGAGACGCTCGTTTACTGACACACACACATGGTCAGAAAGACGCTCGTTTACTGACACACACACACGGTCAGAGAGGCGCTCGTTTACTGACACACACACACGGTCAGAGAGACGCTCGTTTACTGACACACACACACACGGTCAGAGAGAAGCTCGCTTACTGACACACACACACACACGGTCTGGTCAGAGAGGCGCTCATTTACTGACACACACACACGGTCAGAGAGACGCTCGCTTACTGACACACACACACACGGTCAGAGAGACGCTCGCTTACTGACACACACACGGTCAGAGAGACGCTCACTTACTCACACACACACACACGGTCAGAGAGACGCTCGCTTACTGACACACACACACACGGTCAGAGAGACGCTCGCTTACTGACACACACACACACACACACGGTCAGAGAGACGCTCACTTACTGACACACACACACACACACGGTCAGAGAGACGCTCGCTTACTGACACACACACACACGGTCAGAGAGACGCTCACTTACTGACACACACACACACGGTCAGAGAGACACTCGCTTACTGACACACACACACACACGGTCTGGTCAGAGAGGCGCTCGTTTACTGACACACACACATACGGTCAGAGAGACGCTCGCTTACTGACACACACACACATGGTCAGAGAGACGCTCGTTTACTGACACACACACACATGGTCAGAAAGACGCTCGTTTACTGACACACACACACGGTCAGAGAGGCGCTCGTTTACTGACACACACACACGGTCTGGTCAGAGATGCGCTCATTTGCTGACACACACACACGCGGTCAGAGAGGCGCTCGTTTACTGACACACACACACGGTCAGAGAGACGCTCGTTTACTGACACACACACACACGGTCAGAGAGGCGCTCGTTTACTGACACACACACACACATGGTCTGGTCAGAGAGGCACTCGTTTACTGACACACACACACGGTCAGAGAGGCGCTCGTTTAGTGACACACACACACACACACATGGTCTGGTCAGAGAGGCACTCGTTTACTGACACACACACACACGGTTAGAGAGACGCTCGTTTACTGACACACACACACACGCGGTCTGGTCAGAGAGGCGCTCGTTTACTGACACACACACGGTCTGGTCAGAGAGGCGCTCATTTACTGACACACACACACGGACAGAGAGACGCTCGCTTACTGACACACACACACACACACACACATGGTCTGGTCAGAGAGGCACTCGTTTACTGACACACACACACACGGTCAGAGAGGTGCTTGTTTACTGACACACACACACACACATGGTCTGGTCAGAGAGGCACTCGTTTACTGACACACACACACATGGTCTGGTCAGAGAGGCGCTCGTTTACTGACACGCACACACACACGCGGTCAGAGAGACGCTCGTTTACTGACACACACACACACACATGGTCTGGTCAGAGAGGCACTCGTTTACTGACACACACACACACGGTCAGAGAGACGCTCGTTTACTGACACACACACACACACATGGTCTGGTCAGAGAGGCACTCGTTTACTGACACACACACACACACACACGGTCAGAGAGACGCTCGTTTACTGACACACACACACAAACACATGGTCTGGTCAGAGAGGCACTCGTTTACTGACACACACACACACGGTCAGAGAGACGCTCGTTTACTGACACACACACACACACATGGTCTGGTCAGAGAGGCACTCGTTTACTGACACACACACACATACACACGGTCAGAGAGACGCTCGTTTACTGACACACACACACATGGTCTGGTCAGAGAGGCACTCGTTTACTGACACACACACACACACACATGGTCTGGTCAGAGAGGCACTCGTTTACTGACACACACACACATACACACGGTCAGAGAGACGCTCGTTTACTGACACACACACACAAACACATGGTCTGGTCAGAGAGGCACTCGTTTACTGACACACACACACACGGTCAGAGAGACGCTCGTTTACTGACACACACACACACATGGTCTGGTCAGAGAGGCACTCGTTTACTGACACACACACACATACACACGGTCAGAGAGACGCTCGTTTACTGACACACACACACACACACATGGTCTGGTCAGAGAGGCACTCGTTTACTGACACACACACATACGGTCAGAGAGACGCTCGCTTACTGACACACACACACACACACACATGGTCAGAGAGACGCTCGTTTACTGACACACACACACATGGTCAGAAAGACGCTCGTTTACTGACACACACACACGGTCAGAGAGACGCTCGTTTACTGACACACACACACACACACATGGTCTGGTCAGAGAGGCACTCGTTTACTGACACACACACATACGGTCAGAGAGACGCTCGCTTACTGACACACACACACACACACACATGGTCAGAGAGACGCTCGTTTACTGACACACACACACATGGTCAGAAAGACGCTCGTTTACTGACACACACACACGGTCAGAGAGGCGCTCGCTTACTGACACACACACACACACACACACATGGTCAGAGAGACGCTCGTTTACTGACACACACACACTGTTATTAATGTGGAGATATATACGCTCAAACATAAATAGTGAGAATATAATTTTAAATGTATAAAAATATTTATCTCTAAAAGCTGTATTTTATGAAGCATAAGATCATGTCATGTGAGCTTTTAGAGACGCCATTAGCAGTCTATCGTCTAATGTGGCGAGGCGAACTGCTCAATTCATGGTTCTATTGTTCTCACTCGACGAACTTAAGCTCCATGATTCTTTTGTCTGTATTCAGCCATTATTAGTCTTTATTCTGGCATTATGGCCTGTCCATCTACACCACTATCATCCATTATCTGAAGTCTTTCTAGAAAACAACAACAAAAAAGTATTCTTGGGACCTTATGTGAAATCTTTTAACAGATTAGATTGTTCAATAGAGCTGCAGCTAGCATCAAGCTACACAACACAACTTAAAAGATTAATATTACCAATATTACTATTATTATTGAATGTTGATTAACAATAATCTTCAGATATCGAGTCTTGTTTTCTGATCAATTTGTCAAAATCTTTAGTCTTTATGTTGCTGAGATCATGATCATGTGATCCCGACGGATTTCAGGTGAATTTGAAAGGCTGGATGGAAATAGAAGCATGTTTTTAAATGTAGCACGACTGCGAGGCTGATCCGAGATTAAACCGCAGATGTTCGGTCCTGATCATGAATGTGATTGGGTTGCTTTGAGCGAAGGAGCGTGTGTGTTTTGATGTCTGGCACAATGCAGCCGCTGGTGAAGGGATCAGTGTTGGTGTTTGTCAGATCCCTGTGTTTCCGTCTCCCACGCCGGGCCTGCGATGGCCTGCCGTCGCCCCCACACTAACAGTGCATTGGAAGCGATTTGCGCTGGTTTCATGTAAAACGCTCCTTTGCCTTTGTGTTTTCTGCTCCGCTGCATCACAGCCAAGTGTAATGGAAAAGCAGCCGCTCTCTATTTCTGGAGACAATCGCTCCTGCGGTTTTCCGGATTGTTCTCTCTTTCGTCCCCCGGGGTGTCATGGATCTGGCTCTGCTCTTTTCTCCAGCAGAAGAGCCGTTTTTCCGCTGCTGTTGTTTCAGACGGTGGCGGTCGGGAGAGTCTGTGTTTCTCAGCACGTCACTGAAGATGAAGAGGATGATGATGAAGATGATGAAGAAGATGATGATGATGATGATGAAGAAGGGAGAGTCTGTTTCTCAGCACGTCACTGAAGATGAAGATGATGATGATGATGATGATGATGATGATGAAGATGATGATGATGAAGATGATGATGATGTAGATGATGATGAAGATGATGATGATGTAGATGATGATGAAGATGTAGATGATGATGATGATGAAGATGATGATGTAGATGAAGATGTAGATGAAGATGATGATGATGATGATGAAGATGATGATGATGATGAAGATGATGATGTAGATGAAGATGATGATGATGAAGATGATGATGATGATGAAGATGTAGATGATGATGATGATGATGATGATGAAGATGATGATGATGATGATGAAGATGATGATGATGATGATGTAGATGAAGATGAAGATGTAGATGATGATGAAGATGTAGATGATGATGATGATGAAGATGATGATGTAGATGAAGATGATGATGATGATGATGATGAAGATGTAGATGAAGTTGAAGAAGATGATGATGATGATGAAGATGATTATGATGATGATGATGAAGATGATGATGATGATGATGATGATGAAGAAGGGAGAGTCTGTGTTTCTCAGCACGTCACTGAAGATGAAGAGGATGATGATGAAGATGATAATGATGATGAAGATGATGATGAAGATGATGAAGGGATAGTC
Source organism: Rhinogobio ventralis (assembly GCA_039654625.1). Lineage (NCBI taxonomy): Eukaryota > Metazoa > Chordata > Actinopteri > Cypriniformes > Gobionidae > Rhinogobio > Rhinogobio ventralis. Next base: position 33,416,973 of record CM077214.1, read on the forward strand.
TGTTTCTCAGCACGTCACTGAAGATGAAGAGGATGATGATGATGATGATGATGATGAAGATGATGATGAAGATGATGAAGGGAGAGTCTGTTTCTCAGCACGTCACTGAAGATGAAGATGATGATGATGAAGAAGGGAGAGTCTGTTTCTCAGCATGTCACTGAAGATGATGAAGATGATGATGAAGACTAAGAAGATGATGATGAAGATGATGAAGAAGGGAGAGTGTTTCTCAGCACGTCACTGAAGATGAAGATGATGATGATGATGAAGATGATGAAGGGAGAGTCTGTTTCTCAGCACGTCACTGAAGATGAAGATGATGATGATGATGATGAAGAAGGGAGAGTCTGTTTCTCAGCATGTCACTGAAGATGATGATGTAGATGATGAAGATGATGAAGAAGATGATGATGAAGAAGGGAGAGTCTGTTTCTCAGCACGTCACTGAAGATGAAGATGATGATGATGATGATGAAGAAGGGAGAGTCTGTTTCTCAGCATGTCACTGAAGATGATGATGTAGATGATGAAGATGATGAAGAAGATGATGATGAAGAAGATGATGATGATGAAGAAGGGAGAGTCTGTTTCTCAGCACGTCACTGAAGATGAAGATGTAGATGATGAAGATGATGAAGAAGATGATGATGAAGAAGATGATGATGATGAAGAAGGGAGAGTCTGTTTCTCAGCATGTCACTGAAGATGATGATGTAGATGATGAAGATGATGAAGAAGATGATGATGAAGAAGATGATGATGAAGAAGGGAGAGTCTGTTTCTCAGCACGTCACTGAAGATGAAGATGATGATGATGATGATGAAGAAGGGAGAGTCTGTTTCTCAGCATGTCACTGAAGATGATGATGTAGATGATGAAGATGATGAAGAAGATGATGATGAAGAAGATGATGATGATGAAGAAGGGAGAGTCTGTTTCTCAGCACGTCACTGAAGATGATGATGTAGATGATGAAGATGATGATGATGATGATGAAGAAGGGAGAGTGTTTCTCAGCACGTCACTGAAGATGATGATGATGATGAAGGGAGAGTCTGTTTCTCAGCACGTCACTGAAGATGATGATGTAGATGATGAAGATGAAGATGATGATGATGATGAAGAAGATGATGATGATGATAAAGGGAGTCTATTTCTCAGCACGTCACTGAAGATGATGAAGATGATGATGATGATGATGAAGAAGGGAGAGTCTGTTTCTCAGCACGTCACTGAAGATGATGATGTAGATGATGATGATGATGATGATGTAGATGATGATGATGATGAAGATGATGATGACGATGAAGATGATGATGATGATGAAGAAGGGAGAGTCTGTGTTTCTCAGCACGTCACTGAAGATGATGATGAAGATGATGAAGATGATGTCTGTGTGACTTTCATTATCGATGGATCAGATGCTAATCAACCCTTCATCCCGGTTTGATTTCCCCCGCTCCTCTTGTGCTGCTTTTATTCCTGCGGTTGCCGTTTTATGATAGTTTCTGTCAGTTTAGGATATTTTATTCCAAGCTCATTTTTATTAACTTCTGCAGTGTGTTGTCTTCATAGGTATAATATTAATGTGACGCTCAACTCCAGATCATATTTCACCCCAAAAAAGAAAGAAAATGAGGCCTGGTTTTAGACCCAATCATTAAATTATTTTTATATAACATTTTCTTATAATTTTATAATTTTTTATTATTAAAATTGAAAATATGTATGACTTTCTGCATAAGCCATTTTTCCAGTGAGTACATACTTTTATATAATAATATGTTTTGTGATATAATAATTTTAATTATATAATAATTATTTAAAAAGTTTTACAAAAATCACAGTTGACCTTATATTCTCATTACTGTTATGCAAATATGTATTTATTTTTAAAATTGATAATGTGTGACTTTGTGCTCACACCATTTTCCAATGAGTACTTTTTTTTATATAAATTGTTATTTGTTTTGAAAAATGAATCACATTTTAGGCAAAATTCTCATTAGTTTAAATTTAAAAATTAACTGACTTTGAATCCATATAGAGGGCCTTTGTGTTCCCCTATAATCAAAGCCTCAGGCCTCCAGAATCCCTGAACGCTGATCCTCGGCAGGTATCATCCGCGGACAGGTTTATGAAAGAGGGAATAAATCGAGGATCTTTGTGTCACTTCAGAGATGCTTTTAAAACACAGGAGACTGATCAATATGTCCAGCGCTCTGGGCTCAAGTTCACATATATCACAGTTAAAGCACGACTGAAGCCAGCCTCGCCTCACACCGTCACCGATGCTCGAGCCGCTGGAGATAAACCCCAGTCTCAGCCCACAGCTTCCCAGAGGCCTGTAATTGGTCAGCGGTCACGTGATCTGAAGGATCGCTGGTTTAGGGGCCTAATTGGCTTCCGGCGAGTTGCCGGTCTTTGTTGTTGTTGATGCAGGTTTTATTGGGTTGGTGTGCTGATTTCCTCACCAAACATCCCTGACGCTCTTCATAATGACGCTGGGCACTCATAGCGGTCAGTCGCTTCCTGTTGCCATGGCTTCAGTTTCCTGCAGATTAATTAAAGGAAGAGTTTCCAAGGTCACTGATCCTCGAAGTCCGAATGCGGCGGGTGAAACGAGTGAAGGTGGCGGATGTGAGGAGGATTACCAGGATTTACAGCACTTGAGGGAATGAAAGAAAGGAAAGAAAACCAACCGACTTCCGTTTCTGAAAACAAAGTGACATTCATGACATATCTGTATTGGAAGAAATATTACATTTTAAACTGTGTTTATGTATAGATAAATGCAAAATAGACACATTCTCACTGGTGCCATCAGACTTTTGGACCCTAATATAAACATAAATTCATATTCATAATCTTTATGACATAATACTGGTTAATGACTTCTTAATGAAAGATATTCACTATATTGGCAAAAGTATTGTGACGCCCCTCCAAATCCCTGAGTTCAGGTGTTCAATCCCTTCATGGCCACAGGTGTATAAATCAAGCACTAGGCATGCAGACGCTTCTACAAACATTAGTGAAAGAATGGGTCGCTCTCAGGAGCTCAGTGAACTCAAGCGTGGTACCGTGATAGGTTGCCACCTGTGCAATAAGTCCATTCCTGACATTTCCTCACTACTAAATATTCCACGCCCAACTGTTAGTGGGATTATAACAAAGAGGAAGCAATTGGGAACAACAGCAACTCAGCCACGAAGTGATAGGCCACGTAAAATCACAGAGCGGGGTCAGCGCATGCTGAGGGTCACAGTGCGCAGAAGACGCCAACTTTCTGCAGAGTCAATAGCTACAGACCTCCAAACTCCTGTGGCCTTCAGATGAGCTCAAGAACAGTGTGTAGAGAGCTTCATGGAATGGGTTTCCATGGCCGAGCAGCTCATCCAAGCCTTACATCACCAAGAGCAATGCAAAGCGTGGGATGCAGTGGGGTAAAGCACGCCACCACTGGACTCTAGAGCAGTGAGACGTGTTCTCTGAGTGACCAATCACGCTTCTCTGTCTGCCAATCCCATGGACGAGTCTGGGTTTGGCGGTTGCCAGGGGAACGGGACTTGCCTGACTGCATTGTGCCAAGTGTAAAGTTTGGTGGAGGGGGGATTATGGGGTGGGGTTGTTTTTCAGGGGTTGGGCTTGACCCCTTAGTTCCAGTGAAAGGACCTCTTAATGCTTCAGCATACCAAGACATTTTGAACAATTTCATGCTCCCAACTTTGTGGGAACAGTTTGGGGATGGCCCCTTCCTGTCCCAACATGACTGCGCTCCAGTGCACAAAGCGTCGGTCCATAAAGACATGGATGAGCGAGTTTGGTGTGGAGGAACTTGACTGGCCTGCACAGAGTCCTGACCTCATCCCGATAGAACACCTTTGGGATGAATTAGAGCGGAGACTGCGAGCCAGGCCTTCTCGTCCAACATCAGTGCCTGACCTCACAAATGCGCTTCTAGAAGAATGGTCAAAAATTCCCATAAACACACTCCTAAACCTTGTGGAAAGCCTTCCCAGAAGAGTTGAAGCTGTTAGAGCTGCAAAGGGTGGCCAACTCCATATTAAACCATACGGATTAAGAATGGGATGGCATTAAAGTTCATGTGCATGAAAAGAACACAAAATTTTTGTCAATATAGTGTATATGTATCGGAAGAAATATTAACTGTATTTATGTATAGATAAATGCAAAATAGACACATTCCCCAATATAAATGTAAATAACTCATATTCATAATCTTTATAACATAACACTGGTTAATGACTTCCTAATTGAAGATATATATTGAGTGTGGAGAATGAATCAGCAGGAGTGTTTGTGTTTGTAATGGCATTCACAGCTGCTTTCAGATTAATATTAGATGACGCTGTTTGCATCCTGATGAAGATTCGGTTCTCCTTCATGAACGTGTTCCGCCGCTGTAGGACAGATGTGTTTTGTTGGATTCAGCTGTGATGAAGGCCTGTAGATCACAGCGCAGTCGTATCTGTAAAGTAATGGCTGGCCTTTAAGTCGGCAGTAAATCATCAGAAAAGCCTGTTCTCCTCTTTAGCAGCTGAATTATTCTCTGCTGACGCGCTCCGGCTCGAGCCTTTCTTCCTCTCAGCACCGTCTTTAGCACTCGCTGTCCGTCTGTAATTAATATTTCATGCCATCTGAGCGTATCACTATATAGTGTGTGTAGTGCGGCACCACATGCCAAACGGGCAACGTTATATACATTCATTAAATAAGAGAATATATATATGTACATAGACAGACAGACACAACCAACCTGCTACAAACACACACTTTCCCCCAGAAAACGGGTTTATTTCAGTCTGAAGGAGTCTGACCTTCATCCGGCGGAGGATCTGCTCGCTTTCACAGGATTTACAGCAGAACACCGTGCAGCCGATTAGCGAAAGAGTAAATGATTCCAGAACAGAATGTATTGATTCTATTAACCTTTGTGAAATAATTCATCCGTGTCTGATTAACCTAAAACCCTCTTAATTCAATTATCAATCAGTCAGGAATAATGTTCAGCTAATTGCAGCAATCTCACATTTTAATTGCAAGTTGGTTTGACGGGTCGAGCTGCAGTTCTGACTCACTGCTGCGTTATCAACACACAACTCACATTGTACCATGATACTGCCATGTTTTTGGACATTTACCATGGTATTTTTACTATGTACCTTGTACTTGTACAGTAAATGCGTTTTGTTTGATTTGTTTGCTTGTACACAAAATGGAAAACTAGATTTATGCTCACAATTCCACAGTGCATGAGTATGATAATCATTAAATAGATGGATGGATGGATGGACAGATGGATAAATGGATGGATGGATAAATGGTTGGATAGATAGATAGATAGATAGATGAATAAATGGATGGATAGATGGATGGATGGATGGATGGATGGATAGATGGATAAATGGTTGGATAGATAGATAGATAGATAGATGAATAAATGGATGGATAGATGGATGGATGGATGGATAGATGGATAAATGGTTGGATGGATGGATAGATGGATAAATGGATGGATGGATAAATGAATAGATAGTTGGATAAATGGATGGATGGATGGAGAAATGGATGGATGGATGGATGGATGGAGAAATGGATCAGTTTTGTGACCTTTAGGCGTGTGAAACATTAAAGCGAGAGTGGAGTCTGGCTCTGGTTCTTGTCGTTTGTCTGGTGTTTCTCCGGTGTTTCTCCGTCAGAGGAAGAGAGCGTTGGATTGGGAGGAAGTCAGTCTCAGGCTTTGCTGTTCTCTCGCTGTAATAACGTGACCCGCCGGCCCGCAGCTCGTAATTTCACCTTCATTTCATTTGTCTCAGCGTGTCACAGACGGCCAATATCCTCTCTAAGACTCTGGGCTCCAGCGCTCTTGATCCGCCTGGCGAATTGGAGAAAAAAGCTTCCCATCCATCTTTTCGTATTCCATTATTTCTCCTACATATCAAGCGTGCCGAGCCTGACTCATTGAGCTGGTGTCGGGGCTCTCGCTGTAATTTCACTCTCGTCCGCTGCTGTTCGGGGGGTTTTCTGGGCCCAAGCAGAAATTCAGCTCCATTCGTCCTGTGTGTCAAAGTTCAGTGTTTTAATATCCGAACAGAGCGAGGCAGGACTGCGATCCGCTTTTATTTCATACTGTTTAAATCCCCCTGCAGACGGAGACGGCCGCTCCGCTATCACTGCTATAAATTAGACGGTTCTCTGTTGAGCCGCAGACCGCCGGCTTTAGCCAGTTAATTAAGTCTGTTCAGAGGAAGACTCTTGGCTCACATCTCGGCCTCGGTGCCAGTGTACCGCCGGCCGCCAGCGGATTATCCTGTTTAAAGACTGTCCTGTTGAAGCAAACACGAGTCGGTGTGTTTTCCAGGAATCCGGCGCTGATTATCCAGCGTTACGTGCTCATATGTTCCTGCTGAAGCCATTTGGCTGTTGTGTGTGCCAGTCAAACGCAGATTTACATGGAAGCTCAATCAGTAAAATAGTAAAATATCATTACACTTATAATCAGCTGTTCTCTGTGTGAATATACAGTAAAGTGTCATTTATTCCTGTGATCATCAGCATCATTACTCCAGTCTTCAGTGTCACGTGACCCTTCAGAAATCATTCTGATATGATGATTTGAGAAATCTCATCGGTGTGTGTGTGTTTGTCCTGTAGTGTGTATCAGGTGGTGGTCGAGGAGGAGCGTCCGCGTCGCTCACAGAGAGCCGCCGAGATCCTGCGCTGTTACCCGATCCCCATCCACTTCCAGAACGCATCGGCGCTCAACTCTCAGTACTACTTCACCGCCGAGTTCCCCGCCGCTCGGATCCAGGCCTCGCTGCCCTTCACCATCGGAGACAACCGGACGTATGACGGCTACTGGAACCTCCCTCTGCTGCCGCACAAGAGCTACAGCGTCTACTATCAGGCCGTCAGCACGGCCAATGGGGTGAGAGCGCACACACACACACACACACATCTACAGTGGATAAAATTCATGCATCTGGTCACTGAGTAACAGCACATTCTCCATGACTGGAGGAATCATTCACGCCTGGAGCTCAAACACACACTCAGTGCTGGAGTTTCATCAGTATTAGAGATGACTCATTCTAACCATAAACATGATCTTAAGATCAGACACTACAGGCAAACTCAGGGTCTCTCATGCACTGCTCAGTTCTCAGCTCTATTTTGCTTCCGTAACATCCGTAACAAAGAAAACATCCGAAATACACATTTAAATGTTAGATGGGTGGATGGATGGATAGCTGGATCATGAATGGATGGATAGAGGGTGGGTGGATGATGGATGGATGATTGGATGATGGATGGATCGATATATAGGTGAATAGATGGAGGATGGATGCATGGATGATTAATGGATCAAATTAGAATTTTGAACAGATTTCTGTATGCAAATGAGTGCATATTTAATTATTTGCAATGTCAACTTTATTTATATAGCGCTTTTTACAATGCAGATTGTTTCAAAGCAGCTTCACAGTGTTAAGTGTTAAATGCCTCATTTGCATATTTAGGGTTAGGGTTACTAAGCAATAGTCTTGTACAGATATTGATTATTGATTAGTTCAGTGTTAAACACACACACACGTGTGTATCGTGTTCTGTGACTCACAGTCGTTATATGAGAGTCTGTCATTAGAGCCGGTGGGCCGAGAATAATTTAAACGCTGTCAGTTTTTGCCCTTTGCAATGAAAGCCGACTCAATTTTTTATTGTTATTTATTGCGGCGCTCTCTAAACGAGTGACTCCAGCCGCTCTCTGTGATGAGTGTGACGGATGGTAGGCGCTGGTCAAGCGCTCCGCTGCTCTTCACACACACTCATGCTGCTCTTTAATTGCTCCCAATTAGCAGAGCGCCAGCAATTACAGGACGCAGTTTCTGTTCTCCCTGGTGACACTCGTTTACAGGAAAACAAAAGTCCACGAGGCTCCGGTGACCTTCAGCGCAAACGCTCGCCGCCGCCATCCTCCTCCAATTATTTCCTTTAAGAAGTTCCACATTTATTTGTCATCTTCATCGTCTTCTGCTCAGTGTTTGTCAGGTCACATGATGGCCTGTGTTTACAGACGGGCTTATTAGCAGCTTCAGTGTCTGTGTTTCTGTGTGTGTGTGTGTGTGAGAAGCAGATCTGAAGAGTCAGTGTTTATCACTGGACAAACGTTGAAGAAATGAACGCGAGGTGGAGAATCTGCGGAGCTTTGATGCCTGATTGATGATTATTAATAAATGATCTTCTTTAAAGGTGTCATGAACTGGCTTTTTATTTTTTTATACTGTTGTCTGAGGTCAACTTATGATGTTCGCGTGGTTTTTACATTCAAAAACATCATAATGCATAAGTAATA